>JBBMKD010000217.1:24024654-24048514 GCA_037834095.1 Argya squamiceps
AGACAAGCTGTCAGTATTTGCTAATACTTCCCTAAAGACTAAAAAACAAAAAAACTACCTGTGCTAAACCATCACAGCAGGACTGAACAACACAGGATTAACTGTGCAGGCAAAGTTACTCCTAAAGGAGTAAGCTACCTGCACCCTGCCAGTACTGCCAGAAAACCCTCAGCAGATCTGCTAACAGTAACAGTGCATTCTCAGGGTACACTGATGCTAAAGCCACAACACTGACTTTAGCAAGGCAGAAAAAACAGTGGAGGTACCTTTGAACTAGCTATTTGTGGCAGCAAGGAACCTAAGATAGGAAGTGCTTTATCTTGCTTTACAGGTAGAGCAGCAACAGTTTGGAGACCCTGTCTGTGGCTTTGGAATCTGATCTACTTTAATGTCAGCTCAGCTCAGTCTACACAGTGCTGGAACCAATGCTGTGAATGCTCTGTACGCCCTTTTCCATTACTTTGATCCCCCTCTAGTCAAAATTACAATCTCTACCAGAGGTATGACTGTCTGCCAAGGCAGGAAGACCACAAAAAATATGCTTGTGGAAAAGAGACATCATCTAGAAGAGAAAACACTTCTGTCAGAAGGAACCACACAATTGCTCACTCCTAGTCTTGCTAAGATAACATTTCATCTTGTGCAGCCACAAACAATAAGAAGGAAGAGATTTACACACAAGTTCACCATAGGCCAAAACTCTTCACTGGATTTGAAGTCTTCTCCTTAAAAGAGAAGGCCCAGCTGTACCAAACCCAACACATTAAGATGCTGAGTCTAAAACAAGCATTGGGCAAAATTCCTCCCAAGTTTTAAAGCCCAACTTGATGTAGAACCCAAGACCATGTCTCCCAGTTCTGTTACATTTGAGTTTGATCTTCATGATTCCTTTTCTGCAGCTCCCTTGAAGTTAAGCTTGTACTGCCCAGGCATAAATACTGACACAAGGCAAGATGCAGCAGAGAATCTGCAGAAATATCCAACATCAATTCTGCCTTTAACCAGCTCCTGCTATTCCCAGAGCTGGACAGGAAGAATTTGAGTGGAGAAGGCACAGTGCCAGCTGAGCCACTTCAGCCTCCCATGTTAGACTCATCTGCACTTTGTAGAGAACACCACAGTGCCCACAGCCCTCACTCTGCACCGCTGACCCTGAGCTTGTCTAAACAGCCCTGTCAGTGGAGCTCCCGAGGCCACACCCGAGTCCTTACACAACCTGGTGGCAGCAGGATGCTGCTCAACCCTTAAATACTTGCTAACATTAGGGATTTCCAGTGGGTTTTCCAGGGTGTTAACTCCAACACACATGCAAGACTCAAGCTCCATGCATTAGGAGAGCTGCTCCTCCAGCAGGGTAACAGTCCCCTGCCACAGAGGGGCTTCTGGTCATTCACTCCAAGGAAAGGCATTATCTCTGCAACTCTTCCTTACTGCATCAACAGTGGAAGTGTCTTTCAAGCTCTCTCCCTAAAAACAGATGCTGGAAGCTGTAGATGTCAGCACTGTTGGCTTTATCAGTGCTTTAGGCAAGGAGCACAGTTTTGTAATTGGAAACTGCTTTCCTACTGCTCTGTAGCCCCAGAACTCCACTTGCCCTCTGCTATTGGGAGGTGGTGCTGGTTATGGATGCTGGAAGAGGCCAGCATCACCATGGAGTGAATGCATCTTCTGCATCTTTGCCTTCCCTTGAGAAAGGGAACTATTTTGCTTTGATATCAATTAGGAAAAAAAATAATAGGTTAAAGTCCATCTTTGGAGCCACACATGCCACAGTCCAGCTCCAGCACAGCCTTTACAAGTGTGCTTGGCACATGGGTGCCAGCAGACTGACTGTGCTGCACTTCCACTCCCTGCCAGGCCTGACTCATCTCCCCAGCTCCTCTCTGCAGTCACAAAGGCATAGCTCTGGGCTATGGCTGTGGCACAGCAACAGCACTGTTCAACCAGAGGAGTCATCTGCAGTCATGTCAGAGCAACAAGCAGCAACTTGTGGAGTGGGGTCACTCACACAGTGCAGGAAGGTAAGACAGCAACACTACGGCCCCTTTTACATAAGCTCAGGGCTGTAGTGTGTTTGTGGCACCCACAGAAACAGAGAACTTGTGACCATTATTGGCACTAGGAACCAGGAGAGGTGTAGCACTGCCACACTTGTGCAGGTGCTTCCTCTCTGTACAGCATTGAAAGCAGGACAGTAATAACTGCCCAGCACTGCAAGACATGCTCAGATGCAGGGCACCTCCTACACCCCTGCTCCACTTCACTGCAGTGCAGCACGCTGCTGAGGCAAGGACACTAAGCCATTCTGAGATGGGGCATTCAATGCCCTCTTATCATTTTATAATCTAGGTATTGTATGCAATGGTAATAAAGTTTATTACTGATATATTTCAAAGGGGAGTGGAATAGCCACAAAGGTGTCCTTTGGTGGAAAAATAAAAGCAAATATGTTTCAGCTGCTTTTATCCCTCCACAATGTTCTCCCAGTTTTGATCTCACAATGGTGCTGCACTCACAGCACATCCTTTCAGCTCTCTCCTCTCTCCAGAGGTTCCTGCTGTGAGACACTCCATTAGGAGAAAGAGGCACCTGCAGGTGCTGAGATTAATAATATTTAATGTCAGCAGAACCTTTTGATCATGAGTACTCTGACAATCAGCAGATGCCTCCAAATGATACCACTGACTATGCCTCCCATCATATCACATATCTTTTTGGGTGCCCCTTCCTCTTAAGCCTTTCAGCTGCCACTGGCCTGGAGCTAAAAGAACTGGTTAAAAAATGATCCCTTATCTCTTTTAATCCCACAGATTAGGAATTTGATCTTCTTGTTCTGCTCTAAAAGCTGCTGCTTTCAAGTCATCAAAATCAACACAGTCAGAACTGAATAAACCAAATCATGCTTCCAAATCTGCTCATTTTGTAGGCTGAAATGATGCAAATGCCAGGGAAGCAGGTTAGATGCCCAGTCAAAGCTTGAATGAACCAAATTCTGCCCTCCCCACAGCCTGTCCTGGCTTCTTTGACATCAATATGTGCTCACATTTCAGAGCAAAAGCAACAGCACTGCCCAGACTTCCCCTGCTTTACCACACACCTTCCTTTCAAAAACATGTCCTTGCCATCTCTACTTAACTGTGCTGCTCAGAAAGAAATAGACCATTCTGACCTGCACAAACTTCTTGGCTCTGGCACAGAAAAGGAGACAAACAATCTGTATTGATGAAAAAAGTGTTTGCAGAATGGGAAAGATCTGCTGTCACCATTTCACAAACGAAGCAACTGGTCACGGAAAAGTAACTTCCCTAAAGTCACTCAAGCCAGTCTAAAGCCAGGAAAAGGAAAATCTTTATGCCACTGTGGTCAAACTGCTGGACTTGCCATAGAAAAAGGATTCAAACTGATTCTCAAATCACACTCTTCTGACTTACTGTGACCAAAACACCTCCTAATCTTCTATGACAAAAATACAGCACAAAACACACGATCAATGAGTCACTGCTGATAACAAACTCACTTGGAGACAAAGCAAAGTTTGTCCATGGCAATACAAACTTTCATCTAGAAGCAGTTCTAGGCACTCAGGACTAGAGATTTATTACCTAATATTACACCCTGCACCCACCATCTGAAGCTCCAATTTACAATCACTACTACTCCAGCACATTCCAGATCTGCTCAGTTTTAAAAGCAGCCAACAGGTGATCTGCATTTCACCATGCTGGTACCCTTATGGAACAGAGAAATTCAGCTAAACTTTACTTATTTTGCAGTAGTTTCACAAAATGCATTAGAAATGTACCCATAACTTGGCTTCACATTTCATTTCTTCCAGCAGGTAAACTCCTTTCATGGATACTCACTTCAAAAGAGTAGTATTCACTGACAAAGAGAAACCCAAAATTACCCAGCCCTTAAGCAAACTTGTTTTTATATTGTATTCCCCACAGAAAAATGTAACACCTCCTTTATCCTGCCTGAAAAGTCAGCCTTGTTCTTAAAGGAATCTAGAAGACAGAAAATAAAGGATACCTTTTTCTGCCTTTTTTTTAGTAATGTAACTTACCTGGAGTGCTTTGGTTACTGAAATGAAAATCTTTTTTCTCCTCAACTGCTTCCCTTCTACCAAAAATTTGCCACCTGCACTTTATATCACGTCCTTCCGAAGGTGTGTGGAACCTGAGTGATCATCCAAAAATGTTCACCTCTTCTTAATTCATCCTGCTTTCTTCTCGCCCTTCTTTTGCTTTTCTATTCCTGTGCTCTTATACAAGTCCCAACAAAGGCGTGTCGTGGTTTCCTGCCTCACCCTACCCTTCCAACTATCTGACACTCACTGAGAAAAAAGATCTGCCTCCAGGAATCAAACTTTATTGAAAGTAAAAATGCTCCTTGCTATTCGCTCAGGTAGCTTAACTATTGAGTTAACAGTTAATGATTAGACAGACAAAGGTATAAAGGCTATGTCAGGGAATGTGAACATGTATAGCAGTGCTTTCTGACACATGATCTGAGATCTGTTTGGGATTTTTTTGCAGGAAATTACACAGCACTTGCTTATGCCCCTGCAACGCTGCCTGCAAGGTAAGCATATCCTGCTGCTTGCAAATACAACAGGCTGAACTACTACAGCTACTACAAACTGGCTGAAAACAACACAAGTCAGTGATCAGAAGTGTTTTGCCAACCCCACAAATATTTATTTATCTCTATTCAGAAGACAGCAATGTTAATAAACAAAAATACATCAAATTAAGTAAGAAACAAAACTTCTTCCATGTATACTAATGTATACTTCTTCCATGTATACTACCTGCAAACCTCTCACTGCATAGGACTGAAGCAGAAGGGCAGCCATGGTGGGTTAAAGCAAACCCCCATCCAGCTCAGGACCCTGCTTTCTTAGCACAGCTCATCAAACCAGTGCTGGGAACACCAGCTGAACAGGACAAGCAAATGCAGATATTTTCCTGGTGTACAGAGTGCACTGCAGTCATTTTTTGATAGATGGTTTTCCATTAGTTTGTCCATTAGTTTTTGAACCTGTACATTTTATATGTTCATTGTCCTACAGCAAAGATTTTCATAGCTTAACCATACCTTATGTAAAGATTTTTCCTCCTACTGAACATAACAGTGCCATTCAGTGCCCCATGCTTCTTTGTAAGAATCAGAATTCACCTTGGCTTTTCTCACCTTCACAGATTTTGACAGATTTTCTATTCTGCTGAATAGGAAAGGACCTAAAACCTCATGTGGATTTTTGCCCAGACCTTTTGAGGAGATGTAGCCTGGTACTGTCAAGATTGTGCCCTGTTCTTTTAAGTTCCACATTGGAAATTTCCAAAGGTGTGTAGGGACATGGCTGCTCTACAGCTTTACACTCCAAAGTCTATGCCCTGTGTTTTTAATGATGATCAGGACCTCTTCAGAACTGATCAATGCATCTCCTAAATTCCAGACCTTGTATTTACATTTATCTTTAGACAGATATTTATGCAGCATAATTTCTTCCCTTGCATGCAGGAAGAATCTATTGCTCTTCTTTTGGAACACTAATCAAAGAACATTTAATTGTCTAAACAAGCTGCATGTGGTAATTAAGTCATTAAGAGGTGTAGAACTCAGCCCCAGACCTGGTCAAACTGCACTTGGCTTTAAGCCTTGACCAAAAGGATAAAAGTGGCTTTACCTTTCTGAACTTCATGCTCCTTGAACATGACACAAAACTGTCCCTCTTGTCATCAACTGCACCTAAAACCTGCACTTCATTCATCTTATTTTACATTCACTTCCAGCACAATCCAGTGTGTGCTTCAGATAAGTTGTTCAAGGAAAAACAGCACTGAATGCACTGGGCTGTTCTTGCTCTGTAAAATCTATCAGTATGAGGGAGACTTACTGGAATGGCACACAGACTTCACTGGAGCAAGCAACAGGATCTGACATTTTCAGACAAATTCTCAGGATTGGAGAAATCTCCACCTTCCTTTAGCTCTGTCTACCAGTTTTCTTTATGCATAAACAAAATTAAGCCATCACGATTTTGATAAAATAAGAAAATTACAGTATTTAAATCTCTGCAATGTTGTGACAAAGATCATGGTTTAATGTTTATTAAGAACAAAGTGCTCAAGGAGCATCTCTTGATAAGACATTCTGCCAATTTCTCACTGGAAAGTTAAAGAAGATGGAGGTAGGGTATAACATGGAGGTGATTTAAAAGGAAACTGAGAATAAATCACGTCTTGAGACCCTTCTGGGAACTGACTTCACATTTAACAGGGACAGATAAAACATGATGGAGTTGAGAGTGCTGCCTGCTGAAACACACTGATTCGTTCACTCAGGTCCCTGCTGGGCAAGTGTCAACATCAAGGACATAATTCAGAGAGGTCCTGAGCTGCTTCACCTTTTACTGAAGTCAGTGATTGCCTCAGATACTCAGTCACTGTAAGTCAGGTGTCTAATGGCAGAGCCCAGAGAACTGCAGCAGACCCAGCCTCAGGTCATCAGCTGCCACTCCTGCACCAACAGTGGTGTGTGGACTGGTGGTTGGAGCAGGGGAGGCACCGTGAGCTCCTCCTGGAGTAGCAATCACCCTCATCCCATCCCCCATCTGCCCTGCTCAGTTTTGTTTGTAGAAGCCACAGAAGTCTGCTGAGGTAGAGACTTGCTCCTGTTGGGTGTCCCTGGGAATGTTCCACCAGATGCAGAGTTTGCTGCTTTTCCTGCTCCCAGCACAAGAAGAAGCTGCAGAGACACTGAGCTTTCAGCCAATGCCTCAGTCTGGCAGTTAGAGACTTCAAATCACAGTTGAAGACAGCACCATTTTCCTGGTGAAAGATGTTCCAAGAGTTTACAGCACCTGAGGCTGGCACTGAAGAAGTTGAGAAGATGAGGCAGAACTCTGCACATTCACTGCTCCTGGAGGTGGGCTGTGCTACAGCACATCTGAATCACTTTTTACTCTGTAAGGGGAGTCCAAATATAAACCTTCTCAAAGCTGAACCAGCTTGTTTTTTCGTGGCCATTCTCTAAAAGCTTAAGGTGTGTTCATGGCTTAGAAGCAGACAAGTTATGATAACTTGTCACCTTCAACTTCAAAGGAAGCTGTGGAGCAACAAATAAGGTGCACATTAGTCTGATAATTCTGTCTTGATTGGCACATAAATTACACAACTCGTGAATCAGTCAAGAAGCTGATTGGAATAGTGCAGGCCCACACAAGGATGGTTTGCACAAGGAAGAAGAAGCCACACCTATTTCTGTATAGCAACTGTAGCTCCCTCCATGCCTTGGTTTTACACAAGGCAGCCAGGCAGCCACTGAACCAACCAGAGCCTCCTGAGTCACACCTTGACTCAATGCCCTGAGTCCATGGTTTGCACATCACTTGGGAAACTCACCGTGAGTAACCTCAGGCATGAATAAAAACCTTGTTGGGAATTGATCATCTTTTCTGGGGTGCAGTGAGGTGAGTAATGTCAGGATGCAAAAAAACTCTGCTAGCTCCATCTCTTAGGTCCCAGAATACTCCAGAGATCAAGAGTCTTTGACTGTTTGTACTCATTAATACAAAGATTGTACAGCTAAGGACTGTCTTTCCTGTCCTTCTGGCTTTATATAGCATTTGGCATAGCTTCTCAGTGCAAACAATAAATAACAATATTTATAACAAAGTTATACCTTCATATTATGGAGCATTATAAAACACAGTTCCTCAACAGTGTAAGACAAACTGAACTGTAGTAGCCCAGAGAGGTGGGGCTGGGCTGTTCTGCTGGGGCACAGCAAGTGGGAGGAAATGGCTGAAGACTTGGGCTTGCTGCTCATATTATCACCACGCAGAGAGGAGGAGTGGGTCTTTCAGCAGCTGCAGACAGCTGTGCACCTCTGCTCACAGACAAGTCTGTACAGACACCAGGGCCCTGGTGCTGCCATGGTGCTCTGCAATGCAGCTCACTAATAGTTCCTAGCAAGAATGTGCATGTCCATATAGCAATGGACATGCACATTGTCTTGTGTGGCTGGGACTGCTCCTGATAATGTGACAGATCCAAACAAAACACATCTGTGACCTCTTAAAGGCCCCCTTGTCCCCCATGCTGCTTTTTATGCACATCAATGCTTGGGCACATTTTACATCTCAGTACAGCTCAGGCTGCACAGCAGGAGTTGGCTGGCAGAGCCAGGAGTTATCACCCATGTCAGACTCAACTCTAATGGCATCAAGGCTGCAATGTAAACAGATCTGTGTGCAAAGGTGACCTGCTGTCATCTCCCCCGTCCCCTCCCTCCACACCCCACCCCAGTGTCCCCACAGAAATCAGGGAGCCACCCCAACTGTCCAGCACACCACAGCACCTGCCATGGAACAGGGCTCCGAAGCAGATGAGCCTGATCACTGCCACTCTGAGAGGTTTCACTGCAAGTTTAAGTGAAGTAATTTGCATCCATAAGGTTCTTCTCCTTCACAGTGCTGGCATGATGAATAATCCCTTTCACTTTGTCCTCTAGGTAGGAGCTGCCTGCAACACATGCTGCATTTGGCAGCACAGCCATGAGCTGCACTGAGGCTCTTGTCTGATGCTGGCAGTTATCCCCCATGAGCCCACTGCCCAGTCTGCTTGGTCAAAGGGAACCACTCCTTGACTATTTTACTTACCATACAATGCAAGTTGCATCCACAGAATCAAATAATTTCCTGGCCCCTGGCTTTTACAGGGCTCCTGCCTGTTTAAATGTCCACCTATGAACCTTTAAAACAGTTTCAGCACCAGTGCCTTTCAGACAAAAGCTATGTGTGCCAACGTCACATATCAAATGTTTCAGGCAGACAGCAAAGGGACACAACCAGTGCCAGATGACCTGGCTGTGGTGCTGCCAGTACACAGTGGAGAAAAGTCAAAGCAAGCTGTTTACAAAAAAACTGGCACCATGGAAAAAAAAACAACAAACCAAAACCAACCCAAACAAAACACTTAAAAAAATTCTTTCTGGCAGCTCCAAAGAAAATAAGGTGTGATTTGTGAACAGCTCATCAGCATACCCATGCCTGAAATTTCAAGCAATTAGTATTTCAAACAAACAATTCTACCAGTTCTACCTGTGCCAGTCCAAAGCCTTCAAAAAGCAATACAGGGAGAATTGCAGTGCAAACTGCACTGCAAAAATACAGGACCAAAGCTGGAGACAAAAGCTGGACAAAAGTTCTGCTTATCTTGAAGATCTGTCTCAGAAAATTATGGGTGTTGGCAAATAAACACGATTTCTGTTTGCAATCTTGACAGAAAATTCAAAGCACATATTGGCAAAAAACTCCTGATGAAAAGTCTCTGGCAGGCTCAGCTACAGTTTGCAGCAACTCACCTATACAGAGAGATAGATTTTCGTTAGCAGGATGGTAAATGCAGGGGACAGTGCCTGAAGGGTCTCCAAGGGCAGTTTTCCTTTGCTTCCCCCTTTTCCAGCCCTACACATTCCTGCCCTGCAAGTCCTTTTACTGGCTAAGTTCCCAAGTGTCATTTTTGGATCAAGGATTATTTCACAATCCAGGAATCTTTAGGAGTAGAAGGGCCACTGATGCTCTGTCACTCAGGTCAGTTTGTGCATAGAACACGAATATCTCCTGGAAGTACCTGAGCACTGAGAATTAAATTAAGCACAAGATTGTGCTTAAAGCCCACAGCTCATACCCAGCCCAAGGAACCTGGCTAAGCACCTGGGATCACTGCTGGGGAATAAGTGAAGAAAGCACTAAGGCCTGTTGCTGCAAGGACAGTTGAAGTGCACCCTTAGTCTGAAACCTACAACAAAATGAAATCAAAGCACTGATTTTTTGTGGAGAAACGAGAGAAGGTCATCCCAGTGGTGAATATAATCACTTGGAACATGCAAACATGTATGTATGCTCACTGAACAGTGATTTAAGCCTGTGATTTTCACACTGTTCTCTCCAACCCTGTGATTAGATAGTCTGTCCTGGGCTGAAGGGGCTTTGAGAAAATGCTTCCTTTAAAATAATGAGATTTTTGAGGGAATTGTCAAGCTTAGGTGTAAAGTTTCTGAGGGGGAAAAAGAAGGGGGTCTGTATAAACATGTTAGAACAGATGTCCTCTGTATACCCTGGGAAGTTCTGGCTATCCCCCATAAAAATAAGACTGAGGCCATTCCACAAATTTCCTGACTCAGACTTTGAATGGAAGGCTGCAGAGTTCTGTAAGATTTCTGTTCAGAGATGGTCTCTGTCAACATCATCCTTCTTTTCCAGGAAGGTACTTCCTGTGATTAGGTTCTCAAGCATTTCAGGGTGGTGCTCACTTTTCACTGCCAATGTAAACAACAGAATGAAAAGCCCCTGCTGGGCTACTACAGTGTTCCCTCTAAGGGAACATGCTCTGCTGTGAGCCCTGTTTATTGCCACTGATCATCATGGATTTATCATGGATTGGAATTTATCACAGTACAGACTGGTGATACATTTAGGGATGGGCATTTCAGCTCACACCAGCTTTTTGTTCTCCTGGGTTCTTCACAACCATAAATCAATTTCCAATCTGAGTATTGCAAAACAATTTTAAATCAAGAGACGAGTTTCCATTAGCATAAAGCTGGATTGGGCTTGTTCCTGTTGGATGTTTAGATCTGCATTAATAACACACAATAAAAGAGCAATCTGGATCTTCCTTTGGTTCTGAAGGTGACATAGCACTTGTTATAATGGCTTGTGGCAAGAAAGTGTGTGAAACTGCTTTTATTCCTGTTTCTACTGCTATTTATTTGCTGAACTTGTCCTCAGAAAGGCTTGAATCCTTCTTGGCTGCTACCATGCTGCACCTGCTTTTCCTGGGGCACACAGGCTCAAGCTGCCATGTGCAGGCTTGCAAAGCCCCAATTTCAATGGCACTCCTTTATTAGAGGATACATTCCAGAGGCATAAAATATTATTATCCAATACACATGACTCGAAGCCTGCTGATCTCCTGCAGGACTGCAAGCACAAGATGGGACATGAGATTGGTGAAATTGCTCTCCAGAACACACCTCACGTGGCAGCTGAAGCTTCAGACGTGTTGTCAGTACTGAGCTTGGAGACCCTTCTCTCTCACACTGCAAAAATCACTGAAGTAAACAATGAGTCAATATCACTGAGACAGCAGCCCTCATTTCTTCAGTTGTCTTTTCTGTGGAAACATTCTACTATATTATCAAAATTATGTTTCTAACACTCTTCTACCTCTTCCAGTCTTCAAGAATTCCTCAGTATCCTCCTCAAGACAGAGATATTACCAGTCCTCTTTCTAATTCTTTCACAAATTTTCTTTATTTTCTCTTTTTAGCAAGCAGTTACAGGTAATTTCTAGGTTTTGTGGTCACAAGAGGGAAGCTGTTATTTCAATTCACATTGAAACAGAGCTGTGTGAATTTTTCAAATTTAGTACTTCAGCTGTGCCTGTATTTCCACAGGGAAGTTTATAGGTGTCTTCACTTTTAGGGTCAATTGGTTGTCTACAAAAAGACTCCTTTATATGATGTTTGCAGAAAGCACAGTAGTCTTTCCTTTTTCAACTGGTCATTGAAAAAGTTTGGAGAGAGTAAAGTGCCTGCCTGCTCCCTGATGGTTATTCTGGAGATAACATAGATCTTTGCTCTGTTCATGAGGAAGTTGTCACTGAATGAAATTGGAATCTTTTTTTTCCTACACTGGGATTTATTTTTAAAGGTGCAAGGTCTATCTTTCTCAAATTCTGCTGTTAAATATGGATTTCTATAATTATTTATCTCTTTCACATTGTCTTTCACCTGTATCTTGTTGTGTTAAAATTATAGCATTTGTGGACTTCCTTCTATTTTGACATGCAGCCCTTCAGCAATCTCAATCAAGTTTCTCATCTACATCCATCCATCACCTGGCACAGAATTCCTGACCATACAAATGTTCCTGCAGAAACAGAACAGATCCACAGAGAACAGTCACAACACACACTCAGTACTTCTCTTCAGAAACCATTTGGCAGAAAACAGATACAAGGGTTAAAATAAGCCAGACCTCACACTTTCTTTTTTGCCTTGACTCTGAGTCAGTTAAGAACAGACATTTGTAAAAGCTGGAAACTGTGGCTGGAGTCACAATGCAGTTACAGACACACCATTTATCAATAGATAGAATAAGAATAAATATTTGAGCAATATTACAGAAGGAAAAGTCATGGCTTACAGCTCATTAACAAGTGTTTTTCAATTTTTTTTTTTAATGATCTATCACTGTTCTTTAATCTAGGACATTTTTTAGTTTGCAGCTTTCTTCTTATGTGGGTTAAAAGCAGTTTTCTGCACCATTCAGGGTTATTTTGTTTATGCTCCCATTCCCTTGGAATGGGAAACTCTCCAAGTTTCTCACTTTTGATTAGAGATCATGCTTCTGCAAGCAAATCTGTAGCCAGACACACCTTTGCCATACAAACCACAAGTGATATGCTAATTCCAACCCAAAACTGTGTGTTCAAGAATAAACAAAGAGAAGATTTGTGACCCAGAAGAGAAGAGAACAGATGAGTGTGATCACGCCTTTTCGCATTTATTTATTTCTGCCTTGTAAGAACAGAGGTAGAATCCCTGGATCATAGAATGGTTTGGGTTGGAAGAAACCTTTAAGACCAACTAGTTCTTGCCCCTCCCACTATCCCAGGTTGCTCAGAACCCCATCCAGGCTGGCCTTGAACACTTCCAGGGATGGGCCATCCACAACTTCTCCAGGTAACCTGTGCCAGTGCTTCACCACCCTCACAGTAAAGAATTTCTCCCTGACATCTGACCTAAGCCTGCCCTCTTTCAGTTTGAAGCCATTCAGCTCTTGTCCTGTCACTACCTGCACTTGCCAAAAGTCCCTCTCCAGCTCTCTTATGGGCTCCCTTCAGCCATAATTAAGTCATCTCAAAGCCTTATATTCTTGTCCATGCAGTCTCTGGATTATCTTACCCACGACTGCTGGTGTAGTAGTAGTAAAAAGAGTAGCAATAATAACATAACAATCATAAGAGCTAATATTATTTTTATAGAAATCATGCAGCTCTTTCCTGCATGGCAGTCTTACAGTAGTTCATGCAGTTAGAACTGAGACAATCCTAAGTTGCTGCATCTATCACAATTCATTTACCTGAGCTGTCACTCTATGATTAAAATGACAATGTTAAGGGGACAACTGCAGGACCAGCTCTCCAATATGCCAGAGCTGATGGAGATGTTTTTTCTTTTCAACAAGACTCATTTCTGTAGAGTAAGGCAGGAACACTTTTTCATTTTCCCTGATGTCTTCTTTCACTCATTTCTCTTGATGATCCCAAGCTGGCTGAGGGTCACACTGCCTTGCACAAGGGGGTTTGTCCTGGAATAGCTCACTATTTTTTTCTAAACTCAACTATTACAATTTCAGTTGCAATGATATGCAAAACAACAAAGATATAAACAACTATACTCAGAGAAATACAACGAGCAGTAGCTGGCTTTACTGGGAAAGCCTCTACATAACCTGGTTCCCAAGCTCCAAGTGACATTTCACACCTTGCTCTCCCCACTCAGGGACAGCAGTGATTCTGTCACTCCTTCATACAATGTCACCTGTAAGAGGATCTCATTTTACAAACCAGCTTTTCTCCAGTACCAAGAAGGTATTTAAAATCAAAAGTAAAAGGAGGAAAGAGGCATGATGGCAAGCACACTGTGTTCCAGCTGCTCAGCTGGAAGGGCAGAGCCCTGATGAAAAAGGAAGCTTTCCTTTTCAGGACTTGATCACTGACTTCAGACGAGCACATTAGTTTTTCTAAGTAGTTCTGAGGAAAACATTTTCAAGTGAACACTCAAAACTTGGATCCAAGCTATTTAAGCTGTCTCTGCTTCCAGTTTCTGGCAGGTTTTCTGACTTGGCTCTGAACCTTTTGACTGTGCCCATCTCTATTTTCATGTCTCTGCTTGAAAAGTCCTGTTTCTTATCCAAAGCACAAAAGTATTGCCTTTTCCAAAAGCCAGGTCTGTTGTTTGTCACTTCTTCTCAGCAAGATGACTGGCTGGAAACTTAGTTGTAACTCAAACTTTTAATTCCACAGCCATTCAGATTCTCATTAATTTGCTTCCATCAGAAGTTTGTCTTGTGAGACCTGTGATAACACACAGCCTTCTCTTATTAAAATCAAGGCATTCTGGGCTCATCCTCACTCCATATGTTGTGTATTTCAGATGCTCCTGCTGGCAAGGAGCTCTTTGGGTATTTTTATTTTTATCACAGGTTGCCAGATGCATGCTATGGTGGCTGCCTTCCTTATCCAGTGCCTGCAAAGGTGCTTTTTGGATTCTACTTTAATAATATCCATGATTAAAGTCATCAGCTGAAGGCTTTGTAACTACAACACCTAAAGATGTTTTTAGTTTTCAGCATAAATTAAAGAGTTCAGAGCAAAATATTTACACCTCCTCCCCAAATATTAAAATTTGTACTAAGAAATCCTTCTGTTAGGCACAATGGCCATATAAAACTAATGGATAAAACACAGTATAGGGTGGTGATCTAAAGTGAAATACCCTCACTAACAAGTGTTTGTATTTTTTGGAGTTCAGTACACTGAGTTCACTGAATCCACTTCATTTTGAAAGACGAGGCCAAATGAAAGCACTGATCCACTGCACCCATTTCTGTCAGAACAGCATTTGTCTAAGCCTTTAAAGAACTCTCAGAGTTTTACACACTTACTTTGATGTGCATGTGTCATTTTAAGCACATAAAATTACACAACTGTGGAAAATAAGGCTGAAAAGGCCTTCAGTTAGGTTTCTTGTCCATCCCTCTGTCCAAAGCCTGCCTCCACGTTAATTTTTCTTCACAGGTTTTTCTTTAAAACACTTTTAAAGTTTTCCCATGAGGTTTCAGAGCCTCCTGATGTGATCTGCTCCATAATTCCCATACTTGCTGCTAGGAACTTCAAATGTCTTGAAGTTCCAAACAAGTATCTTGAGCTGACAATCAGTTCCTTTCTTCCCTTTTCAGTATAACTCATCTCCTTTCTTGCCATCATCTTCTATGTATTTGAATGCTGTTTTCATATATGCCATGAGGGATTTCAACACCAAACTAAGCTTTTCCTGTTCCTGCAGCTTTCCTCAGACATTGAGTTTCCTGGACCCCAACCAGTGGGCACTACCTGCAACCTTCCCAGGGAGTACCCACGTGCCCAAAGCTACACACATATTTAGGTACTGTGCTGAGTGGGGACTTCATTTCCAGTGTTGCCCAAGGCTGTCAAACACATGCTGCTCTGCTTTAATTGCATTTCTGTTAATTACTATTTCAATGATAAATCTGGCAGTTTTGCAAATGTCTTTAAAATTGTAACTGCAGGTAAAAACGACTCTATTTTGCTAATGAAGGACAAGCAGTGCCAAACTATTGTGAACCTTATCTACCTGATCAGCAGGCAGTGTTTAACTTACAGTTTCATAAGGTATTTCCTTAGGAGTGCAGCCATGAACAGTGTGTATTGGGAACTGGTGTTCTTAACATGTCTGGAAGCAAATTAATTTGCCAATAAACAGCCATGCCCAATGCACAGTGAGACATTGATACACACATACACCCCATCCTCATCCATGATGAGGTTCAATCCCCTCCAAGTACCCAAAATGTAGCAGACAGAACAGCATCTGTGGCAGCTGACACATGCCAAGTGTATGCAATCAAGCAAAACACAAAGAAATCAACAAGCCAATACATGTACATAAAATATTATAATGAAAACTCAGGCAAGCAGAGACCAAGAGGGAGTGAGATGGAATGGAAACACAGACTAAGCAACTGCCAGAGTCCAGAGCAACCAGCTCACAAGTGGGAGGGCAGTGAACCATGGCTGGGCTGGTGTTAAAGGGGCTCTTAGAATTACACACTTCTATTTCTGTTCTGTTTGCTTTACTGTAGTTATTTGCAGTGTCAGTGGAATCCTTCAGCTTTTCCTAAAACTAATGCATAGTGTTTGCACAATGAAACAATAACAAACTAGTAAAAAAAGACCAGCATCTAGAAGCAAAAAGTGCAGGATAAAAAATGTACAGTTCCCAACACATAAACAACCTAGCAATAAGCAAGTGTGTGATGCAGCACAAGACAGTTGTTTGCTGTGCATTGTGTGAATGGGCAATATTCATAGAATATGTCTGTGTCAAGTACTCAAGAACTTCCAGGGACAAATACAAATGGTATTTTCAAGAATTAGGAAGAATGTACTAAGAGTGTTCCTTCAATGCATTTTTTTTAATACTTCATTCAGGATTTGCTTTTTTTAAAATCAGTGGAAAAACACACTCAACATTCCTTTGTGGAATATATTCTAAAGATGCTCTGAACACACCCCCATCTTTTCATGAAAACCTTCCTGATCTGGTAACCACCCCTTGGGATTCCTCCACTTGGCCTGATGAAGTCCCAGTTTAATTACCTGCAGCACCAATGTGGCTGTGGGACATAAATGTAAAGGGAATCTTGGAGTACATCTGCATTAACTCTAGTAATGGCTTTAACAAACTAAAACACTGAAGAAGGCTGCATCTCCTACATAGCTGCTTCCCAAAAAAAGGCACTTGAGCATTCAATCTTATCTCACTTCACTTACTTCTACCTCAATTATGCAGATGAACAAAATTCTTACAAATTAATTAAATGAAATTAGTTGTTGATATAAAATCATCAATTCCCATGAAATCAGCTAAGCTAAAAATGAAATTGGCTCACGTGGTTTTGCTGTTTAAAAAATAAATGCAGCAATAATTAACAGCTGCAATAGAGTTTGCACAGTAACCTCAGGGTGTGAGGTTTGATCCTCCACATTTGGATGGTAAATCATTGCAACTTCTCCATCACATCTGTGGGGATGGTTCCCACACATAAGTTTACTTAGAAAAGCAAATCCTTCTTTGTAAGGAATATATATGAGCCACATCTTTCCTATTTTGTTCCTCCTCAGTGGAATTGCTCCCATTCTCCTGGTAACACACCCAAGTCTTAAAACTGCATCACTGAATGACTTTACTCCAGCTCCCGAGGCTTGCCAATCAATCTTTAGTGGACTAGAGTTTATAATAAAAGGAAAACCTATTGATTATTTAGCTTCTTGAGGTTCTTTCAGCCTCTCCACTGCCTGGTGGACTCCTCAGAGCGCTGTACCTCAGATTGGTTGTCTGGTGTCAAAATCAGACTGCAGGTTTGACTGTGAAAAATCTGGAATAATGAGACTGGCAGAGCTGATGGAGATCTGACTGAAGCACTGGGCAGAAAGGGTAATTTCTTCATCTGCAGTTTTAGTGGCAGTGCTGTGCAGGGACTCTGCCAGCATAAGCTTGCAGCATCTCTCTCAGTGTTGGCTTTTGAGATATATTTGTACTTCTAGCCTAAAAGATGTACCTGTGTTTACCTCACTGAGATGGAAAAGAAACATGTCACCAAACAGAGTAAACTGTGGGGAGTAGATGATATCCATGATTAATCCTTGCACCCACAAGTTTATGTGCACTGCTGATCCTAGACAAATGAATCCCACATAAGACTTCCTATCCAGACATCATATGGACAGTTTTAAGACTATCCATGCCCAGTTTTACAGTCTCAAGAACAGGCAGGGTACATACACCACATAAAATTTAAGAGTGATCTGTCTGCTGATCTAAATCCTGAGGAGCCTTTCAAGAGAAAACTTGTCAGTGCATACCCATGTGTTGAGGTACCACCAGGCATTTAACTGTGATGAAACACCTTATTCTGGCATGTGTTACCCATGAAATGCTTGCAATTAACTCAAGGAAAGAATGCACTAAACTTTAAAGCACCAAATCACAATAACTCAGCTGTGAATGAACTGCAAGATTCTCTGTTCAGGAGTGTCATGTAACAGGGTATGGCATGGCTGTCATCAGAGAGGCTGGTGACAAAGAGCCTGTTCAGTGCCTGTTGATGTGTGTGGTGGAGGTCACTGCAGGCAGGACACACTGGAAGTTTCCTGGGTCACTGAGGGAAAACCCATCAGTTAAAGCAGGGGGCATTCACCAGCTTGGTTCACTCAGCATCAGCTCAGTGCTCCTGCCCTCCACTGAAGACAAATGTTCCCCACCCAAAATACAGTTGCCTTAATGTGCTGAGAGGGAGACTGTGGCTCTCCCAGCCAGTGGGGAACACTCACACTAATGCAGGCAGCTGCAGCTCCAGTATCCTCAGCACCACATGAAACAATACCTTTAGCTGACTCCACATGCCACACTTCCACTGAAGTTCCATCAGGACAGCAGAGTCCTGCTTCCCTTCAGGTCAGCAGGAACTTCCTCAATGACTTCCAATGGCACAAGGGCTAAGCTGCCCTTCTGCAGGAAAACAACACAATAACAGTAAAAATAATATAACAGTAATTACTTGAGCCCACACAGGCTGTAAGAAAATCTTACACACTCATCAGTAAAGCTTTCTGTGTCTGTGTAGAGAAAAAGACGCAAAATGCAATTATTTCAGTTAGGAACATGAGTAGAAAATTTGCACTGAAATTGCTTTGGAAATAATTGGAACAAAAGCAATACAGGTCTGAAAACACTGAAAAAAAATTTAATGAGCCATAACCAGCATAAACAGTATTTTTCACTCAAGAAAAAGGGAGAAGTCAAAGAAGCTTCATTGCCCATTTTACTTGCTAAAGGAAATGGCACTGAAGACAATTATGTTGTCCTCTCTTTAGCTGACTATTTTGGGAGGAGGGGTGATATAAGAGTATTTATTGAGTCCCCATTGTTTTTGAGTATCTTAAATCTTTTGAATTTTAAATATTTGCCTCAACCTTTACATTAAGAACTGACAGTTTCATATCTGTTCACAAATTTTGGTGAATTGTCAACTTCACAATTCTGAGGCAGCTGTTCTTAGACATGTGATTTGGTTTGCACAAATATTCCACAGACATCCCCCCCATCTCACAACAATCATGCATCACATTGGTTATTAACTGTATAGAAACCAGCAGAGAGCCTTAAGTCAGCTCTCACTCATTTGTGAGCCTGATTTGCAACAAAAGGTGCTGGTAGTGCCTGACAGCAGTGCCACACTGAAATCTCAGCCCTCTAGATATGACTTTATCCTCAGCAGTATAAGAGATGGGAAACTGCCATGAACACTTTAGTATTTCATCCTTAGGAAAAGACTTCGAAAATTTTACTTTATAAGGCTTTCTCTAGCCTCAGGTAAATGACCTAATTAACTCCCAGGGCGGAAGTGTGTTTTCAAACCTTGCCTGCTGACGCTGCAGTTTGGTAGGGTGTGCTCAGAAGAATGGTTATTGCTCTAAAACAAAAAAATACCCAGTGGTGCTGCTGAGGTGGTGATGGACACTACTCACTCATGTCTGCACTCAGAGCAACAGGGAAAGCCCAGAAGTTCAGGAAGAAGGAGAAGTCTCCATCTCTGCTGACATGCTCACTGGATGACTTGTTTGGTACACCAGTTTAATCCACTGGGTCCCACCAAGGTCTCCAAACTCACACCAGGCTGTCTGCACTTGCAAATAAACCATGTTCACTCTTCCAGCTTCACCAGCTCCAGCAGTACAGATAAATGTGAGCAACCCAGGAGTTATGTGCACACAGCACAGAGGGAACTCTTAGATCAGGTATGTGACAAAATGAAATGACTCTTCAAGCTCTGCTACAGTTCAAATACCTTTAACACAAAAATATGCTCAGACCATCAGAGATGGCAAAAGCTGTACCAGGGACTAGTTTGGGCAAGGGCTTAGATTTAAAAGATTGAATTTTCATAAAACAATGATCAATCAGTTCTCCAGCAAAGCCAAAAACACTGAAGGTCTGCTACAGTCTCCTAAGACTTCATACTGTAATCTTTGACCAGTTCTGTCAGAGAAAATCCCACAGACACAGAAATCGGAGACAATCCGTGCTGGCCCCTTTCATTAGCACTGTGCCTCACCCACTTGGTAATTCCCACCGGCAGCAGTGAGAATACCCCGCCCATCTCGCTGGGCTCCCATTATCTGCTGTAACGGCCCAGTGCAGTGCCCTCAGCTACAATAAATCCTGGCAGCTTTTCTTTTCAGGACAGGTACCTCGAAAATTGCAAGCCACGGATGTAAAGCAGACAAGGCAAAAAACCCCCAAACTTTTGGTTTATCTTATGCTGATGTCATTCTGGAGACTTCACTTCTAGTTACTGGGCATTTGCACCATTGTGAGAGCAGAATCCATCTCCCAAGGACAGGTTTTCATGTAGTAAACTGGTTTTACTTCAGGAATCTGGTCTATGAAGTCCTTCCCTTGGTATATTTACATGGCTATAAGCAAGTCAGAACATCTTTCAGAGAAGTGAATTGCAGCCAGCAAAAACACAGCCCTAGGCTGATGCAGAAGTGGGCAGGATTTTAAAACTTTCTGCAGCAGTTAGTGGTTAGGCACATAAAAGCACCCCACCCTCCTGCCCCAGGCAAGAGACAAGATGCAGACAGTGCAGAGTGTGCCTCGTGCATCAGGATACATCACTTGGCTTTAAACAAGATCAACAGATTCCAGAAAAATGAGAGACGGGGGTAATACCTATGTGCCTGAAGACATACTGTGTTGACTAACATCCCAGATACTCAGTGGCAATGTTCATGGGGAAAAGGCCTGGTTGTTGTGCCCAGCAAACTGCTAAATGGAAGTGTTGTGACACTCTGGAAGAGAAGAACCCATAAAGCTCAAACTGAAGTCCCTAAACTCATAGCCAGTATCCTTTACTATTACTTTCCCTTTTGGCTTTGCTACTACAGATGATGCCCACAGGGTAACTAAAACATGTCCTTGTCCTGAGAACACTGATGTGTCAGCCCCAGTGCTCCTCTGGTACCACAAGATTATTGAGAGGGTACATGGATAGTATCTTTCAACTGTGCAGCCAAACTCGTGTGCACTTGGAAAAAAAAAATCCAATCACTAAAATGTCAACACAGAAATACCAAAGAAAATAAAACCAAGGAGCACATTTTCCTTTTGGTTCCTTGGAGAAACAAATTTCTCTGAAGGGAAGTGGTATGTTCAGCAAACAGAGATCAATAATTTTATTACCCAGTGCACCATTTCCTACACTTTTGTTCGTTTATTTTGCTTACCCCAAACTATTCTGATCACAAGGGGAAACAAAGAAATCACACAATAACATTACAGTGCTTAATAAACACTGTATTGCAATGAACCTGCTACTGTGTGCACATACTGGTGAGCTTAACTGAACAGCAAGAGAAACACTCTGCAGGGTGCCATAAACATGCCAGCATCAGACACATGGATAATCTGCTTTCCTCAAGGGAAGCAGATGTGCAGTGTTTGAGAGGAAGGTTTCAGTCTGACTCTGGTCTGCCATCATTAAACTGAAGATAGCATAATATCCATAATTATTGTGTTTCTGCAATAAAAATACTGGACAGTCACTGGACAGTGCCTGATGACACTCTGGTTCCCAGCTCTGTCAGGAGCTTCCAGCCAAGTGTCGGGCAAGTCATGTTTTTGCAGGACTGTGTAACCACCAGGTAAATTCACAGGTAAATGGAATAAACACAGCTAAATGCTTAACACCAACCTGAACAGGATCTTTTCCCAGTCATTAGCCATCACTGAATACTGATGACAATATTTCCTCTACTCTCCTCTAGCTGTAGCACACTAAACTCATGCAGCCAACACGTGGCACCACCATTCTTTATTCCCAGTCCCAAACAAACTGTAATCCCACTCGGGGTGGGGCACACGGGCGTGGCTCTAATTGAGTGCAATGATAATGCACAGGATGACTTTTTCATGTGTTATGCTCCTGTGAAATCTTACTGGAATCTCACCTGGCAAATGATCTAAAATTTCAAACTTTCTGTTGTTCTTGTGCAACTCATTTGTTAACATGTCTGTACAACAGAGCATGAGTAATTTAAAGTAGGGACCATCCTTGAGATTGAAGGAAATACCCTGTGAACTTGGAGTCATGCCATCACAAAGCTCCAGAGTATCTGAGATCCAAACTTCTTGAGGAATTTGCAGCAGAAGTTCTATTAGCACTTTTGCTGCTGCACTCAGGAGTCCATTTTTATCATATTTTAAAATTGAAATATTTGCCACATTAAATTAGCTGAAGGTTTAAAAAAAACAAACTCAAAACCCAAGAAAGGGGCAGGTTTAAAAAATGCATCTAAACACTTGGGGTATCGTTCAACAGGGGGGGTTATTGTAGATGGTTACAAAAGACAATACAACACCACAAAATGTACATTTCCACACTTGCTACTGAAAATATAATTCCTAAATCAATTTCATCCACAGATAAAATATTATACAAGGTGTAGCCTAAAGGCCTCAAGTTGTCAGAATTCCCAACACAACTTATTGTCGATGGGCTTTGAATGCTTTGATACCTTTTACTGCAGGAGAGTTAAAGGTTGCTATCACCCCTGTCAAATCCTCTTTGAAGTGTGTGAATCAATGAAAACTCATGGTCAAAAATGCATCAACTGCTAACATGTTATTACACCTACACCACTCAGTCCTTACTCACCCCTCAGCTCAAGACTGTCTCTGGTCTCAACAGAGATGGGAGTTATACAAGGTGTAGAGAAAACAGAGCATCCTCATGTGTAGCTGTGAGATGGAACCAGGCAGGAAATTAATGCAGTTCTGACACACAAGGTAAGGGCATGATCCAGCGAGAGCATGTGGGTGCCTGTACCCCACGTGCAGCTCAGCACAGCTGCGTGAGGCATCGATGCACAGCTCGGGGCTGTCTGGCTCTGGGCAGTGCTGGAGGAAACACTGGAATATACATCATCCCTGAGGGCTGGGAGCTGCCGTTGTTATGGCTTCCACAGCTCGTTTTGTCGGTCCTGACAGTTATAGTTGAAAAACATTTTGTACAAACCAGTTCTGAGAAAAGTAAATCCATGTGGGGAAGCCAGGTGTGCAGCTGATAGAGATGAAGATCACTCTTGTTACAGCAGCACCTTTTGAGTGTCAGGGGAGTATCTAATCCTGAACTGCACAGTGCAGCCACAGCTGGGATTGCTCCTTGTCACAGTCACAATCTCCCTGCTTCTCAGTCAGATTTCTTAATTTTCTCTTCTTTCTCACAACCATGACAGTGCTGCCTGCTCAGGTCACACATCTCCCAGTGCGTCCCTCAGTTACATTTTTCCCCCTTACGTGAGGAGACAGTTCCTGGGATAAAGGCTTTTGTAGCTTGAGGTGGAGACTTGTTCCCTGGGCTGTGACAAAAGGGCCTGCGGTGCTACCCATGGTGGGGAGCGCTCCCCCCTCCCTGACACAGGGACACTTGCAGGGACAGTCTTATCATCTTCAGAGGCCAGGCAAGGTTTAGGTTGGTCACTAGGAAAAATTTCTTCACAGAAACGGTGACTGGAATTGGAACAGACTGTTCAGAGAAGTCCTGGAGTCACCATCCCTGGAAGTGTCTAAGACTGAATGCCACACTTGGTGCAACAGTCTAATTGACATAGTGATGTTGGGTTATTGGTTGAATTGGATGATCTTAAAGGTAATTTCCAGCCTATCTGTGATTTTGTGAGACCAGACCCCAGCCACGAGTTGGCAAGCCCACATTGGCCTGAGGGACACAGAACAGCCTGGCATGCCCAGATGCAACAGGAAAGTATACGAGGTCCTCGAGGATGCCCCGCGATTCCCGCTCGCACGATCAGGATCGGGCCCGGGTTTGGGATCGGGTTCAGTTTTGGGATCGGGTTTGGGATTGGGATCGGGCCCGGGCCAGGGTTTGGGATCGGGCCCGGGCCAGGGTTTG
>JBBMKD010000217.1:24056669-24087082 GCA_037834095.1 Argya squamiceps
TATCTATCTATCTATCTATCTATATCTATCTGTGTGTGCTATTATGGGTTCACTCCAACAGTCCTTGAGTTAGAATGCCTATATCAGTTGCACTCTTTCAAACACCTTTTGCTAATGAAGACAAGAAGCTGCATTTGAACAAAGGATGTGTCTCAGATGTGGTGGCTCCCTTGGATTTACCTTATCCATGACACCAAGGCTCTGCTCCATCCCTGCTAAGTGCTGAGTGATGTGGGTTTCATAGTTGTGAACCGTTAGGAACTGAAGAAATAAAACCAGAAAGAAATTATCTTATGCTCAACAATTCCACCCTTCTATAAAGAAAATCATACTATATGAAACTCAAAAAACTAGAATTCTGAATTGGTACAGCTTACTAGTGATCATAAATGGACCTTGTAGGGATACACTTGGATGCTGTGTGAGTACTAAACTGTGCAGCTGTTAAAAAGGATGTTGATTTATTACATATTTATAATGGAAACAAGGCCCAAACAAGTATGCTGAGGTTGCCCAAAACCCCAAGCTATGCTTTTGCTCATAATGTAATCTAAACTAACATAGCTGGAGGCCTAAGACAGACTGTCTTTAGGCTAGAGAGGAAAATTATTATTTTCTGTCTAGTGGCTTCCCAATCATTCTTACTTCTTTCACCGTTCTATCTGCATAGTAATTGGAGGATCAGAGAATTTATTGATTTTTTCCTTGAGCACACTGCTACTAAAATATCTCTTTATCAAATGACTAAGGATAAACACCATAATGTTTTATGGATCTATAACAGGCAGTGGACAGGTTTCTGTAGATGTAGATTCATCCTTCCAGAGTACTGTCCCACCAAAGTGACAGGCAGAATTCTGTGGACTGTTCTAGTTAGAGGAGGAGAAACAGGAAAGACTCAGAAGGAGCTCCTTGCCTACAGGATTAAACTTCTTTCATTCACTGCTTCTTTAACAGCCCTCATTCCAAATGGTCTCAGGTCCTTGCCCACACACATTTATCTAAGCCATCCTGTTGTTCCATTCCTGTTCTTGGGGTATCTGTTACCTTGTCTTTCCCACTAACCCATATTTCTAATCAAAAGGAGACCCTCATGGCATTCAAATTCTGATTAAACTGGTAAATGCCTTTACTATGGGTAGTTTAACTCTCTCTGAAGGGCAAGAGTTCTGCTAATCAGTTTCATGAACTGAGCTAATGGCAACACTTGTGATAAATTTGCCACAAGAATTTTTCAGTGCTCACATCACCTCTTTGGAAAGCTGTTCTGGTGGTTGGTGTTAGCTAAGAAACTAACTGTGGCTGTGATTCAGAACAAGAATTTTGTGGAGCAGCAATACAAATACAAATGAAGATTAAGCAAAACAGAAGTTTTGAATTTTCTTCTGATCTTTTGATTGAATTGCAATATCCTTACCTGTATATGCTGTCCAACGCTTCCTTTTTTCCTGTGCTGTATCTCCAGCCAACCCATCCTTCAACATCCCTTGCTCCAAACCTTTACTCCACCCACCTCATCACCCTAAGATTTCCCTACTCTCTTCTACATCCCACACTGCACTACCCTCAGGCTTTCCCTACAACCTTTCTTCTTCCTCCTTTCTTCTCCCAGTGGCATCTTTGGCTGTGCTCCACAACCTTTAGCTATTTTTCCTGGCCTGCCAGCTTGTTCAAAGCTATGTAGGTGCTGCCCTGCTGGCCGGCTGCCCCTCCTGCCTGCCGGGCAGTTCCAATTCCCTGTTCGGCTGCTGGGCCCGCAAACGGCAGGGAGGGGGCGGGACTCGGTGCCGTGGGAACGCTCAGGCTCCGCGTAGAGCAAATTACGGGATTTCTGTGCGGTGCCCGATGGGGGCACCTCAGGCCTGCCACTTAAAAGGGCTCTGCTCGATTTAAGAGGTCTGCTCCTTGTGGCTGCAAAATCCCGATTCCTTATGCAACGCCAATTTTGAAACACTAAGAGTTAGGGCTAATTTTGCCTTAATTTACACTGTAACATCCCAAAGAATTTCATCACTGCTCAATCTCATGAATAAGACTTCCCTTTGAAAGCTTAATTGTTGACCTATTAGGAATCACGTTTCTCTAGTAAGAGGAGATTTATGAGGTATAAATATAAACGACCTTTCTTAGGTATAGGCAGCATAATAGAGTTAAAATATAAATCAGAAAAAGCAACTCACTAGCTGGCAATCCTTTGAAATAGGTAGTATTACAATATCCCGAGCCTTCTCTTTCAGATCTTGTATCTGCATTTCCATTTTCTTGTGTTCCCATTCCAGCTGTATTATTCCTTTAGAGAAGTCTTTAAATTCTACCATGGCAGTAATTTTTTTTTCTCCTTGAGCCTAAAAAAAAAGATCAATCTTAATTAACACACTTTACAGATTATGGAATAATTGCTTGCAACAAGATGGGCAAGCTTCCAAAGTCATAATTTTAGTCAATAAAACATGTTACACTGCAGGCTCTTTCCAGACTTTGCTCCAGATGGTTATCTTTTAAGGAAGTTCATTCTCTTTTATGCTCTGTGTCACAGCCTTAGATCACAGAAATAGATGAAGAAAATGACAACTAACCCTCCCTCCATCTATCTATCATAAAAGAATGGAAAGGCATTTTAGTTCTACAAAATACAAGCAAGCTCTGTTTAAGGTATTTTCTAGATGTTACTGAAAGCTTTGTGCAGTTGCAGTAAAAGACAATTTTTGTACAGCAATGTCTAAAAAAAGAACATTTCATGAGGGTATGAGAAACTGTTTAAGTATCATCACCAATTTCACCTTACATAAAAAGCTTATGTAAGTTTTAATTTTTAATGGGAGCCACTATTTGCCTCGAGGGAATCTTTGGACTGGTGCCCATGATATTAGCATTTTCTAGTTACAATGTATGTGTAAGTGATGGTGTGTCTGAAGACTGTGGCCATTTCATTAATCTGAATTGTATTGATCAAACATCAAGAAAGCAGTCTGCACTGCAATCTTTACATCATGAGAAGAGACATCAGAGAATTCTTAATAGCTTCCAGATTACAACTGAGCCTGCTGGTGTGTTGTAATGAATTGAAACTAGATGTCAAACTGGAGAAAAAGCTGAGCCCCTGAAGGACAATTCATTTGTTCAGAAAGCTCAAATTTCCCCCAGATAATGTAAATTACCGCAAGAGCACAGTTCAGTTCTTCAACAACTCTCCTGTCAATGAGAACAGCATCACTGTAGTCTGGGATCTGAGTACTTTCCAATTCCACCTGTCCTTGTTTTAGCAAAAACTGGACAGTCACATTCTGCTGAAGCTTCATCTTCTCCTCCTTCAGCCTAAGATGGCAGAAAATAAAAACAGTGTTGAGTGATTTCAGCAGGATTATATAAATCCTCCCATGATTCTCAATGTTTATATTTATTACTGGTAGGTGGTATGTTCATGTGGGGCTTACTCTTTGGCAGACTCCCTCTTCTGTTTGCTGCTAATATGACTACAAAATCCAAAACTTATGGTACATGTATACATAAAGTTTTCAAGCACTGGATTCAGTTTAACATACTCTAGTAGATGTTCTGAGGGAAAATGTTATTACTAAAAAGAAATCTTAGTATCAATTGAAAAGAAAACAGAAGAGACTTTCAGCCAGGGCCCATTTTCCTGTATATTTTACTTTGGAATTTATCCTTGAATGATAATGAATGTGAAAATTATGTAGATAAATAATGAAATACTGCAGGTCCAAGAAGCAATGAAACCTGGATAAAAGAGTGCTGGAGAACAGAGGTGTGTAATTTTGTTTGTAACTTTTGGTTCTGTGTTAGTGGAGTATTAAAGGTTAGCTAAACATAGGAAAAGACACAAATTACCAAGTGAGTTCTTGGAAAGTGTCCTCTAATTCTGACTTCATCTTATCATTTTCATCCACTCTTCTCCGGAGACAGGCCTGCATGTCTGCCAGTGGTAGGGCCTTCCATTTCACCTGGGCAAGCAACATTGTCACATTCCCAACTTTTTCAACTTTATATGTCAGGCCAAGCCTCTTTGAGGACCGACAAGACAAGTTCTTAACAAGATATCTGTATACATAAATATGCAGCTCAGTATTTTGAGAATCTCAGTACAACATATGAGACATAAAGGTTACAATCCTTATACTCTGCTCAGGAAATTATTTGTTGATATATACATAGTTTATTCATGTGAAGGGAAATCCTATTTGCTTCTCTTTTGGTCAAATTTCATGTATATCTGTCTCTGGATAATTCAGATTTATTAATTCATGCTTTTATAATGAACAAATATATCTCCAGAAACACCTTTTGTTAAGAATTGCTCTTTATATTTTAGAAAAATGTTAGGGTGCATTGGTGCAAGTGTAGAATGCTTATGGGAGAGGATGACTTCAACAGATAATGGGAATCAAATACCTTATAGGGGTTTTTTTTGGTATGGATAGAGAAAAGGAAAATGATTTTTTTTATTTTTAATGAAACCATATCAAGGTCACAATCATTCTGATCAAATCCATCCATATTAATATGCTAATCTTTCCTCTGAAGAACTACAGCTAGAACTAGAGGTTTCCCTGTTATTCTGAATTGAATGTAGCCAGAACAAACTTTCAAAAGCCAATGGAGTATATGTATCCTTCATTGTTATTTCACCACCAGCTTGACCCTATCTGAGAACTCCTCTAAAGCTTAAGACTCAAAAATATCAAGAATTATATGAGCAGAATAAAGAATTTTACATACCAGCTCCTCACTCTCCACTTTATTTCGTCTGGCTAGACAAAAACGTTCCCACACAGACTGGTCTAAGCCACTGGGCTTGTGCTCAGGACTATCCAGCTCATCCATGGCTTTCATTAAAAGGCTAAGTGCACCTTGGTAATCCTCAGCTGATCCCTTCACATAGGGGTTAGCTGTGTCAAGACGGGTTTCTGTCCTTGGGGTCCTAGTGCACACACACAGCACAGACAGGATGTACTTTGGATTTTCTCTAGCATAGAAGAAGGTCACAAAAAACTAAGAATGTTTCATACTCTCAACGTCTTGCAAAAAGCAAATAGATAAGACTACAAAATAACAATATTGTCTTGGAACCTGATGATTGTTTAGATTGCATTTAAAATAGAATTTGTGGAGTGAATAAGGAAATGTATATTCAAAACAGCAATTGTTAGTGTGATGGGAAATTAGCTATTAACTATCCAACAAAGAGCAGGCAATATAATTTAGACTATTAGAATAAATAGTATTCTCATTTTTGACTCATGAGAAATATTAGTATTTAAACAATGGGGGATCTTACTCTGGTCGATGTTTGTAAAGATGTAGAAGTTCCTCAAGGAGATTATGAGGTATATCAGCAAACTGCTTTATAAAACCATGTTCCAGGCTCTGGGGGTGGGGAAGAAAGCTTTCTTGTTACCACAATATTATCTTTTTTAAAAAAATCAACCTCCCCATAGCTTAGAAATACAGGATACAGTGCTTTTCCAAGTGCTCCCAAACATCATAGGAATCTGCACTATTTCATAAATTCTTCTATGCACACACTGTCCTTTACTGCCTAATTTCATTGATCAGTCAGTTGGCCAGAACTCTTGCTTACAGAGAAGTACATTTTTCTCATTATGAAGATACAGCATTAACTTTTAATTTCTGAAACTCCATGTGTTTCCAAGAGTCTCACCTTCTCCTCATGTAACGCGTCTCTGTAGGGGCCTGTGTAAGCCTCAACACCGTGTTTTGCAGTCAGGATTTTTCTTGCACCCTTGACCTATAGTAAAACCAAAAGATTTCAGGAATGAAACAGCCAGCAGAAGCAGTGAATAGCTATTCCCATACAGTGATGAAGCTGACACCTTCTTATTTCTAGAGATAACCTTGTGAGCTATTTTAAGTAACCATATAGTGCCTTCTTCAGGGCTCACTTGTAGATAGTGCTATAAGATGAAGAGCTGTGAAATTAAACAAACCTGCTGCTTAAGAATGTAACAAATTTGTATAAGAAATGCTTACAAGGCTTTTGAAACATGGAATGTAATGAGATATGTTGATGCCTTTTTTTCTGTAGAGATTTCTTTTTACTTTCATGTCATCTCAGGTAAGACGAGTCAAAAAATCTCAAATGTTGTTCAGTGGACAGTTCTTAACTTTAGAATGCTATTTCCCCATCGTCATGGCAGAGTTCTGCTGTGTGTCAGGATATTAAAATCATGATTTATGGAGGCTGTTAAATGCTAATACTCTGCTGGGGAGACAGTTTTGTTTTATTTGACAGTTTCCAGGGACCAAAAGTTGTACCAATGGGACCACTTAGAAAATGAAAAAAAAAATTGAAAATTGTAATCTGGTATACACTTGGCCTCAGATGGCTTTAAATCTAGTCCAGCCAATTCAGTGGTGGGGGCTAGATGCCTGTTTGGAATCCCTCCCTGCAGCTCACAACAGGCTGCTGGCAGCTGCAAACACACAGTGCTCTGCACAGGCTGAGCAGGAGATCTGACATGTGGAGGCAGCAGTAGGTTGTCCATGGACTCATGAACAGCTCCATGAAGACAAAGTGGGCAAATGGGATAATATTGTCCCAAAAGCCAGAACCAACCTGCAGACAACCACAACTGACTTGCATTGAAATCCAGACCTACTACTGTACTTTCAGCTTGATACCAGGTGCTAAAGAGTATTATATGTAGCAAAAAAAATAGCAGCATGCCCTTCTAAATGTGTGAAGTTCTACTGAAGAACTCCAGGTGAACTGAGCTGAGGACCTATTAAGAAAACCAGAGGTATTTATAATGTATATAATATATAATAATTTGTCACCTGTACAAATTGAAAAAGAAACCCCAACAGTGACCCTGTAAATTGTCAGAAAGTCCTTTATGGCAAGATTTTGGTTTGGAAACAGCAGACTTCACATGAAACTGTACTGTAAACATTACATTACTCCTAACAACAGTGTTCCAAATCATAACTTACTTTATCTTTCTTCTTTTTCACAAGAAATTTGTGAAGTCCAGCTTCTCTGGTGTCCAACTCTTCATCCAACAGTAAAGTGTAAATGAGATTGACTATTTTGAGTTCTTCCTGTGAAATTATTGTAATTAAAAAAGTTAACATTTCTACTGCACAGAGGCAGAAATGAAAAATTAATGCTTTTTGCAATACCTGGTAGATGGCCATCTCTGATTTCAGTTTCTTTTCAGAGAGTTTGCAGACAATCTCATCAAAATTTTTTGTTGTTTCCTTGATTGAAACTTCAAGTTTGTTCCATTCATTTCTCAGAAACTGGGGAAGGGAAGGACAAGAGCAGCAATATTACATCTGGAAGAACAAATAATTTCTGATGTCTCTCTTGATATATTTATGTATATATATGAAATGATGGAGAATGCACAATATGGAACTGTATATAATATAATTCAGCCAAATGGCCACAGAAATTACTTGTTTGGAAAAAGTTCTGCCAGGCTACAAAGTTATGTTGTTCCAATACCAATTTGAAGAATAAATATAATTTTATTATTTGTGTATGACATCAGCAACTCTGGGAATGAACCTGAAAAACACATTTTAGAAATACTGGTACATTTGTGAAGGAAAGTTACCTTCTTAGGATATCACAACTTTTACAAGTTTTTGCCCATAGTAATTGTTTTAAGTGGAGACTCCTAATTCTGTCTAAGGTAGGATTTATTTAATATGCCACATGGTCTTTGATGATCATTTATTCTTAGTTTACCTATTTATTAGTATTCATTTTTAGAAGTTGCTTCTGAGAAAGATTGGAAAGTTTGGTCATGAGCACTGTGAACAAACCCATCTTTCCTCATTTTAATTTACCTGTCTATACTCTTCTTTTCCTTCATTCAGCTCCTTGACTTTTTCCTCATATTCTTCAAATATTTTCTTTTCTTCTTCAGTCCAAAGATCCTCAGATCTGGATAGAAAAGGAGGTGGAGGAATATCCTGGAAGCATTGGAGAAAAATATGCTTAAATATTCTGTTACTTCGGTCTGTTACTTGCACCAGTAATTTCAGTGTTTATACATAGTGCTAGACTCACTTGCAAAATACAAGAATTTGGTACTTCAATACTACTGTGAGTACAAGATACACCACATTTTCTGTTTCAGAACCTCAAACCTAACTCCATGCTAATGTAACCTTCTATGTGAAGTCCCAGTTTTCCTAAACAGATTGATTTCAGAGGAGTGCTTGGGTCTGCCCTACCCTTTTTCTGTGGCACTCCTTCACATCCTTTCCTTCCTCAACTGCTGTACTATCTGTATTTGGTGAGTTAGATGAAACACAGTGTTTTTCTGTAAGATCACAGCCATGGATGACTGACCCTTCCCCCAGCAATACAGCTGTTATAATGGTAATATATTAGATACATATACATTAAATAGATGATGTTCCTACAGTATTCCACTGTGATAGAAACAGGTGTTGATAGGCAATTCTACCCAGGCAGTAGAATCTTGTGGGGTTTTTTTGTGTTTGCTGTCTTATGGAGTCAATCTGGTCATAATGCAATTCTACAGTTCTCCAGCTTTCTTCTGTCACTGAGGCTGGAGATATTTGCTGGTTGAATTTCACACTGCCAGAAGAGTCCACAGGTTTCCTAAATGACACGGCAGAAACACATCTCACCATTTTCAAAATGTCTTCCCTCCTGATTTCCAGTACTCCACCCATCATGTCATCAAGAGCACGTGCTCTTTCATCATCCTGGGAAGAACCACAAAAAATACTTGAAGGTACAAAGGGAAGTGTAGCAATTGCAAGTTTTGGGGGTGGTAACAGTGTTCACCTCTAGATTATTCAGTGTGTCACTGGCAGATTGATGCTTTTTGGGGATGTGTGTGGAGCATGCCAAAAGTTTAATTTTTTCTGGTAAACAGATACTGATATGCCAAATAACTTACTAAAACTGCCATTTTGGCAGTTTTGGAAAGAACACAGGCATAGGTTACTTCTGCCTAACTGACAAGCTATGATGAAGGAAGTTGTAATTGTGCATCTGTTTTGGGGCCAGAACCATCTTAGTTTTTTTACAGATGCATTTTAAAGCCAGAGGAAAGCACTACAGTCTTCTAGTCTGAACCATGGAGACCAGAGGCTGTTGAATCAACAAACACATACCAAGCACAAAGCTCTTGATTGAGGAGTAGCATGAATTTGGACATGTATCTAATTCCCAGCCACCTGATATGGTATTTTAAATTGCCCCTAAGCACAAGTTTAAAAACTGTAAGTCTAACAGTCCATCTTTTCTCCCCCTAGCAGTTTGTCAGTTTGACCTATTGCCTAGTTCTGATTGTAAACAACAATAAGAAGGAAAAGGCACATATCATCATTACCTACCAGTTTAAATTTCTACTCCCATACTACATTACTGGAATGTTTCAGTGCTGCATTAATTAAATAAGCCTGAAGAGAGACAATGGCTGTAAAAGGGGCAATTCTTTAATTACCGTAGCAGCAAGGCGTCTTTCCATCTCCAGCCTAGCCAGCATTTCTGCTTGCTCTATCTCCTCTTGAGTCATGTATTTCTCAGCTTTAACCTGAAGGCAGAAAATTAAGTTTGTATCAGGGTTCTTTTCTCCAAACGTGATCACAGGGACTAAGAACATTTGGTAAAATAGTGGTCCTGGTTTTGGCTGGGATGGAGTTAATTTTCTCCCAAGTAGCTGGTGTACAGTGCATCCCACAGCCTGGGGATATGCTGGTGGTGAGCAATTGTTTTTCATTTGCATCAGTTGTTTTTCTCAGGTTTCCTTATCTTTTTATTATTTCCCTCTTAATTATATTTATGATTATGTTTTAACTGCATTAATTACATTATGATTATCATTGTTGTCATTATTATTATATTTTGTTTCAGTTATGAAACTGTTCTAATATCAACCCACAAGTTTTCTCACTTTTACCCTCCCAATTGTTTCCCTCATTGTGAGATGGGGCAGTGAGTGAGCAGCTGTGTGGGGCACAGTTGCTGACTGGGGTTAAACCATTACAATGGTGTATTACAGATTCTCAATGCTTGCTGTGCTCTATGCTCAATGCTCTGCTCTATGACAATATTCCTCAAGATGAAAATTCTCCTTTTGAACAGCTACAGAAACTATATTTAAATATCCTAAAATATAAACCACCATCACTTTTGTTGATATTAGTTGTGTTTTGTGTATGCCTTTTCTTACAGTGGGATAACATGGACTGGTGAGAGAGCAAATAAAAATGGGAAAACATCGACCACATAAGCAGATAAGATCAGCGGAATATATTGCATAAGAAATACGGTGTTTCTTTGTAAATAATTAATTGAATTTATAAGTGCTCTAATAAGTATGATTATAAGTATTAATAAATATAAGTATTATAAGTATTATTAAGTATCTTATAAGTATTAATAAGTACGCTCTAATACTTAGATTATTAGTTTAAAACTACTTTGTTTCCAAATGGCACTCAGAGAAAACAAAGAAACCCTAAACTATGGAAACAATTCTGGAAAGCCCAGTTTGAATGTCAGGAACAAAGAATTTCTATTTAATTCATGGGCATTTTGAAAACTTTTAACAGCAATAAATTAAGTTTGTATATATTTTTTGTTTCAGAATGACTTATTAATGCTTTTCTCCCTAAAAAGGAAGGGGAAGAAATGAGCCAAAAAGATGATTTTAAGTATACAGACACATCTGCTTGAAGGTTTTTCAGTAGTGACACAATGTCTGGAAATGAGAAGCATCAGAGAGCTGGGTTTGAATGGGTGAAATACAAAGATGCATTTTTCAGACACCTCTGACTCCTGAACGCTGAGCGCTCGCTCCGGCATCTCATCATCTGTAAGGACTGGGTCCCACAGCTCCAGTGGAAGTTCCAGCTGTTCCAAGATTTCCTGGATCTTCAGGTTTCTTTCTTTCACTCGTGCTATCTCCTGCTCCTTTTTTTGTACAACTCTGTCAAATTCTTCATTAAAAGCAGTTTTCACTTTGTAAATGATGTCCTGGAATACCGAAAAAGGAAACAGCAGCACTGTTCAGGTCACATCCATCCATGTTCACATACTACTCCTCAAGCCATCTGAATCATGAAATGTGTATTTGTGTGTGTGACAAGGAGATAAACTGGTAAACCCCTTTTGTGTAAGTGTAGACTTCAAGCTTTGTTAAATGGACTTAGGCAGATGATTTCTTTTTTTCTTTTTTTTCCCCAAGAAATTTTTATTCATTTTCTTCCACACATTTGGTATTTAAGAAAGAGTCTGAAAGAAACATGCTGCTGCCAAAGCTAGATAAAAAATTAGGCTGTCCTCTATTTGCTTTTTTTGGCCCTCTTCAGCTGAAAGAAGGAGGAGCTTCAAAGAAAAAAACATGTGACCTGTAAATCTAGAGACTGTAAATCACAGGAGCAGGGAGGCAGAGCACAGGATATACTTTCCTGTTGCAACCTGCAGCTTCAATATGCTTCCATGTGATTCTCTGTCATATGTAAGTAAAATGTGCCCATTAAACAAACAAACATTGGAAATTGACTTTTTAAGAACAGGTCAGACCTCATAATCATCTAAAAAAGCATGAATTCTTAGTGGATAAATTTTTTTAGCATAAAGAATTGACCTCAACAAAGAAAGCTAGAACTTTAAAGAGGGTAAAGCATATGTCTCTCTTACTGTGATTTTTTTTTTACTAAAATGCACCATGAAAAGGACACAGATATCCTGAAATTGGATAACCAACTTCATGAAGTCTTGTTCTTCCAACCCAAGCTGGCAAATCCACAACTCTATGTGCATTTGTCAGCTTTTGTCTCAGTTACTCAGAGACTGGTGCCACTCTCCATTGTTTAGTGTCAGTATGTCCAAAATCTAATAGTGCCTGTGACTGCTGCAAAAACCAACAGATACAAGAATATCACTGCAGTAAGACATTTCAGAAGATACCACCTTCAATAATATTATCTGATTGAGTTTCTGCTCCCTGGTGTGCAAGTCACATTGGTGGTATAGGATAGATGTGTTCCCACCATACTGAGAGCTCAGGCTTCCATTTAGGCAGTGAGATGCACCACCAGCAGCCACTTCTTCTGCTGAACTCTCTCCTTCTTCCTCAGATAAAGCTGTCTCAGAGTCAGCCTCAAGATTTTGCTTCTGAGCCTGCATATCAGAAACATGGCAACTGTGTTAGGTTTGTACATGATCCAGTGGCACACGATGAAAAAAATTCTAGAGGTTATATTCTTCAATTAAGCTCAGTGATCAAAATAATACAAATTGAAATGATCATATCTGGAATATTGGGTCCCAACACTGGGAATACTGAAGCAAGTCCAGTAATAGGGCACTAGTATCAGTAAAGATTTTAAACATTTTATATGTGAGGACAGATGGAAAGAACTGGAATTGTTTACCCTCAGGAAGGAGAAGGCTTGGGGGGTTCTTTTTCCTGTGAGGGTTATCAAACATGAGCAAAGGCAGCCCAGAGAGCTTATGGATTCTTTTACCATGGAGATATTCCAAGCCTCACTGGACAGCCCTGAGTAAATGCTCTGGGAGTGTTGGACTAGATAACTTCCAAAAGGTTCTTCTAAACTCAGCTATTCTGTGCTTATTTAAGACTAATACTTTTTTTCTAACAACATTTCACCATTATTTATGTTTTAAAAATTTTTTGGCCAACTCCTACAGCAAGAAAATGGGCCTTAGGAATGTAACTAGATAAAGAAGTGATAAGATGCCAGCTCATAAGGTCATGATCTGTACCTTAAGATCAGCTCTCTCAGTCTTCTTTAACTGGAGAACTTCCTTCAAAGTTTCCAGCTCTTCATTACTACGTTCCTTCAGTGGATAATTACCCACTTGAAAATCGATGTGGAAGCACTGCTCAAATTTAAAGTAAAAAAACAAAGTAAGAAGTTCTTCAGAATGCTTCTATCAGTTCATTTATTCAATACCTGAATGCTGAACAGTTAAAAACTGCTTAAAATCAGGAATAAAACTGAGGATCAATTAGTACAGACAATGTATTAAATACAGTTTTAAAAAATAATCTATGGGTGTGGTCTCTTTATCCATCTTTACCACAGAATTAAACCAGAACTAGCTTGTCTGGTTTTATTTTAAAATAACTGGGTCTTTCACTACCCTTGGGATAACCCAGTACCATCAGTTTGACCCATCTCCCTCTGTTTAAAATAGGCAAAATCAAGGTTAAATTTTGTCTTTATGTTCTCTGTAGCAGAAGTCATGAAGATTGACTAAGAAAAATAGTATTTACTTCTCCTTTTAGCAATACTGTGTAAATATATTGTCTGAGATCAAGGAATAAAGAGTTCCCTATTTGCTTATCAGCACTGTTTTCCACCTGAGAAGGTAAAACCCGCCAGGCTCAGACAAAATTAACAGAATAAAAGATTTCCCTGAGCTGTGGGAAGAAGTAAAGTTTTTCCCACAGCATAAGCAAATCATAAATGTGTTATTTTGTCTCTGTACCTTAAGGAATAAATAAACTACTGCAGAAAATGTCTTAGTAAGAAGAGGTTACCTTAACTGCACGTTCTTTTACACACATGGTATCCCAGCAATCATATTTGATCAAATCCTGCAAATAGCAGTAGGATAAAGTCTGCATCTCAATCTCCTTCCTCGCCTTTCAAGACACAGAAGAGAAAATAACAGGATGTGGTGCAAAGTAACAAGATATGGACAATTTGCATTGAGTTACTGAGATTAACAAATGAAATGAATTATCAATATTTCATCATCTTAGACTATCACTGCTATCTTCTCCAGAAACTATCTGCATAGTAGTGGAGGCATCATTTTCTATGAGAAGAAAAGCATTCTAGAACTTAAGCAACATTCCCAAGGCCACAGTGTGAGATTTCTAGTTTCTGGCATAAATCATATTCCAATTTGCCTTGTCTGCATCTGCAGTTTCACCTGCATCAAAAAGTGACTTTCAACACTTTTCTGTTTTTCTGCTTCTCAGCAGTGAACAGCAACTTTGAGATAATCCTCTGTTATTTACTAACTTTTCTCCTTTTCACTGATAGTTTTAAAATGTTGCCCCATTCTGCCATACCCTGGCCACGTCTTCTTCAACCTCTGCTTGCACTTGTTTTAGTTCTTCTAAGTCCAGGCTGAACTCCCAGTGCTCGAGTTTCTCAATGTCTGGCACCTGCTGATTTTCATGCATCATTTTCTGAATCTGTTTTATTTTTTAAAAAAAGATAAGGAACAAAAACTAATTTGAATGTAAATAGAGGAAATGCTATTTTTAACATTATAGAACTTGATATCAGAGAAAATAATTTTAATTACTTGCACTTTTAACTGCCTTATGGGAAGCAGAAGAAAAAGGGGAGGACGGTCTTTTCTATAATGGAAGGTTATTAGGCAGAAATTAGCCTGCTGAGGGGACAGATAGCTCAAGGTACAAGGGTAGTACAAAATACTCATTTGGAGCAAAGGAAACTGAGAAGCAGACAGTAGCTCCTGGCAGTTTCAGCATTGGTCCCTGAAGAAACACATCTCTTTAATACCTGTCTGCTCAGAGCTTATGACAAAAATGTAACTGGGCACTAGAGCTCACAGCCATAAAGGAAGTGTTCTTGTAAACAAAACTGGGGAGCTGAGTTATTACCATTAGAAGAAACTCACAGTTTCCTGCAGCTTTTTAATTCCCATTTGCACCTCTTCCTTCTGGTTAGCAAACCTCTGAGTCTCTTCTCTCATAACCTGACATACAACGAAAGCATTGTTGAAAGGCAAAAAAAAAGGCAAGGGAAAAAAAATACTGAAGTAATCTAAAGGAACATTATCTGTACAGAAAATAAAATGCCAGTGGGGTTAATAACTGAAACAGATACAACTCAGACACAACATCATTCAATAGGATGATCCTTAGAATTGCACAGAAAAGAGAAAACTGATTTTACATCCAGGTCACATTGTAAACTGGTTGTACGGCAATAGCACTTGAAAAAAAGAAAATACTAAAGGAAGACATAATTACAGTGCAGTGCTTACAGACACACTGAACTGCATAAAGCCTACTGCCAGAATTTTCTAATCCTTAGATTTTTCATTGTTGAAAATTTTCATTGTTTTTATTTTTCATTGAGTAACCTGCTTGGTTTCTGGTAACAATGTTCTTGACAACTTTTTGACATTTAGTATAAAAATTCTTTTAAATTTCTAAAAGAAGTCAAATTTTCAGGCTTTTTTTCCCCTTGCTTTTCTTTTTTTTTTGTATACTCCTTGTGTAGAAGTCGTTCTCTGGTCTTGAGAGCTCCTATTGTACTAGGCACCTTCCATGATAACCTTGGCCTAGAATTTCAAAAGTCTAGAGCACAATGGTTAAAGAAAGGGCCAAATGTGAGAAAAGCTTTTGAAACTAGATCTGTTTACAACAAATACTTTGGTACCCCAAGTGACTAATGACCCTTGACAACTCTGGCTTTGATTAATAGTTGTTCTGTGAAAGTACCTTCTGTGTTTTCTGGCCTATCCACGTCATGTCATCAGTATTTGTGATGTTTCCATCTTCTTCTGTCACCTGTACATTAAAAGATTTCAGTGGTGCCTCCTGATGTTTATATTAAGGTATAAACATCTGGCTCAGGTAATTAGAGAGGGAGTGAAAGAAAGATGGAAAAGAAAGAAAAAGTGGATCCCCACTAGAAACATCACCACCACCCCCCCCTACCAAATTAGAGGGTGTTACATTTTTGTTGCCTAACCAGCCCCCAGATCTGATCCTGCAAATCCTTGCTATTATACAAAGCCTTTTGACTCAAATGATTGACTGGACTAATCTCTGTAATCACTATTTTGATTGATTTCAATAGAAAAACATACAATTAGTAACACACAATGTATAGCAGTAACATCACACTGGGAAGGACACAACTTCACATGAGGAGAAATTGACTTTCCCAGAGTTTTCTGTGGCTGAGGAAGCCAAGTGAAACTGAAGATGAATGTCATCTTCCCATAAATATTCTGGGGTTTTTGATAGAACTCTTACTATTTAAGCATATTTAGCCTGCCTCTGGGGCATTCTTCCACTTAACAAAAGGATGAGTGTATTAAGGACAATTTTTATCATGTACAATTTTAGGATAATGATCAAACTTTTTCCCCCCATAAGAATAAAGAAAGCACTGTAAATTTCTTTACTGGGAGTGATTTTGATGTGGATTCTGGGTCAAACTTCCATTCTGCCATAGATTTTAAAACAGAATTTTCATCTGAAGTAGACTTGTTCAGTATATCAAGTAGAGATTGCCAGTAAATAGCAGCTTTCTCAACTTCAGTTTCCTTTATCTCCCTGGTAAATAGAAAGGGAACTGATGTGGTTTTTGTATATTATGGAAAAGGACAAAGTAATAAATATTCTTTATAACACAATTATTAAGTTGTTTAAGAATGCCTATTCAGTATTTTTGTATTGTTTGAGTTCTAGAATTTCATAATTAAGTGAACTCTCCAAAGAAGTAAAAATTCTGAAAAATGGATTACCCATATTAGAAATGCTGGTCTGACAGAGTCATCTTTAATCCATGCATCTACTTCAACATCTATTTTCCCACAGAAAAGCTGTACTTTTAAGTGTCTCTTAACTCCTAATGTCTGCTAAGAGCTCTCTGTAGCCACAGCAGAATTCCCATTAAAGCTGGGATGTATCCTTTTCTCTGAGTTAAAATAATATTGCAGGAGATTACATCCCTTACACCCCCAGAGAGCCCTTTCCAGAGCTGATTTGAGAAGGGTAAGTATCAGGTAATACTTCTCAGAAGATATTCCTACGTGCTGTGCTGCAGTCAGACCCAAAGTACAAGACTTTTCCTGAGCTAGGGAGGCCAGGCTGCCTCTAAAGATGAGAGGAATGATTTTATTTCTATCCAATTCTTCTCCTTACTTTGAGACTAAGAAAAAGGAAGTCTAGAATCACAAGTAGATGCAAAAATTAATCTAACAGGATACAAGAAATGACACAATATTAGTCTGCCACTTTATACATACTTCCACTTCAGACACACCAGGGCACAATCATTTTCACCATTAACTAGGATGAAATTGCCATCCAGGGAGAATACCATGGATCTGATTCCCCCTCCTTGATATGACTGACAATGCTTTTGAGCAAGTATATCCTAGAGGAGTCATAGAAGCAGTTATCAGCAAATGCGTTTTTATAATGCAGTATGTCTAAAAAAATATTTTCATTATTTAAATTTTAAAAACATTTTAATGGCTTTTTATTTTTAGATAAATATTAATCCAAAAAGGCAATACAAAGTACACAAAATACTAGGGGTTTTAAGTTTAAAAGGTTTGACTACACATGGGACAAGTTTGAAGTATATTGATTTTGCAGGAGGTAAGAACAGTAACAAAATGATCTACACTAAGATTTAATGAAGAAGAAAGTAAGTGGTTTGTATGACTGTAAACACATCCATTATAAAAACAATTGTCTTGTATAATGCTATGTCAGTTCATTTTCAACATAAATTTTTTTCAAACAATTTCTATTCAAGTGAGGGAAAGTTTGCAGTTAAAGAAAGTAATTTTCACACTTGTGTCTCATGTAAATCAAACAAAGCCCGTGTCCAGATGCCCACCTACCAGAGTGGAAGTATTGTAGATAAACAAAACACCATCCTTGGCTGCTGCTGCCAGCCACTGGCCATTGGGTGACAAACAGAGCAAACCTGATCCAAACTGTTTGCTTGGAATTTCCTCTTCTGATGAAAATACTGATCGATATCCAAATGCACTCTGCCAAACAAGCAAAAGGTTAGCAGCAGTTCAGATGACATCTATGCCATATGGAGAAAATTACTGAGAGGTTTGTGGGTTACCACATGCATTGCAGTCTAAACTGTTGTTGGATTATTGAGCTGAGGAAGTAGTGTCATTGCTGTACTGCTGATTTGCTTCTCATCTCTGCCAAAGGCTCTGGATTCAGTATGTTCCAGCCTGAATTTCCTGGCTCAGAAAGGATGGGACATGTCAAGGAGGAATGCTGACCTTTAAAATTCACCTTTTTACCTGCCTTGCCTCTAAAACTGTAGGAGACCTATGAGCTGCAGAGAGCTTCAGTTTCTCAGCAGGCAGTGACAGTGGCTTCCTGAAGCCCCCACTGCTTCATTGTGAGGCTGGGCTGGGTTTGCATCTGAGAGTCCTGGGCTCACATTGGCTCAGTCCCTTCAGGAGCTGCATGTCCAGGTACTCAGCAGACAAAGTGCACAAATCCACAGCTCCAGCACAGAATCCACTTGTGAAGTGCCTGCAAGCTGTGTGCATTTTAAGAACCAATACAATAGAACAAGGACATTATTTCTGCCAGGTTTCTGAGCAAGTGGTAGGATAGTGAAAGGTAATGAGTATGTATGGAATAGGTATTTTGAGTGGAGAGAGGATTTATCTAAATAATATCCTGCTATATTAATTTCATCTGCAGCCTTTTTTTGCTGGTATTTAACCACCACCCAAAATAAAGCAATTCAGAGAATTACCTGTTCAGAGAGGTGGTATTTACAGATGAAAGGTGCACAGGTGCAGTAGCCATACACAGTCTTATTCTTCAGTCTGACTGCTGAGCTCAAAGGGCAATCCAGATCATATTGCTGCTTTTTCAGGTCACTAGCATTAAGTATTCCTTGTTCATTCACATACTTATCATTATCTGAAAGATTGACAAAAGAAAGAGGGAGGAAGAGGCATGACTACCATTAATACAAGTGCTTTGTCTATCATGTAATTATGAAAATGATCCTCAGCAAGGAGTGAGCATGATGAGTTTTCAGGGAAGAGACTGGAAATTAAGATACTCAGATTTAACACCCACTCAGTGAGTTCACACTGCAGTGAAACAGAGCAATAGCTCTACTGGCTCTGTAGAAGTACTAGAAACAATTTAACCCCAGTGATGTGACTATTTGCATACACTAATTTAATCTGCTTCTTGAGTATCACATCAACTGTGCTAACTAGTTTGCATGCAGGTTCATGTCACCATTGCCTTCAACTAGAACTTGTTTTAGGAATCTCTGCCATGAGGAACACACAGCCTGAGTGGTACTGGTTAAAACACTGCAGTTCACATCTTCAGAAGGGCATTTTGTTCTTTTTAGTTCCCTAATTTGAGCTTTAAAGGGCACCTGAAATTAAGACTGACAAGGAACCTTATATAGAATTGAAACGAAGACAACAACTGTAGATCCTCAGCAGCTTTGAAAATAAAGCCCCATTTTATATATCTAAAAACAGGCACAAAAGTAAGTCCAATGTTAGTGAATATTTAAAGAAAATACTAACTTTGTTGAAAACTACAAATCTAGTTTTTGAAAAGTTTGTAAAACGTAAGGCTTGTTAAAAGTTAAATGTAAATGACTTGAAAATCTGACACTAGGCTTATTGCCCTAGAAAATGTTAGTCTGTATTTCAATTTTTACCTGTTATAATTGCTGAAGACAGACGAAAAATTTCCAGTCTTGCTTGTTGGACCTCTGCTACATTAAGAAGCACCATCACTTCAACTAAGTCATTCTTTAAGTCAGAAAGTACAGAAAGATGGAGCACTTCATCTGCCAGGACTGAAGCAGGTAAGGAACATCAATGGAAACTGTTACTGCAGCATAGTAACATTATTTTTACTAAAACATCCAGTGCATTCCTGTTGGGAACACAGCTCAGGAGTGCTGCAGGCACTCAACTCCCCTTGAGGCACTGAGTGCTGGGAATCCCTAGGCACCAGTACATTATCTTTATGTTAAATATTCAAATCTGAATTTACCTCCAGCTTGAATTGTAACTATTTTGAGGCTGTGTGCTGATAAATGCCAGATAAAGCACAGAAAAACCCTCCTCTAACAAACCCTCCACACAATGAGAATATGATCAGGGAAATTACAAAAGTTATTTAAGGAGATATAATTCTGTTTGTTAAACAAATTAAAATTATAAAATAGTGTCCTTTATACTTAAAATTATGGTGAAGATCTATACACACAGATATGATCTTTAAGAACAATGCTTTTGGAAAAATAAATTCACAAATTTCAAATTTTTTTTGTAACTTAAAACTCATCATATTTTATTCCTCACTATCAACCAGCAAAGCTGCAATTTCACCAGTTCCCACACTAAAGATGTCTGTGGTAGAAATTTGAAACAGGAGATTACACACAAATATTATAACCTACAGTTTTTTAGTCTAAATTCTCACAAAGTTCTTTAGTTCTTTGCCACCAGTATTACTTTAGTGCTGGAACTGTAATCAGTTTGTCATCTAATCAATTCTTTTCCCTGTGACTTATACATATTCTGAAAGGCAGATAATATTGGTACATTTGCTAACTAAAATTACAAAGGAAAAAAAAAAAAGGCAAAAACCAAAACCAACCAATCAGACCCTCCAAAACAAACAAACAAACAAACAAAACCCAAAAGAACTCTGGGCCTTACAAAATAGGTGGGAAGAATATGTTTAGTCCTCCAAGAAAATAAGTAGAATGAGGGTGAATGGCTTAGCCTGGCTGACAAATATACTTAAAATGCAGAAAATAGAGAAAAGAAAATGTAATTAATGTTACATGTTGTTACCTATATATCCCAGAACTTGGAATAATTTTGAGGGACGAGCATCTAGAATAAAGATGTGCCCTTCTGTAGCTCTTGTAATGAGGAACTGGCCTCTCTGGTCATAACTGGGTGAAATGTAAATACAAGTAAAAATCAATTCAATACAGTCGATAAAAAGAGTCAAATAATTTCACTCCCATAACTTGCTGACTTCACTGAGTGCATAAACATAAATTTCAGCTTCTGGGTTTACAGGTTTAGGGCCAGATATAAAGCCCAGTGCTTTGAGTGCAGTTTCCAATTGAGTGGGTGGTCAATCTAAAGCTGACATTACTCCACAGCAGTCTGCATTAACAACTTTGTTAACTCAGAATTTCTTTTACATTCACTATTTTAGAGATAAAACTATTACACAGATCTTGATATTGTTTTGAAAAAAACCCATCTTTGCATTGATTTAATTTGAAACAAGTTGCTCTCTGTATCTATTTTTAAAGTTCTGTCTTAGGGATCTATGAAAAGGGATATATCTGAGTCTCAAATAACAGGCAGATTTATATTAAAGTTTAACAGTTCAAAATCCATTCTATCTTTTGCAAAGAAGAGTAAAATACTCTCAGATTTTTCAATAATTGGTGGTGGGGGGAGAAACCCAACCAATAAAAAACCCCAACCAAGCCCCCCAAAACAAAAAAAGCCTTTTAGGTCACTAGATTTAATTACAAGAGGACTGCTAATCTCAAGAACTTTAAGTAAATGAATAATTAGCAATGGTAACAAAAATCCACCATATAGAAAGAGATGACCAAAAGGCTTAACTTCACAAAACCTGATATTTATATTCAATGAGAAATGACCTTCTAAAGTCAGATACATGGAATTGTGCATAATTACTGCATATGGTGATTTTTCAGAAAGGATATTATACATCAGTATCTTCTGTGTTCAGTTAAACCTTCTTAAAATCCAGATTTATTACATTTCTCTCATGTAAATCCTGCTACCACCTCTGGCAAGCAATTCAGAATATGCTGAAAAAATGTAAAAGCCATTAAAATATTTTAATTTTTCATCTGTAGCATAAAAATGCCAAGTTTTTTTGTTCAATTAATATCATTACTCAAGCAGTAAATTGACACTATCTCTACCCTGCTACATACTTACTGCAAAGACAGCACTGGAAGTTTGGAAAGAAAAGTTCTGTGAACAACCCGTGGAGCTTCAGCTCTGGTAACATCAAGGAAACAGATTTGGCCTATTTGGGTCCCTACAGCAACACTGCTGGAGGAGGGACAGCAAGCCATAGAAGTTGCCTAGTTGAGAAGTAGAAGATACTTAACAGTTCAACATATTTTTATATATGATGCTATTTGCTAGGATGCAATTTCCTTTGCTATTTGAAAGTTCCTAAAATTTGAAGAAGAAACCCCAAGTGGTTTATTTAAAAAACGTTTTTAACAAAGAAAGTATTTAGAAAGTTAGAAAGTTGTAGCTTCACATCAAAAATTAATTCTGTTCTTTCAAGAGAAAAAACAACCATTTTATCCACTCTCTGGATTTTAAGTGAAAGAAGTTTCACCCAAATAAAACAATGAGTGTACTGTTATGTGCACAGCTGTTATAGAAAGGGATTTTTTCTTTACTATGTCAGATTTCAGGGTCTGAATGCATCTTAAATCAGGACAAAGCATTAACAGTTTGAAACACTTTTATCAACTCAATTCTTAAAACCTGTTTTTCATTATCAGTCAAGGCTTTTATACTTTTGAAACTTTTCTGTTACTCATTAAAAAGGTAAAAAAAAAAGGAATACCATAAAAATTTAGATATTTTTTACAAAGATGTGCTTAAAGATGCATCACAAGGACATCTGGCTGAAATGTTTCTTCTGCTTTGTAGTCAAGATAAACACATGACAGGATTAGCTCAAGGGAACATTCTGAAAGATAATCTTTAAATCTCATCCATGGGCTGCTCAAAGACATCACTGAGCTTTCCTCAGCACTGACTGATCCAAATCTGTGGAATATTATGCTGTCAATTAATAAATATTTTAAGTATCAGTCATGATATAAGCTCCTGGTTACATGTACCTCAACACCAAGGTTTAGCTTGCTGAGGAAAGTTCCATCTTCCAAGGACCACACTTGTACTTCACCTGAAATTGTTACAGACTGTTGAACAGAGAAAAACAGAGTCAGAAGAGGATGAAATAACCAAATAGTCTGGAAGTGATTAGTGATCTCCTATAGAATATAGATTCAGCTAATCACTGAGTATATCAGATTAAGGGTTACTAGCTTCCCTTGGGATTATTTAGCTTTTCATTAAATCCAGATGCTGCAAGGTACACCTGCTTCAGGAATACTTTCAATAATTTTTATGCATTCCTGCAGCTTTAAGCAGAATGAGACAATTTAGGGCAATTTTTGTTAGCTTGATCAATATTAGCACTCCTGCCATTCTGCCAGCAATAGAACAACCTGCTTACAATTTTATTTCCATAGGAAAGGCCTTGAGGAGAGGTCTTGTTTTCTCACATGAAAAATGATGGAGATCAAAACAATACTTAAGTTCTTCCCATATCCAGGTAATTTTGTAATTCCACAATTACAAGTAGCAAGGCTTACAAGAAGTAAGGCTAGACATCACTCAACCTTCACACCACACACACACAGTCAGGTCAAATTTAGCATTCCTGTGCTAATGGTGAGCAAAGAGATTCAGACAACTTAATAAACTATGACCCAGGTTTTCTAGGATGGCTACCTGGAGAATTCATGGCCTGTGAATGAATTGGTGGCTAAAATGTATGTCTTGCACGAGTAAAAGACACTGAAAAGCAAGGAATTCCTAAGAATGGACAGGTGCCTGTGTAAGGCCTTCTTTGTCCCTGGACCCTGCACAGAGCATCTCTCAGGATGTTCAATCTGTGCAGAGGGATGAAAAGACCAGTAGCAATTGTTGGGCAACATCAGTTCTCTGAACTGAATCCATCTTTTGCTCATCTATCTTCCTGAACAATCTAAGTCACACAAATCAGCAGCAGAACCAATACAACATAAATTATCCAACCTGCAAGGTTATTATTCCAAGGCAAGCTCTGACCCCTTTATAGACTACAGCTGAATGAATGCCATTTACTTAATGAGAAGCTACACAACTGTAACAAATATCAGAACAATCCTGATTTCTGCAAGGCTTTTAATTTTGTGCCTTAGCAACAAATTTGGTTACCTGAAAAGAGCCACTATTCTATGAGAGAAATAATACAATTTCTTACCACACAGTAGTTGTTCCCTGGAGTAAGAAAATCAGCAGCCAGAAAACAACTGCTGGATGTGTCCAAGAGTTTCACAGCTTCTCCACTATGGGCAGGTCTGTAACTATAGACTGTTCCCTGACAAATAAAGAGAAATAATCCATCACTGGACTATGAAACTTTTATTAGAAGCTTTCAAAGACTTCAGCACCACCCCCCCATATTTCTGAGCTTCACGCTTGGAACTTTTATATTTGACTCTAACCTGAGGTAAAAAGTGCCCAGTAGGATTCATCTGAGTTTAGTGGATTATATTAATTTACACAGGCTGAAGACTATGTTAGTTCCTTTTAGAGCTCTAGCTCTAGCTAACCATATTTTTAAGAAGTTTTGTTTCTCAAACTTGCTTTAATAAAATAATTTAAACACACCAAATTTCATGTTACTCCAGAACTGAATAAATATTCTACACCAACACAAAACTTCATATCTGTATAGAGAACAACTCTGCTGCAGAGTCACAGTAGGTCTGATACACCTAAGCTACACTTTCCTCCCTGTGCAGCCACACATCAAGTTGGAATTCATGCCCAGTACATCCATGACTTGGACACATGAGAGACCCTGAATATGTCCTCAACTGTGCACACAGAAGGATTTCTGTAGGGAAATCTCCACATTAGGTACTTTACATTCCACCATCTGTAGGAGACAATTGTTCTGTGCTTCATTAAAAGTTTTCCCAATTTTCAGTAAAAACACAGAATGGACTACGTTCACCTCTGATATAATTTGTTGACTTGTGTAGTTACATTAAACATTTTGTACTAATAGTGTCAGCATATTCATATAGAATCCCAGCAATATCCTATCATTAGTGCTGTTATCTCAAATGTTGTACCTGGTCAGTGACAAGCAGCAGACTGGTGTAATCAGGAGAAAATATGAGGCTGGATACGGGCTGTGAGATATCAGCACAGATTTTTATCTCATATTGCAGATCTTTGATGTGATAAAAGATCAAAATGCCCTCCTGTGCAGAAAGGTACAAATGCACATGATGTCACTTATATTATCTGGCAAACTGAACTGCAAGATCTTCTGAAAATCACTAGAGCAGCAGTGTTTAATTGCATCCCATCACCAGTGGTGTCATTTATCTTTAGTATGCTTAAATCAAAAGGACTCTAAACTGAGATAATAAATCTGTTGAACATGAAGGTGTTTTTTAATACAGTTCTTAGTGACAGTCCCTGTTTGATAAATACAAACTTTCTCATTAGAACATGCTTTAGATTTCATATTGCTGTTTTTGAGACAGTGTAAGAATCTGTCCCCCACTTAAGCAGGAATGTACAATGGCATTGTCAGATTATGTTAGATATTGAGTTAGATTTTGCAGAAAATGATTTGGCAATTCTATTGGCCATTTTCTCTCCTTTCCTATTTTTTGTCCATACTTCTTTTCTCTTCCTCTACAATATTCTTCAATAAAACCAGCATTGTCCTCTTTTATTGCTCCTTTGGATACAGAAATGGAATCTTTTCACACTCTGCTCCCCTATGTCAAGCCTTCACAAAGTAATACAGTCAACACCAGAGAGGAACTTTATAGTCCTGCAGCCCCTCACTTTTACCTAACTCCTGTCTTTGCAGTGAACTCTGCAAATATACCCCATTTGAACATAGATTTTCACACACTCAGAGTAAGTCAAAAGTTAAAAGCAAGTTAAAGTAAGTTAAAAGCATAAAGGATGCCTTACACGTCCAGCTGCATACAGTCCCTCATTGCAAAATGCCATGGCAAGTAAAACTGTGTTTTGCAGATCGCTTGGTTTGCCACCTGAAAGCACAAAACCAATATCAAATATCAAATTTAATTTATTTCAACAATGAGTTGTAACTCCAAATCTGGGATAATTTACTATTTATTTGTGAGTAAAAGGATCACAGAGTCATTTAGATCAGAAGGGATCCTAGAGGTCCTCTAATCCAACCTCGTGCTCAGCACAGAGCTGATTTCAAACTCAGAATCAACTTCAAAGTTGGATTATGCTGTCCAGAGTCATATCAGCTAAGGTTTGAATATATCCCAAAAATGAAAATTCCATATCTCCTCTGGTAACTTGTCCCAATGTCTTACTACTTTCACAGCAAAAGTATTTCTTTCCTAATATATACCAGAATTCCTGTTGAGGCAAACTGTGTCCTTTGGTTGCATCTTCTCTGTAATCTTTCATTGGATAGCTAAAGCAATAGCAAAATCCCTCACTTCCTTTTCTCCAGGCTGAACACAGTTTTCTCACACCAAATTTGTATGTCATGTACTAAGACTGTAACACCCTTTGTGGAAATGTGCTGAACTTCATCCACTCTATCTTTTTTCTACTGTGGTGCCCAAAACAAAGTGTTTGAGACAAAGCCCTAAATCCTAACTCAGATAAATGATGAGTGATTGCAGTTCTAAAGAAATGCTAAAACTAAGCAGTAGGGAGCCTCTTCTAGTATCACTTATTCCAATTTAAATTAGAAGGAAACAGAATTTTTCCACTGCCACTGTTTCTCCTGAGGCTTTTAATTTGGCTGTCCCTTAGCACAAAAGCTATTAATCTTTAGTCATGTAAACACACATAAGATTGCCAAAAATGTGTCTTACAGAGGCCAGTATGAGGTTTTCTAGCTGACAGCTGTACTCACGTATTATTACTCCCAGACACCAGCAGTGCTGCCTAAAAATCTATTAACTTCATTTGAACATGGAAATACCTTTCTTTTTCTGCACTTCTCTACGAACATAGGACACCACATCTGTTATTTTCTGCATGAACTCTGCACAAAAGAAAACAATATATAATGTCAATCTTGTTTGTAGGTCAATACTGCAATACAAGTCAGTTGTATTCCAATCCACTGAACAAAAGGCCAGGTTCAGTATGCTAAGTGAAAAATGTGCATTCTTCCTCAGTATCTACCATTTCTGCCATCTATGCCACTGAGCAGGCACAGTTCTGTTATTCAGTTTACAGCTGTAAAAAGCAGATAACATGGACTTGGCATGGAGAGTGGTTCAGATGCAGAGTATCTTCCTTTTAGTACCAAGTCATGGTATTCTTATTTGTTACAGTGATTTTTTTTTTTTTAGATACATTTATAAGGAAAATTCAGCCACTCTGAAAAGAATGCCTAAGTGAAATGTGGCTGCTTCTCATTCTGTTTGCAACATCATATCAGGAATTCAGCATGTGCTTAAAGTGGGCCATGCACTTGAGCATTCTGCTAAATAGATACAGATTGCAGTTTTTTTTAAATTAAGCAGAAGCTTCAGTATAGTATAAATACAGAGCATTTTGTTTTACAGTTTTAGGACAGGACCCAAAGACAAACACGCAGGCCAAGAAAAAGGCCAAATGACCAATATTCTTGTTGCTTTCTACTCAACTGACAAAAACAGTTCTGATCACACCTCAGGTTTTTATTTCTTGATGATTTCCAATCCTTGATTTGCTAAATTTAACAGCCTGATAGTTTTAAAAAGAGAAATAATCCTGGTTTATTAGGTTGTTTTAAAACCAGCCTTCCATTTTGGTGTTAAATATCAAAAATGAAGTCAGAGTACCTGCTGCAGCTTAAAAAATCATGTACTATATGTACACAGAAGAAAAGAAGCTTACCAGGAGATTATCTATTACCACTAGTTCAGTGTTTGTTAGGGAAACAGCTAGGGAGAAGTATATTCCAGTACTTCTCCTAGACCTGATCAAAGTATGAACTCCATGTGCACCATAGGGCTGACCTCCCAGGACCTTCCATCCCATCAAAGGATGATGGAGTACAGATTGCCTAAGGAACAATTTTTGCTGGCTGTGTCTCAGCATCCTCCATTTAGGAGCCCTCTGAATGGGCACAGAAGGGTAGTAGAATTTAGCAGAGGAGACACTTTAGGATTTTCAGAAAAAGAAGGCCTGAAATGGACTGCCCTTGACATGAAACTTCAGTCAGCCACAGCCTGCTAAAGGTCCCCATGAAAAAGGACAGGTGGAAATACAGATAGGGCACACAAACCACATTGGTGAGCGCAGTTAATCAGAGGTCCTCCCATTCCAGAATAAATGAAAACCAGATTTCTTTGTTTGAAGACAAAGACATGTTCTGTTCACTCTCTGTGCTTCATACATTCTGCAGTAAAGCCTGGTAGTGTTTGCAGCCTTGTTTTCATTATAAAATAGTCTATGAAGAGCTGGCACTAAGGAATGCTATTGAGCCACATTGCTTCGGTTTTGTTTTTTGAAGACTCATGAACCCTCAAAGATCACTTCTAACTTTATCTAACACAGCAAATGAAGACTATCCAATATTTCATGCAAAATAAAATAAATGATTGGTACTTAAGTAATAGTAAAAATACTACTGGTATTAGTACTACTGTTAGTAGCTGGTATATCAATAGTTTACTGGTAATCTAGTAGGGTTGGTTAATAAGATCTGGACTCCTGGACATATAGTTAATTTAATCAATTTTGATGTATTTACAGAGGTTTTGTTTATTTGTTTGTTTTGTTTTTTCATCAAATAAAATGAAAGTCAGTTATTGGGTGTTAAAAACATTCTCATATGTTTACTGTACTAATTAAAAAATTAGGGTTCTACAAAGCAGCCTTATAGTTTCTGTAAGGTCTCCAATAGAAGAACAGAAGAAAGCACAAAAAGCTTTCACCTATTTACTTTCTTCCCTGCTTGAATGAATGCTCAGCTATTTCTTACCAGGTGGAGCTTTTTCTTGAAGAACAGAAACAGTGTATTGCTCAGCATCAATTGCCAAAACATATCCTTCTTTACAGCCCATGTATATTTCTGAGGCTGCAGTCCAGCAGTGGGCAGTGGGATGCACTGAAGTCTTAATACAATTTCTAGGCTTCAGCATGAAAATAAATAAGTTCAATCAACAATTAACAAATACCTGTACAAGCTGTTACATACATTTCAAGATAAGAAAAAAAATCATTACCTCATAGAGTCTGACATCACATTTAACTCAGCATTGTTTTATTCAATCATCCCTTCACTTAAAGCCAGTAACTTGACAAAGAACATTGTCCAAAAAAGTATGTCTGGAGATAGTGGTGGAAAACTCATTTCTCCCTCTACAACCTTGTTTAAATGATGAATTATGTTTTTAATAAAAACTATATATTTTTAAATTTGCATTTATCTGGATTTATTCTCCAGCACTTGAATCTGTTACAATTTTATCTCTTAACTTGGAAATCCCTCCAGTATCTTTCCTATCCTCACAAAGATATTGACCCACCACAACAAGGGCATTTCCCAAACTTTTAATGATAGAATTATGATAAAATTTAACACACTGAGCCCCTAGAGGGTTCTTGAAATGTCAGAAGGGCACTGGAAGCCCCAATTTAAATGGTTACTTATTATGACCTCACCACAACAAATGCCTTTCAAACTGCTTTTTAAGAATATTCTTCCACCTTATAGCCAAAAGGTGAACATGTGGTTTTTGAATACCTGGCAGTACTAAAACACATTTTGTTTGAATAGCTCATCTTATTGTATAATCCAAATTGCTCTGTAAAACAGCTCTGTCAATCTTTGTGTCATCTGCAAATAAGTGCTAGAAACATCCCTGACCTGGACTTCCCATGTGCCTTGAATTTCATTTCACTAAAATAACTCTCATAAATCTGTCCTCCATAAAACACAAAGAACAGAACTTCTCCAGCAAATATTATTAAAGACAGAGAGTGGCCTGTTCAGATACAACAGTAACAGAGGTCATAAAAACACCATGACAGAAAGAACCAGATTAAAGAGAATTCAGGGAGGGGAAGAGGGGGACAAAACACAAGAAAACCTTGGGAGAACATTTAAAGTAGAGGATTCAAAGCACCAAGCATATCTGCAGAAGTGGGGAGGATCACTAGACAATATGATGGTTAAAAAAAGAAGGTTCTATAATTCTGTAAAACACCTGCTGTCTCACTAAAGGTTCTATAAAAAGAGGAAATATGGATGGACTTGTGATGAAAACATAGCACAGAGATTCGTAAGTACCTAGATTTCATTAGCAAAATATACCAAGCCCTTGTTATATGGTTCTGGGTAAGTAACTTACATTCTATTCATGCTTACAAAGCATTTTTAGTTTCTCAGGGGAAAAATGTTATGGAAATAAAGTATATTAATATTTACTTTATAAATCAAATATGGCTGACAGTAACAAATTTACAGCAAATAGGGCTTTACATCACCCACAGAAACATCTAATATAGGCATTTTCACTGATTTTATAAGGCTTGAACATCACAAATCTTTGGGAAGATTGTATCTGAACTTCTGCAAAACAGGAGCTTTCTGGGTAAACATAATTTCTGCAACGTTCCTTTGTACCTGCTGCCATGGCTGTCTTTACACATAAAATATGCTAATCCTAAAATGAGATTATGTAAATCCCAAAACAGATTGCTTCATGGACTGTGCATTGGTATGGTGGTGCATAATAATAATAATAATAATAATAATAATAATAATAATAAT
>JBBMKD010000217.1:24096179-24135914 GCA_037834095.1 Argya squamiceps
CACGGGATCCCTCCGTGCCCGGCCCCGCCGCCATCGCCGCCGCCGCCGCGGGACCCCAGCGCCCTTGCAACATCAACGGCACCCGCCATTGGCCGGGCTCGCAGCACGCAGCTGATTGGCCCGTGCCCCTGCTCCAGCCAATCAATGAGTACAGGCGGGTATTTAAGAGCCCTGTGGGGAAGTGTCCTCTCTACCCCAGCGGGAAGTGTGAGGGGTGTTGTAGGAATTCTTTTGGTTGATAAGATGGGGTAGTTCTGCCCGAGCTACTAATATCTGTGGCTTTTTAACCTGGGCCGTCGTTGTTGCTCAATCAATTGTAGGTGTGCATCAGCCTTAGGGGAGAGACTGTGGGCTCTGTCTCTTGGTTGCCCTGCGTGTCCCTCCACCTGGGCCAGTGCCATCTGCCCGTCTCTTTGCAGGACAGCTGTACCTGTTTTCCCATTGCCTCTTGTGTCTTTGTGGAGTCACTATCCCTAAGGGTGCTCAGGAGGGGTCTGGATCTGGTGCCGAGTGATGTGGTTTACGGGTGACAGTTGGACTTGATGATCTTGAATGTCTCTTCCAAGCTTGATGATTCTGTAATTCTATAAGGTACAAAAGTTCTTCTTGGATTGTGTATGATAAAGCTCCTGAAGGTTCACAGTGAGCTGAGGAGAAGTTTTCTCCAGGAAAGAAGAGAAAGCATAGCTGCAGCCTTTCCCTCTGTACTTGAAGCTTTTAGCCTGGTAACACAGTAAGAACTTCCAAGTATTTAAAAAAATAGATTTCCTTTCCTAAGGTGTTGGAGTCCTAGAAAACCCTTTCACTAAGGGAAGATTGTTATTTATTGTATTGCTTGTGTTAGTTTGCTGTAACTTCCCTGTACAGCGGCAGTGTGCAGTTTTGCTGGTGTGCACTCACAGTCCTAGAGAGCAATGAAAGGAGAGTGGCATTTCCATCCAGAAGCAGGAGGACAAGCCCACTCCTTACCTCTTGTCTCCACAGGCACTCTGCATGCCAGGCAACACCAGGAGGGAATGAGGAAATGGGCTTATTTTCTTTGGTACTTCTGAGGGCCTATTGTAGCATGTGAGTCTTGTGATGCTGGTTTGAGTTCCTACATGCCTGTCTCCAGGCTGGGAGTTAGCAGACTGCCTGTGTGTTTCATAATTGCTATGAGAAATTTTGAAATTATTTTCTCTATTTTCATCCAAAATTTTCACCCAAAATTTTGCTGAATCTTTACTAAGGATAGATACTTAGCAGAGTAAGGACTATGTCCTCTAACACAATTGGGTTTTTTTTTTATGGTAGGGAAAACTATTTTGTTGGCAAAGAACACTTTACGTACAGGTTCTGTTTGCCTAGGGCGTGGTAGACTTGTGCAACAAATTACCATTCCCTTTCTGTGCTGACCTGCTTAATATATATATAATCAAGCAGCAGTGACTCAACGAAAATTAAGTTTCTCCACTGCAATGGATAACGGTGTCAAGGTCATAGTTATGTTAATAGTGACCATCTTGGGGTTTATCTGCAGGTGAGATCACCACAGAAAATATTGGTCTTTGTGTCTCAGGCCCAACTGCAGTTACAAAACCAAACCAAAACAGGTAGGACTTGCCCCCTGTGCAAGCATGGATCCACTGAGGAAGCTGGAGAATGCTCTATTAGCCTTGGGGGTTTGACAGAGAAGTGTGCATTGCCAGGAAGGCCAGGATTTTCCCTCCCTTTGGCAAGAGCTGTGCCAGCCCACTGGTACCTATAAATGTGCTGTTTCTTATTAATGTACAGTGCCAGCCTGAAGATTGGTGAACGAAGTCACAGGAAGGGAATCACTTTACATCTGTGGTCAGAGATCAGCTTGGACACTGTGAATGTGTGAAAATCATTAAGAGGAAAACACCTCCATTTCCAATATTCCACTCCAAGGAAAGCTGGTACAAGGAAGGCCCCCTGGTACCCTAATCTGAAGTGAAGAGGGAACAAAGGGACAGACAAGACTTCAATCTGTGCTTTGGTTCTTCCTTTTGCTCAATGCATGCACTGATGCTCCCACAAAGACCCTGTTTGCAGAAGCAAGCATGAATCCCTCTATAACTGTACTGTAGTAATTAGGTTAGATTTAACTTCCACTATGCCCTCTGGTCTGTTGGGTTAATGTCTCTTCTCGGGGTGTTTATCATGAAGCAGAACAGCTGCAGGAGAGATAAACCCTTCTTGTTACCCTCAGGGTGGGGTTGGATCGCGTTTTGGAGGGTGGAGGAGGCCCTGAGGGGAACCTGGTACCTCAGCAGCTGCTGGAGGCACTGCTTATAAATACACCCGGTCCGCGAGTGGAGTTCGACCGCGGGTGTCCCGTTTCCACGGGAATGCCGGAGCTGGTTGTGCACTTATTTGTAAAGGAAGAGAGAGAGGGAGAGCATCGATAGCGGCTGAACGCCGCCTGTCCCCGCTGGGTGGGCAGGGCGGCCAGCTCAGGGAAAGACCACCGGGCAAGCCCCTTGGCTCAGCAGCCGCAGCAGCGCTCCCCGGGGACTAGAGAAAGGTGGGAGGGAGGCAGGGAGAGAGGCGGAGCCGGACACTCGTTCCCGCGGCGGGCGGTGCCGGCGGCCCTGGGGCAGGGCGGTGCGGGGGAGCCATCACAGGTTGGGGCCAGTCGCCGATCGGAGCCGATCGCGTCCTGTCGGGATGTCGGGCGATCAGTCCCGCAGCTTGGGCAAGGGTAAGCGGCGCGGGCCCGGCACAGCTCGCCGGCTGGGTGAGGGCCGCGGTGACAGCCCCTGTTCTCGCCTCTCCTCTCGTCTCCCCGCAGGTAGCGCGGCGCCGGGCCCCGTGCCCGCGGGGCTGATCCGGCTCTACAGCATGCGCTTCTGCCCCTACGCGCAGCGGACGCGCCTGGTTCTCCGCGCCAAGGGCATCAGGTGAGCTCCTCCGCACCCCGGGGCCCGCACGGAGCCGGCGGCGGGCCTAGCTCCCTTTCTTTCCTAAATTAAACATCCCTGAACCAACTGATTGAGAGCAGGCTTTCTATGAGTGATTTTGCTCTCAAGCTTGAATAAATAGAGTGAAATCAGCTGCATAAAGGCCCAAAGTAAAAACCCCAAGCTGATTTTCTTTTATAATTCTTACCTGTGATAGATTGTCGTGAGTAAATGTGAGTAGAGACATTACATGAACTGTTTGTTTTTGATGTGAGTGGCCGTGGAAATTCTGGAAGGTAAATATTCAGTGTTTCTATTGTGGCACTGCCCAGCAAAACGCACTAGTGAGTGAATGATCTTTTTAAAAGAGGAAATGTACCGTGTTCCTATAACATTGTCTTGTTCTCATGCTGTAGTAAGTTAATGAAATTCATTGTTTGTTTCTTTTTGAAGATCGCCATGTAGTTTCAGCATTTTTGAATGGGGCCTAATGTCTCCCTCAGGTACAAATTAAAATTAACCGGTTTCCCCATCTTTTTCTGGTACTGCCAAGTCCAAGGCCTGCTAGCTGTTTTTTAACCAACACAGGGCTGGGAGTGCCTGTTGGAATTGGGAATGCTAACAGGTCTCTTGATAGTAAGATGAGAGATGAGTTAGTTTTGTTTCTCACATGGGTCTTTTGGGTTTTTTTGGAAGAGTAGATGCAATAAAACTTCTGTATCAGTTTAATTATGTTTTTATTTAGTGCCTTTGGATTGATTTTGGAGCTGGGAGGTTTGTTGTAGCATAGTGATTTTGGAGGGGTTTTATGGCTACCTTAGATGTGATAGTTGCCTTCTGGTAACTTCTCAGTTGTTTTGAAGGTTCAGCTGTGTTTAGCAGACCTTTGGACTTACTAGGAATTTTCTGGGGTCACACATGTAACTCACCATATAACTTCCGGTTTTTTAGTATAGACATATTTCTCATGTATTTTTTTAAATCAATATCTATTTCCCTTTACCCTAAGCACTTGTCCCATATGAGGCCATAGGTTGGGAAGATAAGTAGGTAGGATGCTCTCCTGATTTGCTGTTTGGTGTAAGGGCAGGTTAAGGTTCAGGTGCATTTCTTAATTGGGGTGTAGCTCCTTTACCATCAACTACTTCTTCCTTAGGCTGCCCCTGAACACAAATGTGATGTGTGTGAGTTCTAATCTTCGCTTTCAGCCTGGTAGCTGGGTGCTTGTTGAACTAATAAAACACATGCATACAGCCTGCAAACAACTCATTGTCAGTCAGTGCCTGCTTTCTCCTGCAAAGGTGGCAGTGTTTCTGTGCCAGAGGATTAGTGCTACAAACAACTTCCAAAAAACCAGGAGAGTACAGGGGCTTGAGGGTTGACTCTCTCAAGTACTGAACTGTTGAGGTGACTGCATTTCACCATGGTGTGGGGTGGACTGGAGCAGAACTGAGTCTCTCTGGGTCTTGTTTCTTTTGCTCTTTTAGCCATGAAGTAATCAACATCAATCTGAAGAACAAACCTGAGTGGTTCTTTGAGAAGAACCCCTCTGGGCTGGTTCCTGTTCTGGAGACCAGCAAGGGCCAGCTGATCTGGGAGTCCCCAATCACCTGTGAGTACTTGGATGAAGCATTTCCAGGGAAGAAGCTGATGCCTGCAGACCCATATGAGCGAGCCTGTCAGAGGATGCTCTTGGAGGACTTCTCAAAGGTGCTGTGTGATCAGAGTCGGACTGTGTTTCTGACTTCACCACTGCACCAAAAACTGCAGCTCTGTTGCTGATGTTGCTTTCATCCTTTAAGGCAGGATTTATAATGTAGGGATGAGCATTTAAATAAGCAGAGGGAATATTTGGGGCCTTTTGCTGTGAACACATATAATCCACTGTGTCTCTGAACTGCTCCCAGAATTATGTGCAAGGATGGATGAAGGAAGGCATCTAAGGAGGTGAAAGTTTGTGTGACTGAGGTAGGGTTTTGAGCATCCTGCAATAGAGCAAAGGTTAGCAGGCCAAACCAGCTGAATATGTGAGACCTGGGAAGTGACAGTTGCTGTATTTTATTCTGATCCTTTCTGTAGGAAGTACTGTGTGAATGCAGGATGTGGGAAGTGCCTGCCTGAGAGCCTAAAACCATGGACCAGAGATGGCACGTGGCTGTAAACATGGGACTTGTAAAGGGAGGTGGTTTTGGCTCTCATTTGGAGTTGGAGCTGGTTGACTGGAATTAACCTCTCTGTACTAGCATGTGATTTGAGGAGTCTAGGAAGTGAAAGAAGTCACTTGGATATGAGACAGGAGAGAAAGAAACAGAAGATGCAAAGAAGGGGAATAAAAGGGAGGCTATATTTGCAACAGGCCTTTGTAAATAGACTGAATGGAAAGAGGGAAGTATGTTGCAAGAAAGAAAATGTGCAGATGGGAAACACTCTTCACTATTCTCTTCTTATTACAGGACTAAAATTCATTACTGTTTGTATTAATTCTTCCTCTAGGCTTTTGCTTGCCTTTTCTGAAGTATAAAAGATTTTTATCAATGGACTTTATGTAACTCTTCAGTGTCAAATCTCTTAAGATTTAACTTGCATTTAATATCTTAAGATGTTGACTTAAATGTTTTGAGTGACTAACTTGTATTCTTGTAATGGGTGCATTAAAACCTTTATACTTTCCTTTGTATAGATAACATCCTTGGCTTTCAAGCATGTTTTGGCAGTCAAAGATGGACAGGATACCACTGCACTGAAAGCAGAGATTGCTGAAAAGTTTGGCAAACTTGAAGAGGTGAGAGTATTTCATAATAATTAGCAGACTGCCAGCCTTTATATGTTCCTTTTTTTCCTTTTATGCTGTGGCCATTGGAGGTAGTTCTCTCATTTTGTTGGTAGTTACAACAAGAAACAATCAGTTTGTTACCCTCAGCTGAGGATGCACAAGGGCACCATTAGAATAAATTTCAAGTAGCAAAACTGAACTTTATCTAGCTAAACTAAACTTTATCTAATGATAAAGACTGTGTAGACTTGTAGAGATTTTTGAATTCTAGCAGCCTGCTGTTGTCTTGGCTGTCTTTGTTCTGCTTTAAGTGAAGGAGACCTTGCAGCATGTACTGAGGGCAAGGGCTGAAGAGTCTGAGCTGCTGAAGAGCATCTGTGCTGAAAGCAGTGCAGATCCCTTGGTGATGACATAAAATCTTTTTCATACTGGAGCTTATCTTTGGGGGGTGGGTGGAAGCAGAATGTAATGTGTGCCTTGTAGAAATCCCACCCTGGACCATGTTCTGCTACTGGTGGTGTAATGCAGCTTCAGTGGAGCTGCAGGAAGTGTCAGGTGGCTTTGGTACTGTATTAGCCCCTTGACAGTCCGTGTCAGGAGTGGTTCTTGGCTAGTCTGAACAGCTGTTGGCCTTGTCTTTGTCATGAGCCCATTCCTTCTCTCTTCAGCAGCCACAGCCAATGCTTGGGTGGATCAATGAAGAAGAGTTCCTCCAGAGTATTTCTGTTCTGTGCAAAGCTGCCAATAACCTTTCAGTGCTTTCCTAGTTCTCCTAACAGTCCAGTGCATTTTGCTTTCCCATCCCCTTGGGCTGCCAAAACAATTGTTTCCAGGGTAGTCTTGTCCCTCTGATTAGACTGAGGCTGGAGTAGTGCAGATGACCAGTTCCTGGGGGAAGTTGTGTGTTTCACTTCCCTGCAATACAGATGTGTTAAACATTAAGAAAGGATTAACCTTCTTCCTGCTTGGTTAATACTGTGAATTAACTTGCTGTTCCTTCAGTGCCTCTATTTTTCTGCACCCTGAATGATTTTGCAGCAGCAGCTGATGGTCAGCCGTGAATGGGAGGCCAGAACAGAGCCATGCAAACTTCCCTCAGTGTATTGCAGGAGACATTCCAGAGGGGAAGTACTTTGGAACACTTCTGTATTTCGATTTCTGCTGCCCAACAGAGGGAGCTGTGTTCCCATCTCTGCCCCTGTGAAGCTGCTGGTTGTGTTCTCCCAGACACCTGGGAGCTCACTTTGTGCTTCCTGAAGGGCTGCTTTAAGATTTCTACTAGATCATGGGGGTTGTGGACAGGGAATAAATGTCATATGAGTGTGTAGGGTGGTGTGTGTCCAGAAAAAGACAAAGCTTTGTAAGGTCTTTTGAGTTGACTTTAAAACACCAAAGTGCCTGAAAATAAAGCCACTAATGAATCTAGAGCCACTAACCTAATGAAAGAAGAGAACAAGCTCTGGAGGGTCCTTAAAGCATATTAAAATTGGATGACCATGACACTTGAAAATGCATCAGAGTCATAAATGTAACAGGAGAACTTGTTGCATGCTTTGTGGCCCTGCTTTCTGTGCTGAGCTGTGAGGAGGATCTCTTTCTGGTGTAAGTTACACTTGCTTCCTGTTGCCTTTGCATCTGGAATCAAATGCAGTTTGAGATGTAATGTTATAATTGCTTCCCTGACACCACTTGGCCTCAACTGCCATGGGAAAAGAGTCCCTGCTGAAATGGTGCTCTAATTTAGCAGGATGATAAATTTAGCTGGACTTGTTGCTCAAGAAATGCATGTGTGTTGCTGTGTTCGATTAGTCTGTGCCATTTGTGCTTTATGACAAGCAAGAAATCACAAACATTCTGAGCTGAACTCCTCTGTGTTTGTGCACATGTTGCAGCTTGCTAGTGATTCATGTTTTGTGACAGGTTTTGCACCTCTGGAGAAGAGCTGGCCTGAGTTTATGAAATAGCAGCTGTAGTATTAAGCTTAACTATACTGGCTAGCTCTGACTGTGCTAATGCTGTATGCACAAGAGAAATGCACTGTGTCTCCTTTGTTTGCTCTCTGATCCCTGTAGTGTGCCTGCCTTGCACTGGGCAGTGGGGTTTTGTGTAGTGTTGTGCTGCACTTTTCCTTTGGGGGCAGCTGACACCTCTCACCCTTCACAGGTTCTGGCCAAACGTAACACGTTGTTCTATGGGGGGGACTCAATCTCAATGGTTGACTACATGATCTGGCCGTGGTTTGAACGTCTGGAACCATTCCAGCTGAAAGAGTGAGTACTTTGCCTGGCTCCTGGTGTGTTCTGAAGTGCCTCAGCATCAATATTCCTGGTGTACACTGCACCAGTGGGCCACTCGTGGGGGCTGCTGAAGAAAGCTTGTATTGTATTGTGGTTTGGGGGAAGCATCCTGCTCTAAAGTGGACATTATACTGGGACAGAGAAAGTAAAATGGAACTGTTCAAGCTGTTTTGTTTCCTTGATGTCCTCCAGGTTTTCCATGTGCATTACTCAGTGTCTTCCTTTTTCCTGTAGTGCTTTGAATCACACCCCAAAGCTCCAGCGCTGGGTGGAGGCCATGAAGGAGGACCCTGCTATCAAGGCTACAATAACTGACCCACAGACATACAAAAACTACCTCCAGCTGTATCTGAAGAACAGCCCTGAGGCATGTGATTATGGGCTCTGAGGTGCCAGTAGGGATGTGCTGGCTGAAGTGTTAATGCTGTTTTTCAGTGTGGGAAGTCAGTGTAATTTGGTGGGGGCTCTTCTGTGGTTGCATTTCATAGTGGGGAATAAATCTGTGCTGAAAAGGCTGAGAAACTTTCTGTGAACTTCATGCCCTGTTGGAGGAAGGATATGCTGGCTTTAAGAAGGAGATGGAAAGTCATGGTTGGCCATGAATATTGCATAGAGGAAAATGTCTCTACTCAAGAGGTGATGGTCTGTAACCTCTGGCCTCTTTGCAGGCATTGCAGCAGGCAGTCCCTGAACTGTTGCTGTTACCTGATTTAAAAATTGTAATACTGATCTCTTGCAAATGAATAAAAAGCAAGTAATGTCTTCAAACAATTTTTCCTTCCTGTTTCTGGGCAGCTATTAGTCACTGGACTGGGTGTACAGAGAGAGAGGGGCAGTGTACTGTAAAGGCTAAAACTGTGGCTTGTGCAGCTGTGATTCCTAGTGCAGGCTGCTTGTCTCTTCAGACAGCTCTACTGCTAAAATACATTGCAGCCCTGCCCACCCACCCCTGCTGAAGTCATGTTTGCAGGAACTATCCAGTAAGGGCCTCCAGTTTTTGTTAGATATGCTAGGGTAGAGTGTACGGTTATAATCCTTCTCTGCCCTTCTGAAGTACTGAAGTTTATTCTAGGTTCTAACTTAAGGGCTGGAGTAAGGAGTAAAGCCAACAGAAACAATATCCTGAGCAAAAGGACATTTATTTTCTGTTCTCAGAATTTAAAGCATTCCTCTGCTTGTCAAGGTGAAGGTAAAATTAAGAGAACAGAAGTAAAAAGAGTTTAGTCAGAACATTATGCTGGTGATGTCTTTCTGCTGGTGAAGGAAAGAGTATGTCCTGTTTAATCAGGTAGGTGGCAGGATCAGAGCCTTTTAGTTGAGTATCTTTGAAGCTATCCTGTCTGTTAATATAGCAGTGTGGGGACATGATTATTTGAATCACAGTCACAGGAAAAACTTCTTCCTCTCTTGTTTTTTCCTTTTCTTTTTTCCTGTCCACATCTATGACTCATTCTGATGTTGCTGAGTTCTGTATGTCTGTCAGACCACTAACAACCCAAACTAGCCATAAATCCAGGGAATAAGCACCCAGAAAGAAAGAAGGCAAAGCAGTGTGTCCAGGGGCAGGGCTGTGGTTCCTGTGGGGCTGAGGTGGTTGTCATGAGAGATCCAAGACTGTTCCTCTCTGCCTCCCAGTGCAGTGAGGTGAGGTAGCACAGCAGAATGTGGTGGTTCATGGTAATTGAGACACTGGGAGCCTTGGAGCTTTTCTGGGGGAAAAGCAGACTGATCTTTTGCTGTAACATGTTCTGCCCTGGCATGGTAACTGAGGTGGTGCATGCTTGTGTAACTTCTAGTGGGAAAGAGGTATTTGATGAGGAAAAAAGAATGAGCAGAAACTTGGTCTGTCAGCCTGTGGCTATTGGAGGGACTTGTTTATGCTCTTAGTAGCTTTAATTCAAACTATGCAGCTTTTCCCCTCCTGTTTAGCTTTGTGGCTTTTAAACACATCTGGCACTACTTAGAGAAATAATAATTATGCTGCTCTTCCTTCCAGAATATTGTAATTTCTTAAAAAGTTTCCAGTTGGGATGTGATGCTACACATGTTTCATGGATTGTCAGAGGACCCAGAGGAAGCTGAGGGCTGTGAAGTGTTGTCAGGATGTGGATCTAGGCCCTTTCATTAGATGAAAGCAGGGTTTGGGCTTTATAAAGCCAATGTCTCTGAAGCAGTGTTGGTGGGATCTCAGTGGCAAACTTCCAGGAATTAACTGCAGAGCATTTTGGTTTTATTAGCAGCTCTGCTTTGTGTAGGGCTTGTTACAAGCTGTTAGGATAGTGCTAGAAATATCTTACAGTTTGCTCCAATGTGTTATTTGACTGTAGTGGGATATGTGACATTAGGGGGAGCAAGTAACAGGATCAGCATCCAAAAACTGAACTGGCTCCAGCCAGACTATGGTAGCCCAGAGATTGTATTATATGAACAGAAAGAATTGCTCTCCACATCTTTATTTAGTGGCTGTAGTGTACAATTATAAATATGCTACTTCAGCAAAAAAAAGTAAAATGAAATATTCTGCCTTATAATTTACTATTAAATATCTGTGTTCTAAACCCCAAGCTGCCAGCTGGGGTCTTGAACTCAGTATAGCACAGCAAGAAATGCAGGCCTCAGGCAAAATGTTTTTAATGTGGTAATGAATGTACAATACTGGCCCAGTCTTGAAAGGAAAAGACAAGTTATGTGGAATGGACTGGCTCTCTCCTTTCAGGGTGGGTGGGTGTAAAGGAGACATTTGCATTTTCAGTTTTGGTCAACAGAAGAGAAAGATGGAAGTCTGTAAGGAAAAGATCAAGCAGATGAACATCTCTCCTCTTTGGTCAGAGTTCTCCTTAAAACCTTCTGTGGATCAGATAGTACAGTAAGTATGGTCTTTACTCACCTTCTGCTCCATGTTTTGCCCTTGAAAATTGTTAATGCTTTTGCTTTTGAAAAAAGAGGGGTTTTTTTATTTGTTTATTTTCTGTTATTGTGCCACCAGATATAACCTGTGCTACTAGCACAGGTTAAAAAAGATAAATTCAGTGTCAAGCAAACAAGGACACAGTCTGTCTTATAAAAATAGTTTAGTAGCCTGATGGCAAATACATACTTCAGGTTAGCAAGGCACTGAGCCTTGTTCTGTCCTGCATTTGTAGCATGTCCCTGTATCTTTCCTGACATCCTTGAGATGTTTGGTACCCTCATACAAGGTGTAGTCCAGAGTTTGTTCAGTGTAATTTTAGTATCCCTTATATTGAAGCTAAGAGAAAGGTAGAAGGGAGCCAAGACAGGAGGAAGGAATGGGAGTCCCAGGTTCTCAGATCTGAGAAGTTTTGCTGAGTTTTGGGTGAGTGGGAACCTGGGTGAATGGGACTGCAGCTATAACAGAAGGCCCTTGCTTGGGGAAATAGTTGATAAGTTTCTGTCTAGGGAGGTATCAAAAGGGCCAGTGGTTCTTGCACTGAAAGTGGTTGTAACTGGGGATACTGGTTTGAAAAGTTTAAAAAATAATGTACTACAGACACCTGAAACACTTGTGTCAACTCCATACAGATGCCTGTGGATTTGTTGCTTTTCTAATCAATCACAAAGGAAGAGAAAAGGAAATCTCAACTTTTTGATGTGTTTCACTTAAATTTCAGATCCTTGCCATGCTTCATTTAGCAGCTGTCTGTCCTGCTCACCAGACAGGCCTGGCTGTGAGTGCAGGTGTTGGCACGTGGTGTTGGCACAGTGTTACATGTCCTGGGACTGCTCTCCCCAGTTTTCCACTGCTGTGGCATCTGTGATGTTCCCCTGCATCAGCAGGGTTTGAGAACTGGCTGTTTCTTATCCTCTCTCCTGTCTTTACTGGTAGCCTGATTATTTCACCACCATTCCTTGGACACGGATTTCACTTGGGAATGGCTCATGAAAATGCAGTCTCTCTAAAGTCATGAGGTCAGGTGCAATTTTACTAAATCACTCCCATTTTCTGTAAGATGGAAACAGTCTTTTCTACTGCTGGTCCAAAGCCAACAGAGATGGCAGTTGCTGATTTATCTGAGTAATGGTGCCACGTGATGTCATTAGTATTTTTCCCCTTGTACAACACTTTGATTTACTAAAACAAGAGTTTCAAAACTTGTCAGTGAGATGCAACTGTGCTTGGGATAGAGTGTAACAGCTGTTTAGCAGTCTGCAATAACACTGTATCTGAGTCCAGGAGGGAGTGAGAATGCAGCTGGTATGAAGGGGGTGATGTATGGAGCCTGCACTGTGCCTCCCCCAGCATCTTCTGGTGAGCAGGAAGCAGCTTGTGAGAACTGCAGCACGTGCTGCAGGTTTGTGTCTTAGAGCCACCACCCTTGGCAAAGCTGATGGAAAAAGCCACCTCTCCAGGGGAAAGGGAGCCAGGAACAGGGGCACTGAACAGCCACAAGCTGAATAGGGAACAGACAGTGTTTCCTGTAAGCTGCAAACCATTTGCATGAGTCACCTATGTGACTGCACAGCAGAAGCACAGGAGGGTTGAGAAAAAAGGAGGAAAAAAGCTGTCAGCTTCAGACATTGTGAACTGATACTGTCCTTCCTGCAGCTCTCTGCAGCATTCCTGCTACCCCAAAGGATGCTTTGTGCCTTTCCTTCTGTCACTCAAACCATCCTCAGAAGAGAGCTCTCAACAAGAATTTGCTTTGGGCCAATCCACAGGTTGGAGTGTGGATGTTTTTTTCCCCTCTACATTCATCACAGAGCTCTTTTCTGTGCCTGTTTAGGCTTGGAAGCAGAGTTTGTCTCCTCTTACGTGTAGTAATTAAGGCCTGGTGATTAATCAGCTGTTTGTCTGTGGGAACACAGCTCTGATACAACCTGTGTATTCAAGCCCACAGATTAGGTGCCTCAATTCCTCTCCATATGCTTTGTTTCTTGACTGTTCTGGGCTGGTCTAGCTCTGCTCTGGATCAAACCTTTCACTTCCAAAGCTTTGCCAAGTGTGGCTCTGGCAGGGGAGTCAGTGTGGGGCTATGGTAGACAGCTGCATGTGGACAAGCCTTGCTTTTCTCTAGTTTTGCATACAGGAGGTTTGTAATGCTGACATGGTGTGATAGCCCTGAGGGTGAACTGAACTGGCAGGAATATCCTGCTGAGAGTGCAGAACAATTCTGTTCTGTGGGAACACCCGTGTGATGGAGGCCAGGAGGGGCTGCTCTGGATCATCTGTGCTCACAGGCACAGGAACCATCCAGGGCTGCCCTGCCCTGCCCGGTGTGAGCGGGCTGGGATAAGATCTGGAACATGTTCTCAAACTAAATACCATCTCCCTGGGGATTTGGGCAATCCCTCTGTGCTGTCTGGTTCCCAGCAGAGGGCTAGGGAGCAGGACTGAAGGTTGGGAGCCAGGGAATGGATTTCTTGATGCAGCTGGGGAGGTGAAGTGACAGGCTGTGCACTGTGGTTAGTGATCCCAGACCTGCCTAGCTCTGCCCCCTGGGCCTGTATTGCAGTGTTGGATCCTGAATGTTTGACTCTCTGCAGAAAGGTGCTTATTTGGACTTCCAATGGCATTATAAGTGTCATGGCTCTTCTGCAAAGTAGGACAATACAGACAGCAACTTAATCTTGTCTCCTTACATGATTAAATCTTTGAGTTGTGACTGTTAATGGCTGTGGGCCCACCAGTGATTTGAAGACAGTTTCACATCCTTTTCCTGCTGAGTGGCTAAGACACCTTTAAGAACTTAATTGGTTTTATTTTTATTTTTGAGTACAATTTTTAACATAATGCCGCAGTCAGACATTTTACAGGCACTCAAATATCTGAACAGGCTGTATTTAAATGTTTCACCTCAGCACTTTCTGTGCTTCCCCCTCAGAGCAGATCAATAAAGCTAATATCTTTTGTTTCTCCCACCTCTAACATTCTGGGTGAGCTCTGGTTTTAGCTAGACAGATTTATAATTACTTGTAAACTCAGAGCCTTTATTTGCAGAGGTGCTGCCTTTGAATAATGACTGAGAAGCTTTGTTCTCTGCCTCTGCAGCCAGAAATTTTACTTCCAGCAATTGAGTCGTCTCAGATGACACTCTTAAATGTAACATAAATGGAAAATGAAGTTTCTTTTGAAAAACACTGTAACAATAATTGATCCACAGCTGGGGCTTGCTCAGATTTTCCTTTTGAGACCAGACTAGTCCAATAGATATGATGGCAATAACTGTTTGCATCCATCTTCCCTTAAGGCTCTGCTGCAAAGTTGGGTGGATCATTTTGAGAGCAGCAGAAGCAGTAACACAACTCTGCATTTTCTCACAGCTCATTTCTTCAGGTCAAAGAAGACATGAGTGCTTACTACCTTTTACTGCACTGGAAACATTTAAAATACCTCTGTTGTGCTTTTGAAGCATTATGAGACTCTCTGTCTCCTATCCATTTGCCTGCTTGTTTAAAGATTATCAGAGGTATTTCTGAGCTCCATCAAATTGAGTGAAAGTTGTTTGATGGATTCAGAAGCTACTTGGAAGAAGATGAAAGCACAGGCCTTCTTTCCCCCTGGCCCATATGTGTGAACACACCAACTGCATGGGAGAGTGGCTAAAAATAACCTAGTTTATGTTCCCATAAGGAATTTATCATTTCAGAAAAAGATGGAACTGCCTGGAATTTTACTTGGAAGGGATTCAACAGCTCACATATTTGGTTGGACTCAATGACCCAACACCTTGAGACATCATTTTCCCAAACAAATAGAATCCAGTTAAAATCTGATTGTGTGCCAGTGGCACTCAGGGACAGACCTGTGTTAGCCTTTAGTCCTGCAAGCAACAAGCCATAATACAGAGCTGAGCTGAGTGGATGGAACATGCTCAGTATGTGGGCAAATCCTGAGCAGTGTCCCATCCTGAGACCAGTGGTACCAGTTTGATCCGTATTGGTACCTTACTAAATTCATGTTAGCATGCTTGTGAGTCACCATATCCTCTGAGGTTGCTTTTGCTATTATTTTTTTTATAGCACAGGTATTTCTGCTGGCTTGAAATAAAGGAGATTGTGTCTTTGATTATAGCTACTGTAGCTTATAGTGTAAAATGTCATTAGTTAAATTTTTAAGCTACAAACCAGTCTCTAGTGGGTGGCTTTCTCTTTCTGTTCTTACCCTTTCTGTTCCAAAGCAACACTGAAGCAGTAGATTGAGGCAAAGGAAAAAAGTTCTAGAAAATCAAGAGCTCAGTGGAGAAAATGTTGCTGAGCTTGTCAGATAGCTTTGAAGCAGGATGGGTTTATTTTTGTTTGGTTTGGGATTTTTTGTTATAACAAAGTTGCACCAAACCAGGACTTCTGATGATCCTGGGCTACAGAATTGCCTTTCCAGCAGTGTGTGGTTAACCCTGGGAAATTGTAACTTCTGGCTAAGTAGACTTGGGCTGCAGCTTTTAAGCCAGCTGCTCCTCAGATCTGCACAGCACTGATTCAGTCCCAGTGAGCACTAGAAGGCAGAGTTATTAAAGGTGTGCAGGGCATTCTGTGGGGCTGGAAGACACTTTGCCAACGAAACAGTGATGTTTTTATTATATGAATTAATAACTAGCTCTGGGTGTGCTGCCAGAGCATATTAGAATATTAACAAGGAGGTGCCATTCCTTAAACCAGGCAAGGAAGTTAAGCAGTGGGCTAAGTGGTGGTGGGTGGTTGCTGAGCTTGGCTGTGGATACCCATAAAATAAGAAGGTAAAGAGGATTCCTCTGGCTGAAATGGAAATTCAGGTTTCTTGTTCAGCCCATGAGGGCAAAATCTATCAGCATTTCTTAGGGCTTGCCACAAAAGGGTGTTTTTGAGCAGACATATTCATAATAATTACTGTGAGTTCCTGTGGATTTGTATTCTCAAGAATGACATCCCTGGCATCCCTGGCTATTCCACTTTATGTTCATGTTGCTATTTATTCTGGAATCATTTCTACAGGAATCCCAGGGATTCTTGCTGCTGGGCTCACTGTGCTGGGATCACACTGGAAACATCCCCACTCCTTCCTTCTGGTCTCTTAGAAACATTTCACAGGGAACAAGAAACAAAAGAGATTTGATGCTCATTTAGATTTTGTACAAGACTTCCTTTATTATAAATAAAGCTGCATGAGAAGATCTCTACAAACCCAACAGTGTCCTGCTGTAGAAGCAGCGGTTTAAGTACAGCCTTGTCTATCAAGGAAGACTTTAGTCTGGAGAGTTCTGGTGTTATTGCCCATCTTGGCTGCATGGCCAAGATTCATCTCTGTACTACAGTTTTGCTTCTGAGCTAACATGTTACACACAGACCACCCCCCAGTTCTAAAAAAAGACAAGTAATAAATAAAGCTGTTTACCAAGTAGGGTCCCGTGAGAGCCAACCCCTCACGGAGCAGCAGCAAAGCTGTTACAGGTGCCTAAAGTCTCATTTCTTCACCACAGAGAAAACACTGCAAAGACTTTACATTAAAAATGGCTGGTGAACAAACACCAATCCTGCTGCTTGAATACTGGATAAATTTTTGCATCTTTTTGCTAAACTACATCTTTGTACCCCTGTATATACCTGTATACAGAGTAACTTGGACAGAGAGAAACTCTCTTCTGTGGCTGCTTAGCAGTGAACACCCAACACCTCCCCTTAGAAGACATTCAGCTCCTGTGCAGCAATAATAACCTTAGACCAAGACATTTTCTAAAGGCAAATGGCTCCTGAGGCTATGCTGTAGATCAGTGGTTGCTATCAACCCACCACTAATTCCATTGCTTTGACAGAGCCTGTAATAAAATATTAAAACCACAAGCTGAGGGCACAGGGAGTGGTTGGAAACCAGTGGAAGGCACTCAGAGTTCATCTGTTGAATTCAGCTGGTTAGCAAAGGGCAAGAACAGTATAGAGGGTCCAGGACAGGATGTTTACCTTTCCTTAGGATGTCTCACAGAGACACAGGCGTTGCCAAAGAGATGTTTGTCACTCAGCTGCCATGTGCAGTTTGGTTTTAAAAGAACGTTTTTCACTTTAAACCACAAAACCTCACTTCTACTCCCATCCTTTAAAGCTGCTTCCTATGATTACCCACCCAGATTTCAATGAAGGCAGAACTGCCCATGGGCAACACTAAAATGTCTTAGGACATTTTTACTGGCTGGCACCTGATGGAACTGAATTGTCTTATAAACCTTATTTTGTGAAATGTGAGCATGGGCTTTTACTAACAGGATAGGATTTGGTGGGCAAAGATTTGATCCAGGAGAGACAAGGAAGTCCAAGGAATGATGTGCTTCACATCACGGCCACCTTGTACCATGGCAGAGGTGTGGTCCAAAGAAATACTGTGTACCAACCTCTGCTCTGGTGGGACATGTCTGTACCTTTGGTTTGCAAGGACAATCTCCACTCTGAGGTTTATAATCTAATCTCACCACTCTGAGCACATTTTATAATCACAGATAACATTCCCCTCAACAAGTATGAGTGGGCCCCCTCACAGCCTAAATGCACAGATCAGATCACTTTAAAGGTGCTCAGGGCAAAATGAGCATATTGCAGGTAGGAAAACTAAGCCAAGCAATTTGCTTTCAGTGGAATCAGATCCACAAATTACTTGATTCAGCTCCAGCTTCTGTTCAACTAAACCCCATGGGAATACTGCAGGGTCAGTTTGGGCGTAAGAGAGAACAGGCATACAAGTAGAGAAAACAAAGAACAAAAGATTCAATCCACTTATCAGTTCAGGTTCCCTTTGAGTCTGAGCAGTGGTGCTTGGGGCTGTATAAAGACGGGTTTGGGCACGTTTACAAGCCCATTGCAACTGGTGTTGCAAAGCTTTGTTCTGACATTTTAATAGGGGAGTTACCTTATTCTGTTCAACAGCCTTTTCTTCTCATGCTCAACCTTTTATATAAAAGTTATTTTTCAACTTTGAATGTCATTTCCTGAGAGACCTTGGTCACGAATTTGTTGCTGTTCTTTGGACAGTCTAAATTTAGACTCCTGACAGGAAACGGCAGAGAAATTCTAATTTTTCTCTGGCTGGGCTGGGAGCACATTTAGAAGCAACTTCAACCACAACTGCTCCAGCGTGACCTGCCTGCCTGTAGTCTGTGTAAAGCTGGATCTGCTACAGGCACTTTGTAGTAAACCTGGGCAGGTAAAAATGGCAAATCTCCCAGGTTTGCAAATGACTTACACAGCCTCTGATGTGGCCTCTAGGCTCCAGTACTGACCCACCCTCCCTGTACCTCTGCTTGTCACTACCTGCTTGCCATGGCCCTTGAGATTGCTCCTGCTCCCTTTCCTACTGGGGAAAGCCAGGGATTTACAGCACTCGTTAGCGTCAGCAATTAGCCCTGTTGCACTCCGGGCAATCTCCCAGGCACTCATCACCAAGGACGCTGAAGCAGGCACTGATGATCCAAGACTTTTTCCTACTGCATTACCCACCAGCCTCTTCTCCCCCATTCCTACCTACCCCTTACTTTCTGTTCAGAGATCCTCTTTAACTACCTGTGGTAATAAAAGCCACTTTGAGCATAGCTCTGTCACCATCAGTGCTTTCTTGTAAACCAGGTGTGGAGACAGGAGTTACAGCTTTCTCTGCCTTTGTTTGTGAAGTGTCCCTCACTGGTGGCAGGACAGAGAAGAAGCAGACACCAGTGAGGTGGTGAAACAGTTTTTACCACGAAAAGGGAAGAGAGGACATGTCTATGGAGAGTTTGCTTATCAACTGGATAAGGCTGGATAACCAGCTTCATGTTGTATGCTGTCCCCAGCAGTGATAAAGGATTGAATCTTCTCTCTGATGTGAGAGAGAGGATTGATAAAAAGGAATCTGTGGAGGGACGGTAAAAGCATCCCTGATGGGTCTTACCTCACAGAACAACCACCCTCTTGTAAACAGGATTATGAGAAGCCCTAGTGTAAAACTTGGCAGGAAATCCTAGTGTGAGAAAATGGTAGGAAAGGCCCCTTAGCACTGGAGGCCAGGCTCCTGGGACTGGCATAAAGCAATGATGCACTGGGGCCCTGGCTTGGACCCCACACTCAGGAGGGTGAGGATCTCCTGACTTCCTCTCCTCCAACAAAGCCACCTTGCTAGGGCTGGGCAGCCCACTAGCACCACACTAACGTGCTTCCTGTGGGATTTCAGGAATTTCCATTTCTGCAATGTTTTGCTGGTTTTTTTAGCACATACCTCAAGATTCTCCCCTGGCCTGAAAGCCTGCAGCAGCTCTTCTCCTTTGCACTCCCAGCTCAGCAAATTACAGTCTATTAGTGCAGTTCCTTAGAGCAGCAATCTTTAGAAAGATCGAGGAGAATGTATAAAGTAGCTTTTGCCTGCATATGTGGAGCAGAAGGGATGCAACACGGATCATAAGGCAGCTGCAAGCAGCACTGCACAGGTCTACTGCATGTGTATCTTTTTCATTCCTTCCTTCTCCTCCCTGCTGGCTAGGCCTAATTAAAACCATGTGCAGAGAGTCACATTCTCATTTGGAGGCTGATTGTTCACTCCTGCTACCAGACTTCTGAGATTGGCTTCATTACAGGATAGTTTTGGAGAAACTGCTTCTTTTATGGAAGCAAAACTTACAGCAGTCATAGAATGAGAACAGTTTGGGCTGGAAGGGACCTCCAAAAATCATATACTTCAAACCCTGCTCTTCCGTTCTCTCTAGGCTGTTCTCACGCCTTAGTGCTCCAAGGTAAGGAAAACAAACAACCCAAAATGTCAGAACACAATAGTGGTGTTTCTTTAAGGTAAAAAATGTGCCTGTTCATTGATCCATACAAAATGGGCAGGAATATAAACCACTAGCCATGTTACCATAGACTTGAATGAAATGGTCTGAAGACACAGACCCTGCTCTGCTACATCTTCCCATAGGAGAAAAACCCTGCAGGGGTGTTTTTGAAGGACAGGACAAGCCATTTAAGTTGCTGCTGCAAGTCCAATCAAGAAGACTTTTTTTTCTGCGGCTTTTTTTTTTTTAAGCTACAGTTCCCTTTTGAAGCTGTACTTTATTTAAGGATCTCCATCCAGTCCAGATCTTGTGCATGACCCTCCTCCTCTCCACACCAGCATGTAGACTTATGTTGCACTTCCCATTGGTGAAAGAGCTCCTGCTGTCTGCAAGCAGACGGGCTCCTTTGATCCCAAGATCCTGTCTCTGATTCCCCCACCCTGTTCTTATCTCCCCCTTCTGAAGGAAATGAAGTATTTGGCCACCATCACACCCCCATACCCATTTGCACTGCAGGCATTGGAATAAATTACTTAATATTTGTTGCTGTAGCATGACCGAGGCACAATAGAAAAAATACATTCTTAGCTGCATAAAAACCAAGCACAGCAGTGGAACAAAAACCTACTTTAACATCACATCTTCCAGTTTCTCCCTATTCTCCCCCCAGAGCCTCTTCCCTTCAGCAGGAACCATGGCCCAGGAGTGGTTCAGCTCCAGACAAGAAGCTCTATTGGCAAAGTCAGTTGTCTCCAGGAGGCTTCAGAAAGTTGCCCTCTGGACTTGTGCTTAGAGTTTGGCTTTGGTTAAAGGGGTTCCTTACGGATCCCATTGGTGTGTGCAAGGGGAATGTGCACTGTGTACTCATTTATCAGTGCAGACATGTTCCTGAGCATCTCGTGGAACGTGTCCACCATCTTCCTGTAAATGTCCCTGCGCAGCACGAAGGGACGGAAAAGGTTGAGAGGCTCAGCCCTCTGAAATATGATGGGGAAACCCAGCTCTGCTGGTACCTTCCCATTGCCAATAAAGAAGTGATAAAGCTTCTTTTCATGCAAACATTTCTCTAGGAATTTCAGCATGTCCTGTAGGCGGGCCTCCAGCTTTTCTGGGGCCCAGTCCTGACTGGGACGTGCCTGCAGGAGATGCAGCAGCACTGTCTTCAGGTGGTAGTTGGTGAGCCCACTGGGACCTGTGAGGCTGCACTGCTTCCCATGGAGGAAGGAGAGGATCTGAAGGCAGCTGACGTGGCAGGCATTGGCGGGCAGTGTTTTGGAGACCAGCTGGATGAACCTCCTCTCATACACTGCAAAGGTGAGAAACCAGTGGGTGCTGGAGGGGATGTCAGTTGCCAGGCTGCTCCGAGGGAAGTGGGAGATGAAGTAAACATCAGAGTTCTCATACTGCACCACAGGGGTGAGGTTGAAGGCAATCGATTTCCCCGATTTAAATTTTATCTTCAGAGCTCCTGGTGAGTCCAGGAGGCTGAAGGAAAGGTCAAATTCATATTTGTGGGAGATTCTGTTCCAGGCCTTGGTGACAGCAATCTGGAACCACTTCATGACTTGGTCGGCATCCAGATATTGGGTATTTTTGAAGCACAGGAGGTCTTCCATCTCACTGCTGGGCCTGGTACTACTGACCTGGCTATGGAGGAGGCACAGCATATCTTCCCCTAGTTTAGTCTTGTCACAGATGCAACCCGTCACATCCTCATCTGCCCTGCACACCTTGATAGTGCCGTAACCTTGTTCATCTGGGGGAAAAGAGTCACCAGAACACCAGGTCTGACAGCAAAAGCAGTAAGGCTCTGGAGGGGCAAAAGGCACTATCAGATCACAGACGAAGGGTTTACGCACTCTCCAATTCTCATACATGCTCCCCACGCCCATACAATCTTCCACTTCCATGTCAGCATCCCGGTTACAAACGCTCCTCAAGGCCTCCAGCAGGTCATCTGCAAAGCCTTCCACCATCTCCCGCATCCTGGCCATGTCTGCAGTGGTACCCAGGATACGCTTCTCATAGAAGCTGGCCAGGACAGCCTTGTCAGGGAAGGCCACTCCTTTAAATGCCTTCCCCAGGACTGCCATGTCATCCTCTTCTCCTCCTGTGTCCTGCCAGCTCCCTTCCTGGAAATCCTGCCTCCAGAGCTCGATCAGCAGGAAGATGACCATGGAGAGGGCAGTCCACATATCCCATCGGACCTTTTGCTCTTTGCTCTCCTCCACCACCACTGCAGCCTTTTCCAGAGCCTTCTGTGTGGCCTCCTGGTCTGCAATTTCCTGCTCCAGGCGCAACTGCTCCAGCCGCAGGCTCTCCTCCCGCTCCTTCATCTTCTGGATGATTTCTTCTGTGTTCTCAGGGACGGTGCCATTCTCCTTGGGGAACAAGAGTGGGTGGTTGACAATAGCTGTAATCACCAGTAGGCACACCCGGAAGAGTCCCACGGGCATGGCAGTTTCTTCCCTGGAAGAGAAAGAAAGGTGAAATGACCCATGGTTTGGAATATATTCCCTCAAGTGCAAAAAGGAAAGAAACTCCCCACTGCAATAAGAACTTTGACATCCTTTCCAGCCCTGGAAAAAGTGCCTGAATCTAGAAACTTCTAAGAGCACACCCGTTTCTGCAAGTTATCAACCAACTTCTCAAAGAGGCTTTATCAGCTGATGGTGAGGAAGAAAGTGGTTCTTATCAAATGAACTTCGAAAAACAGAACTCTGAAGGCACTTCCTGCTGTCAACCCACTGCAATGCTGTTGGACAGTATGGGAGGGCAGGTCCTTCCTTTGCCTCTCCTTTAAAATTCCATGGACAGAAAAGGAAAGAAAGAAGCAGGCAGAACCTCACCAGGGGTATAAAAGCAGGACTGGAGATGAACACTGCTTTTCTTCAACATAAAGCTAATATTTCAGATGTGGCAGTAGCATAGGCAGGTCTGTCCTGGCTTCACTGCCCTGCTGGTGAGGTGCATCTGGGTGGGAACAAGCCTGCAGAGTTTTGTGCTTCTAAGCAGGCATTACAGGCAAAGCTCTTCCTGCCTTTCAGCACCACCAGGATCAGCCTGTGGCAAACCCTCCTGGCCCCCAGGATGCCTCATAATCGCAGTTCCCAGAAAAAGGGCAGAAACAGAGACTCTGCTAAAATGGAAAGGGTTTCCTTTAGCCCAGTGGTTCTCAAAGCACTGCTTATTTTTGGTGCTTACTATGCTACTGACCCATGGAGGACATTAGTAAACACCATGGCTTTAATCTAAGCCATCTCCTCCAAGCACCCCCTGAACAGCTGTGCCTGCAGACAGCTCACTCCTTTGCAGTGCCCTCAACAAGGCTGTGAGCCACATCCTGGGAGCCATGTGCCAGCAACAGTCCTGTGTGTTACCCCTTGCACAGGCCCTTGGCATGGCTGAGACCGTTACGGTGTTCTGGAGTGGCTTTGTGTGGTTACTGACTCTTCTGCTCCAACCCCACATTTAATAAAGCTTTCTGTGCCATGGGGCTCACAGTGAAAGGATTTCATTCCCAACTTTCTGGGACATGGTCCCATTGCCAGGGTCTCTGCCTGGTGGTGACTAGGTCTCTCAGAGGGCTGGGCCAGATGGTGCTCAGGCTAAAGCCTGGCCTGTTTCCTCCCAGCTGGCATTTCTGTTTCTGGAGGGCTGGCATCACTGTCAAGGGCCCAAGTGCCTGCTCAGGGCAGGGCAATCTGAAGTTGTCACCCATTGCTGTAACACTGGAAGCTCACCAGTCCCTCTCTCTAATGAAACCACCTCTCAGTTCTAGCACAGGGAGATCAGAAGGACAAGATGGACAAGCAGGCATATTTCTTTTCCAGCTGGGAAATTTTTAGCAGAGCTGCTTTAATGCCTCAAAAGTGCTTGAGAGAGAAAGGTTTCTGTTACAGAAATAAAGTCTATCAATAACATACGTCATCAATCAGACCAGAAACAGCAATTTCATTCCTAAGTAATTCTGCTGGGGGAATGAAGCTGTTTCACAGAGAGCCAAGAAATGGTCAGGCATTGTGTGCTCCAGGGGCTCAGGGCTGTAATTCTGACCCCCTGGAGTTGCTCCTTCCTGGCTTGAACCCAGCATGTTTTGGTGCCACAGCAATCCTGCTGTCCCAGCATCTGGGCAAGAAGAAAAATATCTGTGGCAATCTCATTTATGCCTCCACAGGGCACACAATAAAGACAGATCCACCCCAGTGGAGCTTGTTATCGTAACTGCACAACAAACTGCTGGTCTTGATTGCAGGAACCTGGATTTCCTCAATGTGAGCATTTACTGTACATGGCAACTGTATCCTTCAGCACACAATTATCTTTGCTTATGAGAGGGCTGGGACTGGAATAACATGGGAAGGGAACAGGATTGAGATGCATTGTCCAAGCAGCAAGAAAATTCACACGGTGCTCAGGATAATGCTCCATGCCCCTCCCTGTGAAACATTCACCAACTACCCTTTTTTTAGATCCCATGCACATGCATAGATTAATGTTCTTATGCAGACATTGCTCTGGAAATAGTTTGTGGCTCTATCTTATCCTTTTTTACATTTACATTAACTCTTTAATTCATCAGGCAATGAATTAAAGCTGAATTAATGCCTAAATCTGGGTGTTCCAGTTATTCTGTGAGCTCCACGCCTGAGCACATTTTAAAAAGAAACTGTGGTCACCCTGCATTGCAAAGGGCTTTATCAGTTTGCTGGGGCAGGGCAGGATGTGCTGGCGAGCTCCATTCCTTAGTGCTACACTCTTGCAGACCACGTGTGCCTTCCAAGCTTAAAAATAACATGGCCAGGGGCCAGGTGCCTCCTTCTTGCAGTCTTGACCAGGATGATATCACTGCTCTGCTCTGTTAGACCACTGTCCCTGCAGATGAAATGTTTTACTGTAACCACATCACTTCTAAGGTAAGGCTGAAGCTTCCTTAGGATCTTCTTTCTCATGCCCAGCTGCCCATGGGCACACTGCTGCCACAGGTTACCTGTCCCAAAGCTCTGCTGGCAGCAGGGTTAGGCCAGACATCCCCAAGTCCATCACTGGCTGGCTCAGCTGAATTCACTCCAGGTCACACTGACATTCTAGGATACCCCAGCTCATTCTGCAGCAACCTCTTCCCTCAGCAAGTGCTACAGCATCAACCTCTGGAAACTGGAAGTGACAAGATCTTCAGATCACATTGATTTGTAAGAGGGATGTCTGTTTTCAGCCCAGAGCAAGTTCTGCTGGTCAAAACTGCCCTTTTACTACTGCAGCTACTCACTCCAGAAGATGAAGCCAAATATTAATCTCAGTTAAGGCTTAAGGTTAACACTGCTCAGTGACCCAAGTCAGTGGAGCCTGCCCTTGGCAGCAGCAAGGGTGGTACAGGGAGAGCATTCCCACATCTCTCAGACACAGCTTTCCTGGCTAATATGAAAGACTCAACAATACAGGTGAAACCAGTAGCACTGCCTGCTACGGGGCTCCAGCATTCCCCATAACAAAGGCTGCTCTTTTCCCTTGCTTTTAACTTCAGCCCAAGCTATTTAAGCCTGATAAAAATATTTATGCCTGCTCAGCCTGAGACAGTTTTTGTGTGGGGAGGAGGGAGAGAGTCCAAACCTTTCCAAGGTTGAGACTAAGAAATGGCAATTTTTCAATCTATGCATTAAATTTAGCAACGTTTCAAATATGGGGGGAAAAGAAAATAAAAGGTATTTGTAAGTTTTTAAATAGCAACTTCTCAAAGCAATCTGCAACCTTTTCTGAATTTCTCACCCTGACAGTTTTTTCCCATTTAAAGTATAAACAACATGTGGACTCAGTAACAGGCTTACATCCTACCTACCTTCTGCAGACCCTCCTGTGGCAGTCCTGGGGCTCCACAGACCCCCCAGAGGGTGCTGTGGTCACAGGGAGGCCACTCCTGCCAGCAGCTAAAGCAGCCCCTGCTCTGCTCCCTGGGCCAGGTGAGAATGCAGAGAGCCCTCTTTTCTCCCGTGGGCATAAAGCAGGGAAAGACCAAAGTCTTGCAGGAAGACCAAAGAAAACTGCTTGGGAGATGAAGAAGGGCCAGGGTTTGTGAACCCTCACTGTCTTGATGTGAAGGTGTCTCTGCTCACTGCCCAGCATGTGATGCTACTTGTTCAAACCTGCCTCTGGCACTAGAATTAGTTTCCTTCTGGGCTTTTCTGTGGCACTCAGTGCTGTAGTGACGAGGGGTTTCATCGAGTTTAAGGCTAAGGACCACTCTGCACAGCCCTGGGAAGTGAGGGGGCAGATACCATCCCACCCTCCAGCTGGGAGTGAGGGCTCAGAGAGATAAAAACAGCTGATTACTCTGTTGCCTGATTACAACCAACCAGCTGCATCCTGCAGCACTTGGTATGTTCAAAGGGTCCACCAAGAGCACCTGCAGCCCTCCACCCTCAGCTCCCAGGCAGGTTAGGCCTTACCCTTTCAAACCTGAAGCTGCCTCCCCAGCTGGAGGATCCTGACCAGCTCCAGAGCAGGTCCTGGGTGATGCAGGAAGCCCCAAGAGAGCAAGGGGAAAGATATGCTGCTGTCAAGCAGTTCAGGTTGGTGTCACAAAGCCACAAGCAGAAGGAGGCCAGCTCTCACCCTAGCTGATCTGAAAGGCCTTTGCTGCACAATTTACTAATGTTTGGCTTGCCCAGAGCACAGTTCCAGGTAGGACAGCAGCACAGGAAGAAACCTTCAGAGCCAGGCAGCAGCAGCAGCTCCACCTTCAGCTTCTCCTCCTCTTCACCTGGGAGCATCACAGGGCTCATACAGGGTTTGTGTGGACCAGCCTGAAGCAGCTGCTGCCCTGTGGCAATGTGTGCTCTCCCCTTCCCAAGCCACCCTGTCACAGGGGATTTCCCTGAGGGGCAGCAAAGTCCTTCATGGAGGTGATGATGCTCAAAGTCATAACAATGTCCTGTCCCTTCCAGCTAACTGTGTTTAATTTCTGATGTCCCTAAGCCTTCCTTACACCCTTTTCCACAGCACCTTCAGAACCTTTTGCCTCCTGCTCAGCCTGGCAAAGGAAAGAAAGACATGGCAGCTTGCAGCTTGTCTCTGCAGGCTGCTCATGTGCTCTGAGCCCAGAGAACCCTCCACTTTCCCTGAAGACAAGAGAAAGTATTTCCCTTTTATTAACAGCCTTTCTTTACTCAGGAGTTCCTCATGCAGCTTTATTTGTTCAGCCATTTTATTCCTCTAAATTTTGAATCATGGTAAGCAAAACATGCACTGGCTGGTGTTCAGCAATAAACCAGGCAGGAGTGAGATGAAGCTTTGATTCTTAAATTGGAAAAACCCAAGTCAAGCCACTGAGTGCAGTTCAGTATCACACTGGAACACGCCACAACATCACTTACAACACACTCGATTGCTTCCTGCAATCTGGCTGACACAAAAGGCAATGAATAGGTGGCTGTGACATTGTGTTTTGCTTTGGTAGGCTGCAAGAAAAGAGGCATTTCAAGTAGATGATAGAAAATACAGCTGGTTGGGAGGTTTTTTTCATTGAAAGCTGCCAACTTTTTGAAACCAGAACTTTCATGGGAACAAATATGACTTCTAACTCTCTTACTGGGGAGGTCGTTGAGGTTTAGAAAGGACTCTGCTACTTGTTTTGACTGCAGAGATTAACAGGTCAAACCGGGCACTAACTTGCAACTGGGACTTTCTTACTAGGAAGATGGGAACCTCAGTCTGAGGGGTTTCAGGCCCAGCCCAGCCATACTTCCTCATGGTTGAGCTTCTGGGAACTCTGTGATTCCTTCTTTTGCTGTACAACAGTGAACAAATTACCTTTTTGGCCTGTGAGTGCTCAGTCTGAAAAAAGCTTCTGCTGCATTTACATAGACCTAGTAAAGACTAAAAGTTTTCTGAAAGCCCTTGGTAAATGCACCATACCCCTCTCCAATTTGGAAGTATCATTGCCACCTCTGCAGGTATTCACAGATACGATCCATCTGCCTCTGAAAGAAATCATGGCTTCTCTTAGTGGGGATGACAAGCTCTGATTTGTAAGACACTTGCACAATGACAGAGAAATGGGAATTACAGAGATGCATGTCAGTATTATTGTTACTGCCAAAAACCTGGACAGATGCAGTTTCCTAGACAACCCCACACCCACAGAGCACCCCAGGACAGGCTCTTGCTTCCCCACCTCCTGAGCACAGAGGCAGCTGCAGCACACAAAGCCCTGACAGGGGAATTCAGGGATAAAAATCCAATACAAAGCCTGAGCAGCACCAACTTGTGCTGTTCTTTCAGCCCCCATGAATTAAACTGTGTGCAGGACCTCAGTGGGATGAGATGTCTACTGGGACAGAACAATGCCAGCCACAGCAGCTCTAACTTGTGTTCTGACTGGTTTTTCAGCATTAAATTAGTGCTACAAAGTACCGAATTCCAGCTGCCAGCACAATCACAGCTGGTTCAGCACAGACAGATAGGATTGGGCTCTGTCTTTGGCTCTCTACCAAAGCCTCAAGTGGGGAAGGACCAAATGCATCAATACATGAGGTGTAGGGGCCTGGATATTGAGACTGGTAACACAACCACGTCTAAAACCAGAACAAGCCAATTGGCCTGCCCAGGACTATGGCAGTCAGGTAAGGCAGAACAACTGCCTTCCAAACTATGCCTGGAAGCCACACCCCAGATTAGCTGCTTGGCCACAGCACAGCAGCTGGACAAGGCCACTTGCCTGCCAGCCATTGTTGTGCTGTTTGACTGAGAACATTGGCCTTTGCAATACCCGTGGCCATCCTGTCCAGGCTGCTGCAGTGCCAGCGGGGTCACCGGCGCAGCCCCAGTCGGACATCCTGCCCAACAGGTCTGCTCTGCACGTGCGGAAACATTGTTTTCCTCCTGGGGGTCACCAGGTCAGGTATTTCCAAGGAAATGCTGATGCTCATCCTGTGTTCAGGACTAGATAGCCCTCCCTTCCCACGGGCTGGTGGATTTGGGGAGGGATAAGCACGTGAAGGGCACTGACAGTGCTCTGGAAGCAGATACTGCTGTGCAGCCCCAGGTCCAAACAAGGGATTTTTTCAGCTTCTCTCCAAGCAGAGTGTGCTTAACTGGCCCTAGGAAAGAAAGGTAGTCTCTCTCCTGTCTGCCAGTCATGTGCTGCCTTTGCCATCAGGAAGCTTTTTCTCAGGCCTTGTTAACTCTCCCTTGCTTCAGTTTGAACCCCCTAACATTCCAGTGCCCACTGGGTAACAAGTGGGACAGTTTTTTGTTTTCTTCTTGCAGTAGCACTCAGGATGTTCAGAGGTACTCCTGTTCTGCCTCAGCTTTCACTGTACAGAGATGCATTTACAAGCTGTTGCCATAAAATCCCATGGTCCCCCTTACCTCAAAGCCTAGACAGTACAAAGTATTCTTTCTGGCTCAAAGGGAGCTATCTGCCTTCCAGGGCTCTTTTCCAAAACCCAAAGAGATGTGACACGTGTTAGATTTTCAGTTTTATCAGCAAGTGGGAATTTATTGGGCCCATTTCTAAGTCATTGTTTCTCAGTACAAACACAGGTATCATGCCACTAATCAAAGCATGCCACTAATCAAAACACTAATCAAAACATGATCCTCTTCCTGCCCCAGAAGCCAGCAGCCACCACTAACAGCAGCTTTAGTAAGTAATGAATAACACAGAGACACGTCATGTCCCCAAGCACTCACTGTTTACTCCATGCAAGGCTGGACCCAAGAGAGGGTGCCCATGGAGATGGGGAGACAGCCAACAGCCTGAGGAGTGTGATACTCAGCATCCTGCTCATTGCCTGAATGTGTTTCTATTGCTTTTTGACTGTGCAAGGCAGCTCAGCTCTCGTCAGCAAGCAGGACATGGGCAGTCTGTAGTGCCTCGGGTTCCCTCTGCTATGGCCAAGAAGGAGTTTTACAAACTGGAACACAGAGCTGGCTGCAGGAGAGGCAGACAGCAAAGGTAGGTAGTGTGTATGAGACTCCCATGCACGTATTGAGCTGTTGTAGTAGGACCACAGCCAGGGACAGCTTGTCTTTTTAAGCCAAATACATTTTGTTTGGGTTTGTCTGTTAATAGTGAGGAAAACAACTGGAGTAGACCAAATTCTTGTGGGAGTTTTTTTTGTGATTTTTCTAATATATATATATATATATTTTTTTTTTTTTTAAGAGGAGAAAAGACATATGCAAGGAAAAAAACACTTAGCTTACCACCCTTACCAGCACCCTCCTCCTCCAACCCAACACGATGGGAGCCTGGGCAATAGTTGGTCATTCCCTTGCACAATCTTTCATCAGCACAGATTGACAAACATCCCTGCTGCTCCACCAAAAGCCTGATAGTGTCAACCACAATGGATGGAGCACTGTCACTGCTCAGATCCTCTCTGGCCTCCACCTGGTGCTCATGCTGGGTCCTGCTCTGGCTGTCACCCCCTCAGCCACAACAGCTCCTTACACATGAGGCAGCCATGGCTCACGGATCTGGCCTGGCAGTCACCTCAGGGAAAGGTGGTGACTACAGAAAGAGAGCAATTGCCACAATGTTTGTTTAAATCTGCCCTCTTTTTCCCTACCTAATTCTCAGCAAGGTGGAAAAGCCCCACACCAGTGTTGTTAAATCAGGCAGTGTTGTTAACTCTGGCTCTCCACATCCTGAGCTAAGCATGTGCATCCTTGTACATTCAACTTAATCATACACCCATTGGAACAAATGCTTTGGTATTGAAATAATTGGTGCAAACATTATTAGAAAGATGATTTCCCAGCAGGGATACAGCATTCCAGCACATCTAAGAAGAGCACATGTAGATCTTGGCAGGGCTCAGACATGACTTGCAGTGATTACGTTTTACATGTGAAACTCTGAAGTCCCATTTCAGTCATGAGCAATGAGCACTTATATATTACAGGCAGTAGAAAGCACAGTAGTTGCCAGCTACTTCCACACTGAGAAACTGAACAAAAACCGAGCAAAAAGAAATTATCATTGCGGGTTGGGAAGTTGGCTGATCTGAGATTTTCTACTCCATCACAGTCTTGACTCAGTGACAAAGCCACACTCTAGGTCAGGAAACCTGCAGGCCCAAGTATCTGCTTCAACAGGACCCAAAACCAATGGATGGGATTGAAGGTTTGTGTGATATTGGGCCATTGTTTTGCTAACTAGTCACTGCTGTTTGTATTCAAACAATAGGGAAAGAACTGTATTTAAAAGCTGGCTATTGCTGCCAAAACGTCACCACAGAAATCAAAAGCAGTGCTTTATTCCATTGCCTGAAATCCCAGCTTTTTTTTTTTTTTAAACACAATATAGTTCTTTAAATAAAGTAAAAAACAAAACACAACCCAACCGACTGTGAAATCCCCTGCAGGGGTGGGTAGAGGGTGTGGAAGGAAGAAAGATCAAGAGCACTTTTACTGCATTGCCCCATTCCTTGCCCCTCACCAGGATGACTTCCCTGATCTAAGCAGAGACACAGTGCATTGCACACAGCCTCTGAGGAAGAATCAAACTGCACTACTTAGTGACTCTAGAAAAGATCAGGAGAAACAACACAAATGCTTTGGGAAGCAGAAATCCCAGTCTTGGCTCATTTGCCATAAACCTAACAACTGCCAAGGCAGACGCATGCACACAAATATGTTGGCTGCAGAATACTTCTGGCTAATTCTACTCTTCAAAATGAGTTTGAATAAAATAAAAAGCAGCAGAAAAAAGCAAAGCCGTACAAGAAAACAAACTTCCCCACTTCCATACAATATTTCCACGAAGCTCATCCTTTCAGCACCCATGGTCACCAACCCAGAGTCATTTTCACCCAAGGGAATGACTCAGAGACAGCCTATTGCCACATGCACCCATATTTAATAATTTTCATGTGCTCTCTGCTCAGTCCTCTCTTCTTACCAAGAAAAGGAAACATCTCTAAGCTCTTTGTTTTGCTGAAGAATTTGTAAACTGAATGCTGAGAAGAAAAACTCTAAAAACCCTCAAGGGGAAAGGAGCGATGTAGCTTGCAGTGCTGCAGCAGAAGTATCAAACACACACTTATTAAGGCTATGAAGCCACGTGGTTTTCATTTGGGATGTATGGGGTGAGCACATACGGTTGCTTTCTTTATACCATAAGCACAACAAAGGAAGGCTTTGTTTGAAAGCCAAGGGACAGCCTCTCGGCTCACTTAAAGGCTGTTACAACGTCATGGGAACTGTGAGTCATAGCTGTGGGGCCCCTGCTGACAGGCACAAAACCCTCCCTGCTGCAGCTGGCAAGGAGTTCAGCAAGCAGCAAAGCCTCCAGCTCCACATGGGAGACCCAAAACGTCCAGGACTAGCAGCAAATGCAAGGCTGAGCTGAGAAGACGTGTTGTGGATGACTTAGCACACAAACACCTCCCTTCCAGTTGGTATTTCTTCCTGTAACTCTGTCAGAGTGTGAGATCATAACCCTGCACCTACTCCAAGAGCATGATGTAGTATGAATCAACAGGAAGGTGGGATAAACATCATCCAAGCACCTTCAGACCATCTTTTGACTTTGGTCGCAGAAGAGCGTGGCCATGACTCTTAGACTGAGCATAGCCAACTCCCTGGGCTGGACCACAGTAGAGTTCTGTCCTTAAGTCATCTACTGTGCCAGATAATTTGTGTCACTGTATGTTACAGAAGGGGAGGGTCAACTGGTGGATTCCAGCTACCCAAAATAAAGACATCCCTTCCATTCTTGCCACTACAAGACTGGAAGATAAGGGTAATTTTTATTTATCATGAATGAGTTGCAATCTACAGTGCAGAGGTGTCTGTGCTGCTGAAACTTCAAGTATTTTCCCTCACATTTTCAATAGTCCCAAGGTATTTGGTTGCTAAATCTCCAGAGGCTTTTAGAAATCACATTCTCCTCTGAAACCAGTGAGAGTGTTCCTCCTGAACATCCAGGAGGAAATAGACTAGGATCAAAGCATTCTGGGTGCAGATACAGAAGACCAAGCCCCCCTGAGAAGCATTATAGTATGAATATCAAGTGTGACATTTTAAGCTTGAGAACATCTCCTTAGCTCCACCTCTGGAATGTGTTAACACTCCACAAGAGCTTAAAAAATAGGAAGAAAAAGAGGTCTGAAAAAGCAATAGAGTTTCTTCCCTCTGCCTACACGCATGGCTTACTCCATGCCTGGATGATTTCTGGCAAGTCTCTGTTTACTTTGTTCTGAAAAGCTTCCAGCAAATCTCTGCCTCCCAAGGCAGTCTAGACTACTGCTTAGCTGCCCCTACCTGCAGGAAAGTTTCCTTATCACTGCCTGTGCTTTCTCCAAAACAAACTGTTTGGATCCCTGCTGGCATCCTGGCACAGGCAGGTGGTATCTTGTCTTAGGGAGCTGCTTTACCTCCTTGCAGCCAGCGTGGGAACTATTTGCTCCCACTCCTCACTGGGTGCTCACCACTCATCACCAAACACTCCACAATTTGGTAGAGCTGAAAGCAAGGCACTCTCAAGCCAATTTACATTGGTTTTTCTGGGTTTTACCACAAACTCTACCTTTTCAACTGAAAGCACCCACCATCCCCAGAGGCAACTCAGGGAAAGATGAGTTGGTTACACAGGTGGCTCAGCTGACACCTTATAACTCACGTCCCTTTTCCGGCTCAGGCACAAGAACCTTCTCTAAGTGCAAGTGAAGGAACAGTTTTCCTTTGCCAGGCAACCAGAATAACCCTATGAGCTGGAGACTGTGCCTAACAGGGCTTAAATTCTGGAACAGCTGGCTGCAATGATCCTCATCCTTGCCAACACCATGCTTGGTTTTTCTGAGCCACGTACATGGCAGTGGGATGTGTCAGATGTTTTCCGTATAACTGCTGAAAAAGCATCTCTGCCTTGAGGCAAATATTGCTGATATAAATAGTGTGCTAGATCAGCCAGAAAAACCTGCCTCTGGAGGAGGGACAATAATGAAAGATGGTGAATGGAAAGGAAAAAGAGAAAGAGCTTCATTTACACACAGGAGAATGGCAGTGGGCCAACTCTCACAGCTTTGATCGGGGCTGGCTGGAGGAGCATGCCAGGGAACTCTCTGAGCTAAGCTTTGCTAGAGCAGAGCAGCTGTTTGAACTCTGTGATGGGAAAAAGAGGACAGACACCACCCAACACTGATCCAGAATAAATAAGAAAAAATCACGTGGAGTGCATGAACTGACAGGTACTCAGAGCTGTAGCAGGACATTGCAGCCAGGACTGCTGCTCTGGCACCTGCCTCTGTCATCAGCTCCAGTTCTTGCCCTCCCACCACTACTACCCATGGAGCCTCCTGTCACACACTCGCAGAGCAGCACTGCCAGACATCCTGGTTTCACCCAGTTCTCCTTTTGGTGTTTTTTTAGGGGTTTTCATAAAAACATTAAAACTCTCCACATCGCTGACTTGTGAAAGCACTCTTTACCTTCATCTGCCTCTGCTGTCACCCTTGATCATCTGGAAGTTGTCCAGGCACTTCCCAGCATCTGCTCTCCCTCTAACACTTAGAAGAGGGGAATTCCAGTAGTTTCCCAGTCTGGGTAAGGTACTTCTGGCAAGTAGTTCTCCTCCACAGCAGAAAATGCATCAGTAGCTGATGCCAGCAAAGCTTTGGACCCTTTAGTTCCCCTCTGCCATCACTCTCTGACTAGATCCCAACTGTACCAAGCAGTCAGATAAGAACAATTTTATACTGAAAGTCCAAAAGAGAAGCTTCTAAAACTGATCTTCCACACTGAAGCCATTTCCAAATTAAATCTTCACAACACTGCAAGAAGCTGTCTGAACCTCACTGCTGGGAACATTTCTAAAATATGAGCCACGCCAATTTCCTCTCAGCATTTCTGCTGCAAGGCTCAAGATCTCCTAGTGCGAGCCCATCAAGAAGCTTTTTTAAATCACATCAAATCTGGAAGGAAGAATGACCCCTGGAGCACTTACCTGCTACACAGCTTTGCAGGTGCTCATTAAACTTCACATTACTACTATCACTGTGATGCAGAGAAGAGTAAATTCAGTCACTCTCCACTGAAGCACAGCCAGGAAGTCTGCAAAAAAAGAGAGAATGAATGAGGAAGTGCAAGCAGAAGATGGGTACATAATGCAGTTATCTAAATTAAGATTGATTAAAAGAGATTAACTCACCCCCTTACCTAATAAAATGATATAAAAGCTCCAGAGACCATAAATAATCAGTTTGAAGTGATCAGGGAAGAGTTAAAACGCTGCTTCTCCCATGGGAAAGTGTGTAGATCACACTGTGGGTCTCAGCCTTGCAGACGTGTCGTCAAGCAAGGACCTCCCTCCTCTGACTCCATCCTCACCCACCAGCACTCTCCTTTTAAAATGGATTAGGGTCAAATGAGCAGCTGCATAAGTGCAAGAGCTGGGACAGTTTTGTCTGGGATTGGTTTGTCTAGAAAAGGCATCTAGCTGCTGTAAGCAGCTTGTAAGGTAGAAATACTTGCTCGGGGAGCTGGGTTTACAAAGCTAATGGGAGAAACAGAAAACAGAAGAGGCAGGAAGCAAGTGAAAGAGCACAGGAAGATGTGAAACACAGAACCACAAAAGATAAACTAAAATATTTTAGGATAGAGAAGTGAAGAAATTTTATATGCAACAGGAAACAAAGGCCCCCAACCAGACGGAGAAGACCCAACAGGCTGGTTGCAGGCAGACAACAGGGACATTCCTCCTCCCCAGCTGCACACAAATGGGCTGGGGAGGAGGAATGCACCACCCTCATTTCCAGCTACCACCACTTCAAACCTTCCCACTGTCTTCAAGCAAAGCCTAATGAAACGATCAGTGTGGGCTGAGCTGAGCTTTAAGCCCATTTCAGGGCTCAGCATTAGGCTGACACATCCTTGCTCTCTTGAACTCCTCAATTCACCTCCCCCCTCCCACGTACCTGCTTTGACCAGACTCTGTGTACAGTTTCATTTCTCTGTTTCCATCTTCTACTGTGAGGCCAAATTGGGCAAATGGGCTCTGCCCAGCCCTCCTATCTTGCTGGTGCCTCTGCTCAACCAGTGCCACAACACCACCAGCAGCAGCAGAGACTGCTGAACACAGGAGAAAGACACCCCAAAGGTCTGGATCTGCACTGTAATATCCCAGTGGATATTTGTAAGTCCTCAGGGCCTGCAATGTCTGGTCTCATGGTGGCTCAAGGCCAGTGAGGTAGAGCAGGTGTGTCTGCTTGGAGGGAAGGAGCTATTAAATGCTGGGCAGGAACTCCTGCTATGGGACATACAATTCACTTTTTAAGATAATTTATAAATCTCAAAAAAGAGAGTTTAAGTTAGGGTCTCCCTCAACTATGTTTATAGATGTTGGAGAGACCTTGACTGAGCCTTAGGGGTACTGGAAGGCTGCAATGATGTCTCTCCAGAACCCCCAGGCTGAACAACTCTCCCAGCCTGTTTTCATAGGAGAGGTGTTGCAGCCCTCTGATCATCTTTGTGGCCTCCTTTGTACCTGCTCCAACAGTTCCATGTCTGTCCTGTGCTGAGAACCCCAGAGATGGATGCAGTACTGTAGGCAGAGTCTCAGCAGAGTGTAGCAGAGGGGCAGAATCCCCTCCCTTGACATGCTGGCCATGCTGTTTTGGATGCAGGCCAGGACATGTTTGGCTTTCTGGGTTACAGGCACACATTGCTGCATTGATCCAGTTTTTCATTCAGAGAGACCCCAAGACATTCTCCACATGCTCTCAGTGAGTTCTCCCAGACTGTCCTCATACCTGGGGTTGCCCCAAACCAGGTGCAGCATCTTGCACTTGGCCTTGTTGAACTTTGTGAGGTTCTTGTGGGCCCACCTCTCAAGCTTGTCCAGGTCTCCCTGGATGCCACCCCTTCCCTCTGTTGTGCCAACAGCACCACTCAGCTGCGTGGCATCTGCTGAGGGTGCACTTGATCTCACTATGCCACCGGTATTAAAGAGCAGCAGTCCCTGAGAGACACCACTGACTCTCACCTGGACAGAGAGCCAATGACCACAACTCTGGATGGGTGCATCCAGCCAAATCCTTACACACTAACGAGTCAACCCTACCAATTCATTTCTCTCCAATCTGGAGAGATGAGGATATCATATGGAATTGTGTCAAAGGTCTTACAGAAGTCTAGGTAAATTACAGCAATCTGTCTTCCCTTGCCAAACATTGCAGTCACTCCATCACAGAAGGCCACCAGAATGGTCAGGCACGATTTGCCCTCAGTGAAGCCATACTGGCTACCTGAAATCACCTGTCTTGCCTAAGTCTTCTTAACACTGCTTCCATAAGGAAGACTGAGCAACCCAGCACAATGTTTGTTTTGAGTCAGCCCTATATGAGAGCCTCCTCTCCTTGACAGAAATGCAAACTGTCCCTGCTCCAGTGAAGCTCAGCAGCTGATCTGGCCTTCAGGTCACAGCAGTAAAACCTGTTTGTTTTGCTGCTGGTCAAGCTTGGCTCAGCCAACTTTGCATGGCCCACGCGTGTGTGTAAGTACAAACAAGCTAAAAAAAGAGCCCTGCTGCAGCTACACCCCAGGCCAGCTCTCCATCCCTCAAGCTGCCTGAAGGTTGGCCACCTGCCTCTCTGCCTGCTCCAAGGAGTGAACGGGCAGGTTTTGCTTACACAGCTGAGCCCACATCCCTGCAAAACCTGGAATTCATTGTTGGGCACATGACAGTGCTGCCCAGTGCACACCCTGGCCACGCTCTCTCCCTCCGGTCTGGAAACCAGAGTCTCTACCTCTCACCACCCAACAATTACAAGTGCTGATGGAAAATACGCTGCCTGGCAGCAAACCTGCGTTTTCCCCAGTATAAATGGATTGTAATAACACTTGGGAGAGAAAAAGCTGGCCCACCCAACAGTCCATTTTAAAGAGGATCTAAAGGAACAAGACAGAAGCTTTTTTCAGCTTCCTTTTCCATTGCACCATTGCTACGGATTGCAACTGCAATTCTGCAGAGCAGAGTGAGCAGGACAGGACAGCACAGGACAGCAGGGAGACTCATGCTGGCTCTTCATGGAGCTCATATACTGTGTTAATTCATTAACAGGCAAGCCCAAGATACTGAAACCAAGTCAACAGGTAGACAGTTGCAAAAGCCAGACTAAAATTATTCTTTGGAAAACCATACAGTTTTACTTAAAAAACAAACTCAGAAATTAGTGAGATCATCTTGTGAAACACCAGTGTTAAGTTTCTGTGGATCAGATTTCTTTCCCATGTTAGTCATTGCCATGCAAGAAGAATTACAAGCACTGGCATCCCTCTGAGACATCATGCAGAGACACACATGAGCCCTTATTGCCATGGGTAGCACCAACAAAAAAACAAAAGGAGAGCAGGACAGGCAGCTTTTGGCTGCTCTAGTCATCAGATGGCCTAAAACAATTACTCAGGAAAACCAAATTCCTCAGGCCCTGACCAGGGTTATTTAGCCTGACTTGAGGAAGGGAAAGTAGTGTTAAAAAAAAAAAAAAAAGAAAGAAGAAAGAGAAAAAAGAAGGTGTTCTTAGTATATAGTAATGCTCCAAGTAACAAAAAGAGGAAGACAGTTAGGTGAGGGGCCACCACCTGAGCTCTTGATAAACAAGCTCAGCGCCTTTGCTGTGCACAGGTCACTTTTTTCTTGCAGATGCCACTGGTGTGATCACAGATAGAACTGTACACACGAGTCATGCAAGCAAAAAATAGTGTCATCTACAGCTGGGAACCAAGAAACCCTCAGGATTGGTCTCAGTACATACACTGGTTTTCTGAATTTGGGAAATCAATTCACCTCTCTCCATATCTGTGGCAATCACACTTAATATGTGCATTTCCCATGTGAGAGCAGCATGAAGCATCTATTGTGCTGAAAGCAAAGTTGAAGAGAAAGCTTGAAGTTTTTATTCCTAATTTCTATGCTCTATTTTTGTTTGAGGCCTGAGAGAACCCCTCTCACTTACACCAAGGAAAATCTGATTATAAAAGCAGACGCCTATGAAGGTGGCCAGAATCACTTTAGTCAGAGCTGCAGAAGAGCATTACCATCATCACCAAACCAAACTAAAAAACCTCACACAACACAATGTGCTGCCCTACAGTGGCTCTCCTGCCCAAGTGTTGCTTTCATGGCTGCTCAGGTTCTCACCTGGCAGCCCATGGCAAACGCTTGTGCCTGAAGGAGACACACTGGGTATGGGCGAGGCCTACAGCACTCATTAAAAACATATTAATAGTAATATTTGCTTAGAGACACTGCTCATCTTGCCTGACCACGTAAGAGATGCCAATAGCAACACGTCCTATTTTCCTGAAGGATTTTAGCATGGCAGTTTCCAAGAGAACTGCTTCACTGGGAGACTGACAAGCTGAAGATGCAAAGGCCATTAAGGCTTGTGTTCTGCACACCAGTTTTACAGCCCATTGACTTCCAGCATCACAGTCCTGGTTCACTCTGGTTTGAGCTACAAATACCTGCTGGCCACCTTCAGAAACAGAGCAGCTGTACTGAAAGTATCCCTCCAGCTCCATTGAAAGCTTCACTCAGACGAAAGAAGTTTTAAACCCATGCCGCGTAACGCTGAACACGCAGCGAGGCTCACTCGATGCATTTTGCACGGACTCTACATGTGCGAGGTAAGCGGCCCCAGGACACCACGCGCTGTGTCACCAGCAAAGGGCCACGGCCGAGAGGTCTCTGTTCGCTCGGCTCGGTCCCGCCGAGTCCCCGAGGGGCTGCGGCCGCTCTCCCGCCGCCCGGCGCGTTCCCGCCTGGGCTGCAGGGAGAGGGATACCCAAAGCTCTGCAGGAACTTCGGCGGGCGCACTACCCCGTCCCAGGGGCCAGACCCTGCCTGTGCCCCGGTACCCACCGAGACAGAGAACGCGCACAACACAAAAGTTACGCCGCAAGGAGAACTCGGGGACAGCCACACCAACGCGACCGACCGCGGGCAGCCCGCTCCGCCGCTCCGCTCCGTCCCGACAGCATCCCCCGCACCCCGGGCGCGCTCCGGCTCCCCGCACCCCGGACAGACTCACCGGGCCGGGCCG
>JBBMKD010000217.1:24143962-24182650 GCA_037834095.1 Argya squamiceps
GCCCCTGACCCCGTCACCGCCCCTGCTCCTGCCCCCGGCACCGCCGCCGCCCCGGCACAGGCACTGACACCGACCCTCTGCACCGAGCCCGCCACCTCCACCCGCCGGCAGCATGACTGAGGTAACCTGTAACCTGTCCCTCCCTTGCCTTCCTGTCCCCTGGACAGGACGAAGGCTACACCTCAGGATAAGCCCAACAACATCACCTGTAACCATATACCATGTTTCTGTGTCACCTGTTTCTGTCTTCTGTGTGCGCAGAGCTCAGTTATGTCGTGTCTTGAAAGTAGGAGCAGCCAGGCTACTTGTACCCAGGATAGTAACTCTTAAATTTTAGGATTGGCTGCTACATATAAGATAATGGGTGTGATTCCCACCCTGCCTTCTCTCTTCATTACTGCTCATCTTTTAACTAATTTACAATCACAAACACGATCAAGAGTGAAGTACCTGAAGGGAGCCTACAAGAGAGCTGGAGAGGGACTTTTCACAAGAGCATGTAGTGGGGACAGGACAGGACAGAGGGGAGCAGATTGAAACTGAGAGTAGGTTTAGATTAGACATCAGGACAAAATTTTTTACTGTGAGAGTGTGAAGCACTGGCACAGGTTTCCCAGAGAAGTTGCAGATGTCCCATCACTGGAAGTGTTCAAGGCCAGGTTGGATGGAGCTCTGAACAAAATGGTCTAGTGGAAGGTCCACGGCAGGGAGTTGGAATGAGATGATCTTTAAGGCTTCTTCCAACCCAAGCCATTTTGTGATTCTGTGGTTTGGAGAGGAGGATGAAATGAGAAGAGAGCCATGAGTCCCAGAGCAGGTTTGAAGGAGGGACACACTAAGTTTGACCTCACAGCTTGCATTGTTCTTTGATGCTGGCCAGAGCACGGGCTTCAGTGTTAAAGTTGCCCTTGAGGTTTTCCTGCTGACAGGAGAGCTGCTTCCCTATCCTTGTGAGACCACCTCAGAGGTGCATTTGCAAGGATCTGGCAGCAGAACAGAGCTAGATGAAAAATGTCTTCAGTGTAAGGTTTAACACTACCATTTCCCACAGAGGAGGGACTGGATTGTGTTGGCATTACTGGAGCTTTGAGACGTGGTTGTCTGCAAGTCTCTGGCAGTATCTGGATAGAAATCATAAACTGATTAGACTTTAGAGGATAGAGAACTGGGCAGAATTAGGACTAAAATACTGGCTTTCCTCAGTAGTTGATGCATTATTCAAATGCTATCACAGTGATGGTATTTTATAGACTTATCTTTAAAGCAGTTGTGGGACTCAATTACAAGAACTCTGGCTGGTAAAGTACAAGTTATTTCAGTAAAATGTGTTTGAAAAATAGCCTACAACATGCATATTATATGTGAGCAAAAGAACTGTTATTACTGAAAATTTTGTCATGATTTCTTAGTTATACACTCCATATAGTACTTTTCTGTATTCTGGAATGTAATCTGGGATCGTAATTGAGATGTTGACTTCTTCCTGTTTGTTGATTATTTTACTCAGGAAAAGCCTGACAAACCATATCTGGAAGAAAGTGCCTTTGAAGCACTGGAAAAAGACTCCCAAGAATTCATCAGTATACTGAGCAGAGATGAAGCTCTGGAAAAATTCCGTGTCGAATATGAGAAGCTCCTTGAGATTATGAAGAAGTCTCGTGAAAATGAAAAGCATCTCATGGGGAAGTGCAGTAAGCTGAGTGCTGAACTTGCAGAGAAGTCATCTAAAGTAGCTGTGCTCACCAAACTTACTCATGATGATGGGGAAACTATATCATCATTGAAGTCGGTAAAGTCTTGAATAGAATGAAGTATGATCTGAAATTGTTAATGAAAATCATGGTAATAAGAAAAACACTTTCAAGAACACTTGATTTCATATAGAGAACTAGCTGGGGGACTAAGCATAGAGCTGGCATCTCCAGTTGTTTAACCTCTGCTTTGCTTTGGTTTGCTCAGCCTGGTATATTTACAGGTTTCAGTCAAATTCTGTCTTTATTTGCTTTAAATCAACTCCATCAAGTTCTCACTAATAGTTTTTCTTTAAGCTTTACCTCTGTAAAGTGGCACATTTTCAACTTAATGTACAGTTTTGGATTCATTAATAATTTTGAAGGGCTGCTTGGATGTTAACTATTGCCAGAACATTAAAAAATCTACTTTTTGTTGAAGTATGGATTTTAGGCCAGACAAGTGAAAACTTATTTATATAAATGTTTCACAGTGCTTTTGAAAAGGAATCTTATATAGCATTTGAGTGTGATTTCACCAATTTACTCTGATGTGTTGTTTATTATTGTTGATTTAAACTCTGTCAAATCAAAGTGCTTGGCTCACTAAAAGCAGTTGATTTTTTAGGTTTACAGTGAATTTTGACTGTCAGAAACCTAAAGCTGCCAAGTGATCATAAGACTGTATGTGGAACTTCTTCATTCTGATGGTTAAAAAACTTAGCTTTGTGATACCTAGCTAGGCTTTAATTTAGCACTTAGTTGGGAAACCTCCATGCCTTACAATAAAGTGTTTTGTTCCAGTAAAATAAAGTCCGTTTAGCCATCCAGAGTGATTTTTGAGCATTACAGAAATAGAAGTTCTTTGAAGTGAAGTTTCTTATCCTTCGAGTTATGAAGAAAATACATTCAGAGTAAATATAAATAGCAGCACTGTCATCCTGTGGCTGCAGCTTGCAAACCCATAGTACTGCCCAAAACCTCTTCAAGGAGGAGGAAAAGTGTGGAAAATCTTGTTGATTTTCACTGCCGCTAATCAAAACCTGGTAAATGAATGTCAGGAACCACAATGATCCTTATAATTTCCTTTTTGCTATTACATGGCAGTACTCTGTGTGTGGACAGAGTAATGGGAGATGTGATCCTTCAAGATGTTCCCAAAATGAGGAAACACTCTTAGTAACATCATAAAACTGAAATGTTGGGAAAATAAGAGCCTTTCCAATTTCAGCAGCTAATTTGAAGCTCAGGCAGGGTATGATTGAACCATACTGCCTACTATTGAACCCAGTAAGTGATTTTGTAGTCAAAAAGCTGCTTGACAATATGATCCTGCTAGAAGTGATGTGCAATGCACAACATGGGACATTTCATTTCCAGTGTTGTGCTGTGAGCCAAGTATACTTCTTCAGTTTGGTTATGAGAATTGGTCCTTCTCTTAAAGGTTTAGTAATTATTTGGATATTGTTTAAAGTGTTCATGTCTCATTTGAAGTTTTGCTTGGTAAACCCTTTACATTCCATATTATTCTTCTTTCTGAAGGAAAGTTCTATTAGAGCTGTAGTACCTCACTACTATTTCATTAACATTCAAAAAATGTGTTTCCCATGTATCCAAGCTAAGTGTTGAAGGAAACTCAAATGCTAAAGTAGCCAAGATGATATTCTTCAGTGCTAAATTAAACAAGCAATCTGTCTCACAATTTAATTATTTATAAACCATAAAAGAATCCTGATGGGAATATTCCTGTAAAAATGGTATAGTTGCTTCAAATTAAGGTCCTAAATCTTGGTGACTTGATGGGTCATTAGGGTAAGAAATAAAAGTTGCAGAAGAAAAATTTTTCTCCATGTGAAGGCTGTTTGTAATCAGTGGGGTTTGTTTGGGCCAGGGGTTAAGCACACAGATCAGTGGCTGGTAGGATGTGGGTCAGTGATAATCAATAGCTGTTAACTGTCAGGTGGCAGTTAAAGGATCTGTTTTGTAGTTTTAATAAACTGGACACAACAATCTGCTGTTTACAGTCATATCAAAGGAGCAAAGGGCCAAGCTAATCATGAAGGGAATGCAATTCTGTTTTTCATGGCTAGGGACACTGATCCATGAGTCTGCTCTGGAAGAGTGCTAGAAGAGGAATTTATAGGAGCTTGTACTGCCCTGCTTGAAATGACCAAATTTTCAATTTCCAGGCGTATCAATCCAATATAATAAGATAGCATTTCATTAATTCTCAGTTTCTGAGCAATGAAACTGATGTCATCTTTTGGGGTATTTAATGAAAGTAAAGTAAAGCAGTCACACTTCATAAGTTCTGCTTCACAAGTTCCAGAGTTCAGTACTTCTCCAAAGATTTTAGAATGATTCTAACAGCAAACATCCAGTGTATTTCCTTTAATTATGCAACAGACTGCATGCTACCTATCTTGTACAGTAATTACCCCGTCTTGCTGACACACTGCAATCTTTCACACTGAATAACAATGTGAATATTTCCTCTGTGAAGGCTTCCATCGTTAAAATTTTGCTCCTTTTTACTTCTGAAAATAATGGATTTATACATCCGCACTAACAGTTGAAGACACAACCAAGAAGCACCCACAATGAAGCTCAGTTTTGCTGATGCTGAAGTCTGTAGAAAATTCTTATTTAGATTTTGCTTATTAGTGTGGCCATCACCCGTGTCTTCTTACTTTATTGATAAAAATTGTATTATCAATGCAAATACAATACAAATAGTTTTTATACACCAAAGATAAAGTTCAAACAGCTTTGGGTGACCTAAAATCAGTGCTTATCTGAATGGCCTCATTGACTTCAAGAGATCACTTTTACAAATACTCATCAGAAAAAATACTCTCTGGAGCCACTAAAACCTTTCAGAGGCTGTATTGATTTTATTCCCCAGTTCTATTCCCCAAAACTCAGATCGTAATGATTTAATTCACCAATTTTAATCACAGTCTAATCAGGCAGCAGGAAGCTCTGATTTAACTAATCAGCTTTCATCTTATTTTCAATTTGCATTTTTCTAGGGAAAGGGTGGTTGCCTCTTGCTGGTTGACAATTTTGAAAGATGTTTATTTACAGTTATATTTTATGCCTTTCTGCTAGTTAACATGATGTCACTGTGTTTTTGTGCCATTATTTCAGCCCAGCATGCATTTATTTAGATTTCAGAATTGAGCATTTTTGTGTAAGATATTAATGAATAAAACCCTTATAATTTACTAGATAATGCTTAATGCTTTATGTATGATCATTACTGCATTGAATGGAAATTGGAACTCAAAATGTATGGCATAAAAATTGATTTTATATATAAAACTGTTCAAAAATGCTTGATACATAAGTGAAAAAGCACATTTTTCAAGCTAAATTTTGAACTAAGTAATTTATTAAGTAAAGAAAATACTGTTTGTAGGTGGTGAGTTTAATTGATTGTAATTTTCAGAATTTCTGAGCAAGGAAAGCCCATTGTTTAACTCTTTATTAGTATGTGTGGAAAAAAAGGAAGAGCAAAAATTCCTGTTCCAGATGGTTTCTCAAATTTGGATATGCTGAGCTAGCTGAATAAATAAAATGGAAATGTATTCACTCTGCAGTTTGAAGAGGCTACAGATGTTCTACTTTGTGTTATCTTTCAGCAAAATCTGGTAGCCTGTTACTTCGGCTAGTTCCATAGTTTGAATTTTTAATTTAGGCAGTAAACAGCTAAATATTACATATATTTGATTTTTAAGGGTCCCATAAGTATATTAATAATATACCATAACACAGGTGTCATAATTTAGAGTTTAATGTTAAATAGGGTTGGGGTTTTTTTCAGAAACAGAGATGTCAACTACAATAAAGAATTTCTGTAAACAGTTTGATATAAATTAAATTATTTTATTTTCTTCATTGTGGAGATGGTTTCTAAAGTATTTTTTCCCTGCCCCGATTTCATATGATGCAAGGTTGAAAGGGATATTATAGCCTGATATAATCATGCTTCTGTTTAGTTTTCCTTGGAGAGACCCTAGAGCTGATGCAGAACTGCACAGCCACACTTGGGGTCCAAATCTGTACAAGTCCATGAAGTGCAGAACTCTGCCAGGAGCCAGCTGAGAAAAGAGCATCATGCTGTGATTTGAAGCTCAGGGACTTCTAGTGTAAAAGTAGTATCTTCATTATTTACTAGGACTTCAGGAACTTTCCTTCCAGTCTAGTCACTTGCTGAATTTATGGGTTTTTGTTTTTGTTTTTAATAAGGATCTGATTAAAGGGAGAGGGATGCAGAGGAAGTTAAAAAAGGAAGTGAATTCTCCTCCCCTATCATGTTTGTGGGTATCAAACCCTAGGCTTGTGAGAGGCACACAAATCTTAAATTACTTAAATCTGTCATTTAAGTAACTCCATGTGCTAAAATTTGGCATAAGAATTGTGGCTTCTCTAAATAAGTAGTTAAAATCAAATTACACTAAATCCCCACAGATGAAAGGAGCAAAGAGGCAGAAAAGTTGAGTAACATCTTTTTCTCATCCAAATCAAATTGGATGCTCATTGTCCTAACAGCTAATAGGAATTTTACAGACATGAGATATTTAAGTAGGTGATACCTTTGTGGGCACTGAGTTGTCAATAAATTTTTACTGATATTGGTGGCATTCATGTGATCAAAGCCTCACAGAGTGAGATTTGGTAATATTCAGATCTGTGTGTTAAAGAAAATGGGGGGAGCTTTTCTGGTGTAAATTGGCCTAGCCTGAATGGTTCAAAATGTTTGCTATGCTGTCAGTCAAAACAAAAGATACCAAGTGAAGTGAACCTAATAATGAAAATGCACAAAAATCTATTTTCTCAACTAAACAAAAATCAAGGCAATTAATTTCTAATTTGTGGTTATTTTTAAACACAACTTAATTTATGTAATTATTTTCCATTTCATTCCTAGGAGCTTGAAAAGGCCTGGAAAATGGTGGATAAAGTCCATGAACGGGAACAGAAAACTAAGGAAACGATCAGTTCACTGAAAAAGGAAATTTCACGCCTAAATAATTTAATGAAGGAAAAAGCTGGACAGGAGTACAAGTAAGTTTTCCTCAGGGAGCGGGAAAGCCTGATCTGATTTTCTATCATTCTATACCTTGTTTAGGCATGTAGACACAGTAGAAAACAGATCTTTTCTGCCTTTTACTTTTCTCATGAATACACAGTTATTTGTCTGTGAGTTTATGCACTGAGCAAGTAGAGAATCAGGCTGTGGCTGAGTTCATTCAGTGTTGGATTAAGCTGAGAGATCAAATAAAATTAACACTGTGCACTTCCTCAGTATGTGTCATATTGTTTTGTCTGACAAACTCTTCAGAATACTTTGAGAATAGGATCCTGTCAACATTTTTACATTTCACAGCAGCAAGGTCAAGTAGATAAATCAAGGAGGCAGGACACTTGATTTCTTTTCTGTTCCTAGCTTTGTTATAAGGCTTTAACACTGTCTGTGTTCTTGTTTGTATTTTATATTTATGCACTTTCAAGATTATGTTTTGTTTTTTTTAACCAAACACGCATAGAGGGACCTAGTCTGAGATGGAGCTTCTAAGCCACTGCATTGTGCACATAATAATCATCCTCTGGAGCTACTCAGAAGCTCTTCAGAATCTACTGTTTGTAGTAGCAGGTCCTCAGAGACTGCTTATGCTGTGACATTAAGTTAAAGATAAGATTCAGTGTGTTGATCATATGGCCTGTGCACTTTCTGCTGAAATTGCTGATGGTTGGCCCTCCTGATTATGCCTTGAAATTTTCACACTGTTTAAGGTATTTATTTAGAATAGCATGCAGGATCTGTATGGGACATGCTCATCTCTGCACTCTCTGTGTATCCAGGCTGCAAAAACAGGAGGTCTTCAGTGTGCTCGACACTTCCCCCTCCAAGGAATGTGCCAGCACATAAACCACCTGGGCCCATGAGAAATCCACTCCTTCACCTTTTGTCCCTGAAATTTTCTGAACCTGTTTAACAGGTTTCCTTGGATCTAAAAGCTTAGTCATTCAACCTCCCCCTAGTATAACTCTCCTTAAAGTCTTCTCTCTCTGGCAGCTTTTTGCACTTTCGTGCAAAAACCAGGAACTGTTACTTTGCCCACACCTCACTCCTGTTTCCAGCTCCACCCAGAGTCTCTGCTGAGACCTGCCATCTTACAATCTCTTCCTGAAGTTCCCTCTGAATTTCCCTCCAGTTCCGTGCTTAAATACCCTGTCCGGTGACAAGGCCATGAGACTAAGTAACTTCTTTGCAGATTTCAGCCTTGAAAACCCTATAATCTTTTAGAGCAATTGGGCTGCATTTTGAGACTGAGTTTGACCCCACAGCCTGGACTTCCTTTCATACTGTAAATGTGTCAAAACAGAGTGTCAGTTTTTATTTTTACATTATGTGACTCTAAGACATAAATTAATTTGTTGTCCAGTCAGGTAAGATGCAGAGAGACTGGTTACATCAGTGTAACATTTTTGGTCCCTGACTAATTTGGCAGTGGGCATAGAAGAGGAATTTTTTTTCTCTGTTGCCTTTCTGGGAAACAGAAGGTTTATTCAGACCCACGAGGATGTGATACAACAAGAAAGAGTTTTGACTTGGTTGATGGTGATCACAGGAGATAAAGCATATAATTCAGTTGACCATCAGTCTTAATACAGAGGAGTTTAAAATGAAAAAAAACCCCAAAACCTCCTCTTTCTCACAGGTCTTTCTCTGGCATAGGAGGAAGAAGAGAAATGGCCTGTGACACTGCTTGACTATTGTTTCCTTGCTTCCAGTGTTGAGGATTTGCTAAGATTTCAAGAAGAGGTAACAGAGGAGCGAGACCAACTGTTGTCAGAAGTTGTGCAGTTACGTCAAAGTCTCACTGAAATCACGGAGCAGCAGCAGGAAACAGAAAAGGCAAAAAATGAGGCAGAGCAAGCCGTTTTGCAGGTCTGTACTGATCACCAGATGGTGATTTTAGGCTTTGTCCTGAGCCTTTCTCCACACTTGCAATTAATGTCCAGTGACCAGTATGCTACAACCTGTTCTGTTGCACCTCAAACATTTTCAGGAGTCCTCTGAATGGAATCTGCTGTGAAATGACTTTTATATTTTTCTGTAGCTCTAGGCTATGTACTTTGCAAAGTGTATTGTCATGTACCAGCTGTTTCCACAGCTTCCCAATACCCCACTGAGGTCAAGGTTGATTTTTGTGAATTATAATCATCTTTAATGCTGAAGAAATGGGATGTTTTCTGTATTGTAAATCCTTATGCCTTGAAAGAGACACTTAGAACATAGACCTGGTCCCTTGCTGTTGGCAGTGGTTGCCATCTTATGAGCTACCATCATTTTTAAGAATGTATAAAAATCTGACTTAGAAAATAATGTAGTTGTTTTCTCTCCTCTTCTTTATGAGGAGCTTTTCCAGATCCTTACCTTTTTCATGGTTAGGGACCTCCTAATTTCTTCTTTACACTGATTCTGGATTACTGTTTTTCAGCTTAAATTTTTCACCACACAATTGTCTGTCGAGAGCAGTCATACTCCATCTCAGCTTTACATTAAGTTAGGGTTTCTGTTTTTTTGACCATCTGATTAGACAATTGTTCTTTGTGATCAATATGTATGACTTTCTTGAAATGTATAGAGCAGCTAGACGTAGAGAAGGTTGAGGATCAGTGAAATAGCCACTGAATAGAGAGTAGAAAAAGATGGAAGATGGGATTCAGAGCTGTGATATATCAAATATATAAGCATAATAATGAGAAATGAAAGAATTAAAGTAGGATATAAACTGGGGCTGGAGCAAGACACCAGGAGAAAGGAAGAGTAGAAAATAACACTTAAACAAAGAACAGAGAAGAGGTAGAAGGAGCATTTTGCTTTCAGTTTTTTGTAAATCACAAATAGGAAAGTAATGATCAGTCTGGGTTTCATGCACAGAAATCATTTCTATTTCTAAAACAGATGACTGGGAATGTACTAGAAGAGAATATAAAATCTTTGTTTTTCTGACAGCACTGTGGGCATGAGAGAAAAAAGTCAAAACTTGTTGAATCTTGGCAGCCTTAATCTTCTGATACTCACTTCATCAACCCTTAAATTTACAGAATTGTTACAGCATTTGTAATCACCACCCATTCTCCCAGTATGAAATTATTCTCCACTTTAGACTGCTTAAATGACAATGTGTCTTTGAAGATCCTGTTGAAGACCCTGTCAGTTCTGGCAACTTTTCATCTGTGGGCTCAGAGGGGGAGGAATCTTTAAGCAAAGAACATCTTTCAATTGCTGGTCCCTGAACTGAATATTTCCATATGGATCAGCCCCCTGTGTCTCCTCTCTGCTGATTCTGCTCCATCAAATTTTTGTGGAGGGAGAGAGCAGGAGTCACAAGACAGTCCATTAAGTATGAGAAAAATTTCCTCCTTCAGAGTTCCCACATAAGAACTTCGAGAGTAGAAAGATTGAGACCAGTTGTGAAAATGAACACTGGTCTGACATCTCTCTCTTTCCTTTAATATCAGTGTAATAAATGTTTCTGCTGGTCAGAGAGAATAATAATAATAAAAAAAATCCTTGCAGTACAACATCAAGCCCCAATTAATTTTAATGCTGCATTCGGAAAGTACCACTTTGATAGTAACTTCTAACAGTAAAGACATTTATGCCACTGCGTCTCCAGAGGAAGGCTTTTATGTTTGAACTGTGATTTTTTTTGAATTTTGTCTGGGTGAAATGACTGGTGTTTAACAAATTTTTGTAATCAATGAATAGGGCCCTCATGCAGAATATTTTATTCAACCATTAGAAAATGTTACTATTTCTGAGAAGATCTGGTATATAGTGGTGGTTACAAGTTATATAGAAGCTCTCGTTTTTAAAATCAAGTATAGTCAGAGAGGTGAGAGGACTTGTTGTCCTGAGTAAAAGGCAGCAGAATTTAAAATTGCTTTCTTCTCTGTTATTATAGCTTCAGCAAGAAATCCAGCTGCGTCAAAGCGAGGAATTACGAGAGACACGAAAGAAGGAAAAAATGGAGACTGAGCTGAAAAATCTTCTGGCTGAAATGGATAACAAGCAAGCTGAGGTCCAGAAGTTACAGCAACAAATAGAGAATGACAAAGAGGAACAACTGAATATAGAAAATAATCTTAGAGAGCAGAAGGTAGGGTACATGGCATACTGTATTCATCAGGTCTAAGATTAGAGTAAAATGTGTAATTAAGAAGAAAATGGATTTTCCTGGAAGGAGAGGGAGGGAGATTATTTTAAGTTATTAATTTTTAATAAACAATTATTGTAATATAAATATTAATTTACTAAAAAGTAAGTATGTAAAACTTGCTGACAGATTTCAGGTAGATTTCTCACAGAAATTGGTAGTGGATTGCAATGATATTGTTCATCTTGAAAAATCACAGCAAATGAGACAATCTGTGAAGAGCTTGGATGATCTATAGGAGCAGGAGACTGCCAGGTTGGACTTCAGATTATATTGCCAGTTTTGCTATTGATTGTGTCTAGTGGCATTGGTAAAATAATTTTACCTCCTTCCCCTTCTTTCTTCTTTTTCACAATGATTTTCATCTCTCTCTCGAGCCTGTGAAAGGGCATGGAACTGTATTCATAAACCTTTTTGATTGATTTTCCTCATTCTGTTTCTAAAAACTTTATCTGTACATGTCCTAACATAGTGTTCTGCAAGTGTGTGAATTTTCAGGTTTTCAGTCCATTTCCCCTGACTTTGAGAAACTCTCAGAGAAGCAATTTCAGTAAATGGCAGGGGAGATCTCATCACTGTAAACCAGCCCTACCTCAAGGGAAACTTCCTTGTGAGTTGTGTATATCTTGTAAATTTATGACTTTTATGGCTTTTTCTTCCCTTCTGGTCCCTGATTTGAGAAGGTAGAGGTCTGCACGAATTTTTAGTCAACACCAAGTCTTAATAAAATACTCAACATAAAGAGATAGAAGACTTGATTATTTCTCTGAATGTCACTGATTTGATGCAGCTTTTGAGGGCAGCTCTATCATATGCCATGGCAATCATGTTGTGTATACAATTCCTGGTTCTATTTCGTTCTTCCTCCTTTTTATAATCTCTTTCAACTTTTCAAAGTGTAGATTTTAGGGACATTCAATTATCCAAACTATCCTGGAAACCAAGAGTTCACATAAAGTACTGTGTGTGGGCTAATTAACCAGACTTCTGCATTGTCTTCCTTGCCTGTGCTGGCTTGAAGGTGTCTATGAAGGCCCTGAATGGTCTTTTGCTAGAAGTCTGTCCAAAACACAGGCTGTCCAACTCTGCAAGGGTCAGGGTAGAGATCTTCAAAAGAAAGTGACACAGCTATTGAAATTTCATCAGGTTATTGTCTCAATTGAATTGTAGTTGTTTCTGATGCCCGCCATTCTTTTTATTCTTATTTTATTAGAAATTTCTAATGAAATACCATTTCTTGCATGACGTTGAAATGGTTTGATACAGCTGCTATAAGCTGTATCCCACCTCTGTCTGAGGCTCAATAAAGGATTGCCTGAAGCAGTGTTATCCTGACATTTGCAATATGAAAAAGAGTATTCCTTGTTTTTACACTAGATTCTACTTCTCTTCCTTTAATATTTTTTAAGGGCACAATATATATCGACTTCATCAGGAGTGAAAAATATGATGGTTGTTCTTTTCTCATTTATATCTGTGATATCTCCAAGGAAATTTCCATCAAGCAGAAGATAAATCTGGTAGCTCCAGTATTGAAATATATGTTCTGTATAAAACCCACAAACCCACTATTCCAGATGTTTAACTGAAGACAAATTAAAGAGCAAAATTCTTTGTCCTGGTCTCAGCAAACCATGTACCCCGAGAGATGTTATCAGCACATTAATGTAGGATGCTGACTCATAAACCAGAGCTCACCTGCCCTCTGCTGATTGAAGTGATTTGAATCTCATACTCTTTTTCAGTAATTGTATAACAAGCTGTACTATATGATGGTTGCCAAATGCCTAACAAGAAGTAAAATATCCATCTACCACCTTCAATAAAAACCTGCTAAGCTTCTAGAAAAAAGCTGGATGTGTCATTCATTTAAAATTATGATTTCTCCATGTCATTATGACCATGTATCATATTTAGTAATATTAGTAATTTCATCAACAGTGAAGACTGGCTTTTAAGCAGACAACAATCTGCAACAGCTTTTGTCTCCTGGGTAGCAGAATGGTTCTGTCTTCAGGTGTATGTAGATATTGTAATGGGATTTAGAAGAATTAATAGGATTGTTTTTTAATCTAACAGATCTTGAATGAAAAAGCTGGTAAGGAACTTGAGCAGTTGAAGATGAAATATCAAAAGCTCACAGAAGAGAGTGAGCAGCAGAGTGCAATGATTGATGATTTTCTGAAGGACATCGGTCAGAAGACAGCACAACTGAAAGTAAGTTCCAGAAGGTGCATCCTACCAGCTGTGTCATTCCAATGACATCTTACCACTTGGGACAGGGATGACTTCAGTTCTGGTCCTGATAGTTCCCCATGAGTAGTTTTGGAGGAAGCATGAATAGTTTGTAGGAATAGATCTGGCTGATGCTGGATGCCATTCTTTCTGTGGCAGTACCCTGGTCATGGTGTCTCCAACCCTGTCATCTGACCATGTAGAACCTGCTCTCCTGGAGGAGTTGTTTCATAAAACACATGAACCAAAATCCTCAACACATGCTGTTCATAAAGGATAGGTGGTCACAAACATGGAGTGTCTTCAATCCTGGATCTTCAAATAAGAGTAATGACTTTCTCATAATGATTAAAGTAATTTGAATTTTGCCAAAATCCATTGAAAAATGTTAATAAATTATAACAATGGTATCCTGGATAGTTTCTGCTGAAGGGAATTGCTTTCAACACTAAAATTTCTTCCCCTCCAGTATTGGTTGAGAAAGTTAAATGTAAATAAACAAGATGGTGTTTACTTTCAGATCTAAATGCTTTTGCTGCCTGACTTCACATTACTTAACAGTAATTTTATACAACTCAGAAGCAGATGAGTTTCAGTTGAGGAAGAATTAAAGGATTCCTGCATATTCTTTTTAGGGTACTTTGAGAGCACTTGACAAAGGGTAACATATAGATGTTGGATACTGTTATGCTATTTACCATGTCTTGCATTTTGTGTCACCATTGGGGTTAAAACACTAAACATTAGAAAATTCAGGTAGAAAAATTATTTTCTTCAGTTTTATTGAGTATAACTAATTCACCTAAATAAAAAGCTTGTTTGCCAACAGAGACCGTTAGTCTGATAGAAACTAGCCCCTGACAGATTAAAAGGTCAGTTCACAATTAATACAACATAGATGATTCTGATTTGGATCCTTAATGGGGGAAGGTAGGAGCTTTCTTTCTGTTGTATTTTATTAGGCAAACTGAAGGATGTTTTTCTTACCTATTTTAAACACAAATACTGTCTTTTCCAGGTTATCCAGTTTTATCATTACCAATACCATCATTGTTTAAAACTTTGCAAATATGACTTACATCTGGGACTTTAGAGTGTCAGAGGATTTTGATTCTATGATCTTATCCTGATTTCAGGAAAAGTTGATGGAACTTTTAGAGTCATGCACATGGACTGCTGGGAACAAAAAAATAGAAGATACTGCCCAGTTAGTTGTTAAGCTTCTAAAGCTTAAGAGCCCTAGTCATGATCTGGGGTGCAGTTTTTGTAAGAATTGTGCCAGGAATACCATCCTGCAGTGTGCTGAGTGCTAGACAATGTGAATTGTCAAAATACTCTTAAACCTCTTGAAGGTTATTGTCATTAAGAACTGAGGAGATTCCCATTCTCCCAGACGATGCTTCATATCAGGATTCCCCATCTCACAGTAAGTATCTGAGGCTGTAAGTGAAACACTGTAGTCTGTGATGGCTGTAAAATCTAGCAGTGGCACTGAATTATGCAAAGTTACACTTATTTCTTCATAGGAAAAAGACTGTTGTGATTATTGATTATGTTTTTCAGTAACCAGTTATGCAGTATTTTGATTGATTAGTTTTTCCTCTATTGTATAGCAAATGAGACAGACTCCAGATTTTGCTTCTTCTTTAAAGCCATAAGTTATAAAAGGGATGGAGATAATGCATACCTGCTATTTAGGGACATGCAACCAGATCACACTACAGATATCTTTCTCATCACAGTCACTAGCTAGTTCTTCAAATGAAAATAGAACTGCCTGCTTTTAATCTGCTGGACTAATTGGGTAGTGCTGTGTGAGGTTTGCAGCTGGAGGTTCTTTACTGATCATCTTCCACATTAAAGTGTAAGATTTGATTATCATTATCCTTTCCGAAGCTGGCTTTGCTTAAATTATTTTAAATATTGTTCTATTAGCTAATTGTCTTTCTGCAGCTGACCCACAGCACTTAGATGTTTTATTCCTGAGTTTCATGGAGCAAGTGTATACCAAACAAAAATTATTTTCTTCTTTCTTTCTGTGGGTGCTTTCTCTCCCCTTTCCTTGCTATTCTGTAGGAGGTAGAAGATGAAGCAGCTCATATGCGCCTTGAAATTTCAAAGCTGAGCAAAGTAAGAGATGTTCTCCAGAATAAGCTGCGTACTGCAGAGGAGCACAAAGTTGATGCAGAACATGAAAAAAGCATGCTAAAAAATCAAATAATCAGACTGGAGAAAGGTAGGTGCCCAAGAGATAGGTGGATCTGTTTTCTGAGCATTAACGTCAGCCAATACTTAGGGTTGTAAAACCTGTTCACAGCTACTTGAACTGGTTGTGTAATGTCAAGGCTTTAAAAAACATCCACTAAATTGTTTCTGCATTTTTAACAGCTGACAGTTTGAACCCAGAATGCATTTTCTTTCCTCTTTTTCTCTAGAGTTAGAGACAGCCAAAAAGCAGGCAGAGACTGACAAGAGAACCATAGATGGGCTTGTGAGGGAAAGGGATATGCTAAACCAGGTGAGTTTGCATTGGTCATATTGATAAGCCTCACAGCTTGAGAATGAAGTGCTTGTAGCTTAAACATTCACAGCAACACAGAAATGTAGAATACATAACATTAAGTTAAAGCCTTCAGCTTTCCTTAAGGAGGTGTACAAACTACTTCTTTTCTGTGCAGTGAAATATTGTTAGTATCCATAAACACACAGACGGTTTCCAAGTTTTAACATATAAACCATCAGGGAGTTCAAACTGCAAACCCATTATTTGGTATCTAAAGAGTTTGTTACGTCTGTGCTTTTACACTCTGTATCTTATGAAGTTTAGTGTTAATCTAGGCAAACTAAATGTTTGCTAATAAAAGAACAACCAGAGTGTTGATACACTGTGTTGCAGCTTGGCAGGCTGTTTGAGTAGTAATCCTTGCTTTTAGATCTATTTCTCATTGTGATTGTTTCCCATCAGCCCAAGGTTCTTGTACTGCACTGTAGCATCTCATGTTTATGGGCAGTCCTCAAAGTGTTATCTACTAAATTCAATGCTAAGAGATGATTTCTGACATGCTTTATTTGGTGTAGATTCACTGTCCTGTGTCTTGAATCTAGCAGAGGCTCTGATTTGACAGGTAACAAATATTTGTTTTGTATAGGGAAAGAAATTTTAAAGTGGGACCAGAATGCTGATTTTGTAAAGATGTTATGTTGATGTTTTCTGTTTAATCTTTATGCAAAATTTTAAAGTAAGCTTGGTTAATTTCAAGCTTGAACTTTCTATTTAAGACATGAGAAAGAAGTGTATTTGGCTTTATTGTTAATGTTACTGGCTATTGCCATGCTTTACAATCAAAATGCCTTAAAGCTGGTAAGGATTTTCCAGTCATTAGTTATATCCACTTGTAAACAATCCTGTCAATTTTATTTTGTAATGCAGACACTTGTGTTTTAACTTCAAAGCAGAAAAAGCTCTATTTAGCAGCTGTGCTAGAGATTTTGTTTTTTTAAATCATATTTGGGGTTCAAGTATTTCAAGTGAACAAATTAGATAGAGGAAAAATGACATTGAAAAGTCCATAATCCACTTTGACAATGGCATGCTTTTGTGATAATGGTGACAGTGTTGCATTTTCAGCTCAAGACTCATTATTTTTTGTTCTCTATAGAACTTGATCAAGGCTACAAATGCTACTCAGAAGCAGATAGATTTGGTGAAGCTCCATGAACAGTCAAAACAGAACTTGGAATCAGAAATCCATAATTATAAGATAGAAGCTCAGAAACAAAGGAAGATTATTTATCAATTGGAGAAGGAGAGAGAGAGTTTCATCAAGGAAACGAGTGAGCTCAAAGAGAAGGTAGGAACAGCTCTTTGTGCAAGGGGTTCTTTCCTGTCTTACTTTCAGAACTGTGGAGATGATACATTAATTTTCTAACATGCCAGTGGGAGAAAGCTTGGATTTGTGGTCTATGTATTATGTACAAATATTTCTTGTTGTCAATGTGTGTTGCCTGCTACTGCTTCAGCTCTCTCTAGGGAAACCTTATCAATGGGAGAGTGACTTATTAATTCTGTGAGAGACTTGGAGTCCAGCCATATATTGCTCTTATTCAGAAATCATTTGGGAAATGAAGCAAGGACTAAAGTTCAAACCAAGGCCCTTGACTTCTTACATGAGTCCCACATTTGAAACTCTCATATGCAGTTGGAAGTTACACTTTGATTGGCCTGTCTTATCTGCAGAGGACCTTATCTTGCACAAGACCACTGTCCTAAAATTGAGGCCAGTGAGAGCTAACAGTGCTCAACATCTTTGTAAAGTACTTAACATTTTGAGGGCTTACTCCAGTATATGAAAACATCTCAGCATGTTCAAGATAGACTGCAGAACAAGTTTTCCAGGAGCAGCTGCAGAGAAATACTACATAAAATTTGTGTTGCCTGCTGCCCATTATTATGTATAACTTTATTCCTGATGGAGGAAAATCAGGAACATGTTCTTAACATGTTCCATTAATTGCTGAGTGTCACACTGGAGAGCCCTCCAAGGAGCTCATTGATTTACTGGGATTAGATTTCAAGCAGTTTCAACTCAGAAGTTATTTGCTATCTTTTCACAGTAAAATTATCCTTCCAACTTCATGTGACCAGGGGCTTTTAAATCATTTTGGAATGGTATATGCTCCATTGCCTGGAATACCTCTTGTCATTTTCTTGTAAATAATATTCCACAAAAGTGAGATTTGTCTTTGTTGCAAAGTCATATTTTGCTTCTTTCCCTCACAGTGCATTTCTAACAGTGTAGATATGAGTTAGGAACATTGTAAACTAGGGCAAGAGAGTAATTCATAACACTCAGAACTACAAGGCTCTTTCTTTTAATTCTGTTTGGGGTTGCCCATAATATTTTGAGGGTGAGAATGACAAATGTTTGCTTGCTTACTTTTTCTTTTTTTCCCCTGCCACTTTGGGTGTAAATTTTCTATCACTTCTTATAAAGCAGAGGCTCAATAAATGGCTTATGACACTTGAGCTGTGTGTATAATCATGCCTGCATTGTGGCTGCAAGTTTCCAAAGGACTGGCAGGCTTCCTTGGCTCCCCAAAGGGGCAGTTCCTGACTCCACTTACAGGTGAAGAGCAGCAAGAACAGTTTTGAGCACAGGAGTATGTCTTTCAGCAGTCTTTTTTGTCAAGTCCAAATGCAGGGTAGAAGGACACAGGATCAGGATTATTGTGTAAATAGGTGATATTTAGGTTCACTCTTCGACCTATTCAGACTTGAGAAGCTGTGTCAAAACTACAGGAGTCGTTTCACAGCTGGTGGGGAATGAGCTACTGATGGCAGTAAGGCTGTGGCCAGTCATTGCTCTTCCATCACCTTTTGCCACCAACCTGATTTTGCAGGGGGTTGCACCCCACCTTTGGAATTGTATAAGACCTGGAAAAGAGCCAAACCCATCTAAGCCCAGAGATGTAGCCATACTGGCTCTGAAAGCTGTCTGGCTATTTATAGCAGCATATACTCAACAGAGCTGCAGAATTCATCTTTCAAAATCATCATTTACTGTTAACTGATGAACAGTCAGCAAAGTTATATACACAACAGTAAAATATTTTTGGGGTGAGAATTCATGCATGACTTCCTCTTCTAACTATTGCCTTGGCTGACTGCTTATTTTCAAGTCAGTGCCACTTGTTGAAATTCTTACTTCTAGATTAGCCAGCACGAGTGAGAAAAAACATCTGTTGTTCTTTGTTATGTAGCCTTTATTACTGAGTATCACTTTTAGCAGGTTTTTTCCTTTCTGAATTGAAATCCTTAAATTATGAAATGGTGGTTTCTCTGTGTAAGGTTTAGGCTGCTGAAAAGGAGGCAGTGAAGTATACCTTTCAGTGCCATCTGAACTGTTCCCTGGCTGTGTTTTCTGAGGGCTCACAAAAGCAGTCTTTAATATGTTGGCTTTTTTCAAATATAAAGCCTTTTAAAATGTTAAGTTTACAGTTAACAACCTATCCAGGAAAATGAAAAGCTGCATTTCCTTTTTTAAATTCACATAATCTTTTGGAAAACCTGATGTTCATTAGGCATATCATTAAGGCCATGGCAGGACTTCCTGGAATGGTTAAAAATGGATAAATAAGGGCAGCACCATTATTGACATATTGAGTAGGTTCATAGAACTAAACAGCTAACCAGTAGTAGATGATAGTGAAGTGTACAAATAAAAAAGCTATGAGGATACAGGAGGAACTATGAATACCAAATCCTTTATACTTAGCTTTGGGCTCTCATTGCCAAATCTGAGAGGTGTAGTGTGCCTACCAACTAAATAAGAATTGAGGATGCTCAGCCTCCCATGAGGCTGTGTTGTGAAACACGGCATGTATCTCTTCTGTATTTATAAGAGAGAATTATTAGGGTTTAATCATTCCTGAAAAAGCAAAATCAGCATCTAGCCTGTGAATGCAACTCAGAAAACTTTGTCCACAGTCTTACTGCACTTATATTGTATCAGAACCAAGTAAAACACTTACAGATGCAGTGACCTACTTTCAAATCTTGCTCCAGCCTATGATCACCATAGTCCAGATAGAAAACATGCCTTATTGATTTCTTCTCTGTGCTATTACCATTGGCAGATTGTTTAAACAGCAAAGGAAAAGGCAGGAGTAGGTTATAAACTGTAATTGTGTTTTTGTATTGCATTGTAAGCAGTTCCTGGGATCACCTGAAGTCAGCTACAATGTACTGCAATTGTATTCCTGCTTCTGTAATAAAATTTTTGATATTTAGCTCTCTTCTGTCTTCAAAGTTGGTTGGAGGTACCTGGTAGAATATTTATTTGAGCTCCTGCCCCATAGTTAGGCCTCTCCAAGGCTTTACTGCAGTTTACAACAAACTTTGCAGTTGTTGACTATTTGATGTAAACATTTGGTTTTTTCCTCTGCTTTGACATACAAGCATGAGTTTTAGCCCAAACCTCTATTTTCAAAAGTGCAGTCAGGAGAAAGGGATATGAACTTCATTTGGACATGGACTTCTCCCCTGGATTTTGTCAGTATGATTCCTCAGCTTTTTTAAAATGCCTATTTTTTTTTCTTAGATTTAAGGGTGGCATTGTTTTCTTCTTCTGGGTAGTGAACATGGTAAACTGTGGTTTTGATGTGTGTGCTCCTTAGTATTGTTTTTATTTCTTATTTTTTTGTAATGCTGAATGCTATATGAATGCTGCTTTTTTGAGCTCCTCAGTTTTCAGCTTTGTGTAGCAGGACAAAGGTTCTTGTGTTTTTAAAAAATTATTTAGAATCTCATCATAATGATTAGCAACTGTTTGTTTTTCTGCCCCTCTTATATCACAATTATTATGTATTGTTATGGTAGTAACTGCTTAATAAAGGTGTCTATAAAATTTTGCATTTTTGTTTATTGATACTGCATGTGGTCATCTTCTTTCTATAGTCTACAATACTCCATTCTCCTTGGGTAATCTTCACATAATTATTTCTGATCTTTCATAGAAGCAATTAATGGTGATTACTGACTTATTTAAACCAAGTGTAAGTTACATTAACTGACTTTATTATTATAGTAATTATATATGAACAGTTTGTGATCATCAACTGTTTGTGGTCACTTGCTCATTAAAAAGATTGGGTTGTTAGAATGTAAGAGTACATGCAGGACTTCTTGGAAAAATGTGTGTTAATTCATCTTATACAGCTGACATCCAAAACAACATCCAAAATCTAGGTTTGCTTCATAAATAAACTTAGTTTATTCTTGGTGGAAACTGTTTATGTTGATTTTATTGCACCCACTCTGTGGCAATGTTTTCTTTCACTACCTTGTTGTTAAATTAAATATGTGCACCTCTATAAGTTTTAGTCTGGAGTAAAACCTAGGTATAATTTTGTCCCACATAAGCAAGTCAGAAAGGTTAAACTTGTATTTGTACTGAAGTAATTTTCAGCTATGGTTAAACCTGCTTATCACAGGGATTTAAACTTGTCCTTTTAGAAGTAAGTCACAAACTTCGTCCCATCCTTCTGATCTTGTGTTGATGGTTTAATCATGTTCATTTCTTTCCTTTCCTTTTGCTCCAGGTCCTCCATCACATGAAAGATCTTGAAATACATCAAATACAGATCTGTGACTATGAGAAGGAAGTACAAGTGCAAATGATTAAATTAAAACAGCAACAAAACCTTTGTGAAACTCTGAGAGCGGAGAGGACCCTGTACAGTAAAAATCTGATTGAGGCAAAGGTAAAAGGATACATATTTCCTTGTGTGTCTCTCTATGCCCTTGTTTTTTCCTGTTTTAATTTTAATTTGTTAAAGGGAAGCTCAGTGGATCAATGGCAGAAGTAGTTTCTTCATTCCTGTGGATTTTGGAGAAATGAATGTTTTAGGTCCCTGAAGTTTTATCTACACTATTTGTATTTGGACTGGAAATGGGAGTCCACAGTCATCATGTGGAAATATCCCTGCTTCAAATCATGCGTAAAATCGTGGTACACTGGAGCCACAGAATCATAAAGCCATCCTGCCTCCAGCCTGCTTTATCCCTTTAGGAGTTGTATGCATGTATGTGAAATAGGGTATAAGGAGAATAAGATTGTCTCCTTAGCCCTGAATGAGTGTGCACATTACTGTAAATAATGATTTAAGAAGCAGAGGGAACACTTTCCCAGCTGAAGTGGAATTTTCTGACAAGAACCAAACACTTCCACCTTGCTTGTTTCTTTCAGAGAGTGTCATTTTCCTCAGGAGATGATTCTTTCCATTCATATGTTCTCCTTGGGGATCTCACTAACAATACCAGAAGAAGAGAACAGACTACTTAAGGATATATTCTGTTATTCTGATGTAAAGATCTAAAATACTACACAAAGCCTATTGGAATTGGCAGACATTGGGATGCTGGATAGCTGTCATTTTAAGCCTTGAGTTATTTCTGAATAACTATTTATGACATAAACATATATAGTAAATTACAAATTTATACTTAGGTTTGAATAGGTAGGTGTTTTGTTTGAGAAGCACGTGGGAATGAGCTGTCAAAGTTCCTAACCAGCTGTGTGCTGAATTTTATGAGGAATGCACCATTTTGCCATTTATGTGGGATGCTTTACTTGACTTTAGCCTTTCATCAGTGGATGCAGTGTTGGGATCCTTGCTTGCTCCCAAACAATCTCTCAGGAGAAATAAGGTTCAAAAATCACAATGATGATTTTTTTTCCTAATTGTTTTTATTTTAAAACAAAATAAATTTGGTTATTTATAAAGAGTGGGCATCTGTGTGCTGAGTTAGAAAATGGAGCAGCCTTTTGCTCTTTGGGTTTTGAATGTTACATGGTGATAACACTATGCAGTTCACAGTTCCAGCTGTTAGAGGCCAGTATTTAGACTTTAATAGCTTACTTGTCATACTACAAAACTCTTTTAGCAAGTCCTATGTGAGAAAACAGCTGACCCCAAAAGATCTTTTGACCAAGGCAGTGTTATGTTTAGCAATGAAAAAAACAGCTATTCAATGTTCAGTAACAGGTCAGCCAGTCATGAAAGAAAAAAAATAAAAGAGGGTTGTCTTAAACATTATGGCAAATTCTTTCTCATTTGAGGAAGTAAAATTTGTGCAAGCTTGTTCAGATAAAGTTGGATGTAAATATTTTCAGATTGCTTAATGTGAAATGATCTCACGCCCACCTTGCCAGTGGTCTCCAGAGTACCATAATATTCAAGTCATTAAAATGGAGAAGGCATCTGGGCAGGTTGTTAATATGATATGAGTACCTGATGCTTTCATCCTGGGAGTATCTTTTGGTGTTAGGAGTTCATTTGTTTAAGCAAGTTGATTAGGAGATCAGTTTGCAGAATTGTGTGCTCTTACTGTTCTGCGTTAAGTAAAGAATTAAGAATGTATTTGGGTGTGTCTAGGCTCTGTATGCTAAATCTCTGTCATCTTTTACAACACTAAAGAGATTTATAGGCTGTGTACCAAAGACAGCTTATAATAACTTCTGCTTTCACAAAGGTGGCTGAATGTGCAAACAGCTGGGCCTAGTGACATATTAATCTAATCAGTACTTTCTCTGTGCTGTTTGGGTGAAGATTGTCATGACTCAAGATCTTGCTTAGCTACATTAAGCACTTCATGCAAGAAAACATCCTTCATTTGTCAAGTAAATCCACACCTATCATGGATAGTGCTGAAGGAGCTTTAAGCTACCCTGGTTTGGTACTGGAAGAGGATGTATCCAACTGAGAGATTATGATGTCTTCTCTGTGAGGTGGTAGGTTCTAGCAGAGGAGTAATAGCCTCTAAAGCTGCTTTCATTATATCCAGAAGAACCTGTCTGTCTAAGCATTGACTCTGTTAGCTTCCATTCCATGGCATGACATGTGCTGTCACTGTGCTGAGCTGAAATGCTAATTTTGTACAGGCAGGCACCTTTGTGCTGTGAGTAGAAGTATTCCTACAGACCTCATCTCTCTTCAGTGCTACCAGCCTTTTTGCTTTGTGTTTGAGCTTAAAGTACATGCTAAATATTTTCACAGAGCCTTCTCAAACACTGAGCCCTCTTTTGCACTTTGCACCTCTGTGCAAGCTAGCATATATTGATATCTTAGTGAGGGCTATGTTTGCTTGCACAAAACAAGCTTCTCTCCAAAGATTTGTACCCAACTATGTACAACCTTATTGGAAAAGCATGTTATTAGATGCATGAAAACAGATGGACAGGATCAGAATCTTAATGATTTGGATTGACTGCTAGTTCTTATAGTGTGTCCAGCACTTTAAATTAAATGTCTTATTAAACTCACGATTGATGGTCATTATTTTTGCCAGTGTATCTTTTAAAGGTTTTTTTTTTATTGCAATGTCATGCTGGCATAAACCAAAAATTGTTGTTTAATGAAACAGTTTTGTTCTGTTGGATTAAAAAGTGATGTCTTATAGTAGGTACAACAGATCTACTTTCATGCACCATGGTTGCATTTTCCAATATCTAACTAGCCTGAATTCCACATCACAAACAATCTCTTGCTTTAACCCTCTCTGGGATCACACTTCCTATTCTATTAGGATGAGATAGCAGAAATGAAGATGAAACTGAAAAATGCCACACGTCAGCTGGATCATCTGAAAGAGGAGCTCAAGGAAAAGGATGTAGCCCTTGAGAAAGCCCATGTGGAATTCCAGCAGTCAGAGGACGAGAAAGAGTCTTTGAAAGTAAGACCCTTGACACAGATACTTTCTTGCAAAGGGTGGATTCCATGATTTCACAGACTGCCTTGTGTTCTGACCTGTGGTAGTTGTTTTGCTGTATTTTAATAAACTATTCTGTAAGTGAAACACGAGATCTCTGTACCCTTTAGAGATACTAGTTGCAGAAATCGGTGTATCTGACAAATTTAATCTTTGCCTATAATTATAATAAGAGTCCTGAATTGTCTGTTGGAGCCTTTAAATCTCTGGGTGACTGAACATTTTTTACTAAAAAGTTTCATTTTGCTTGCAGGAATGTTGATTTTATGGATAAACTGATTCTAGCAAATGTTCTAATATTGACCATTATAACTCAACCTTTTTCTTTTTAAGACCATTTCTCCTTCTATTGTTTTTAAGTGCAAACCCCATTATATTGCACAATGTTGTATTTCTGTGTAACTAGCAAACATTAGTCTTTTGGGAGTTAGGCAGTGGCTTTTAGTAGGTCTCTCTACACAGAAAGTTATTTTCATATTGTGGTATAAAGCAGCAAGAATCAGTCATAAATCAAAGGAAATCTGAGCTTGAAGCTCGGGTTCTTCTCCTCAGTGCTGGCTGCAGCCCGTCCTTAGATAAGCTATTAGATTTGTGGTGGTATCTCAACCCAATTTGCTGTACTCTGAAAAGATTTATGGAGTTGTGTTCAGAAGAGTTTATTTTTAATCTTCACTAAGCACTAGGAAAAAAAAATACCAGGAAAAATTGCAAACAATACCCCCAAAACCCAAAAGTTCCCTGTCACTTTTCACAGTGTTTTCTTTTGTCAGTTTATTACTTTGTTGCAATGACTCCCTGAATTTTCAGCCTCTCTCAGCACATTACAGTTATGACAAGGGGCTTTGTAAAAGGGTGATGAATTTGTATTCTTGTACCTGATCTGTCTCAGAGATGTTCTATCAGTGATGGAGAAGTCAAACAGCATCTCATTCCCTGTGTGCAGCTTTCTGCCTTAGCTAGTCCCCTATTCTGTCTCATCACCTCAGAACTGCCTGCCATGTATTTGACAAACATATGATTGCTGCATGGTTTACCCACTCAATATTCACCAGCAGGTTTGTCCATACACTGACATGACATTACTGACTTGCTTCAGGGCATTGTGGTCTTCTACCTGAGTGTCACTGCTGACTACTAAGCCAGGGAGAATTCAGAGAGAGCTGATTGTCACAGGCACTGGAAAACCCAATTATTTGTGCTGCAAGTCAGCATCAATTTATCCTATTTGCACTGATGTGAAGGAAGTAAGAAAGCTGTTCCTGGGAAATAAGTTTAAAAATGTGCTAAATCATGGAGGACTGGGATTCATAGGAATGAGGTTATACAGACATGCTCACCTCAGATTGCGTAAAGGCCTTAAAATTTCTAATCACGGTGAATCCAAGGTCTGTTAAAGCCAGTACAATGCCATCTTTTGGCTTCAGTTGGCCTTCATGCAGGGCTGCAGGTTAGAGTTGTTTGACAAAGGATCTGAATATTGAAAAAAATGTATCTATGGCCTTTGAGATTGGAGCTGCTGGGAAGTCAAGTGCTTTGTATAATTTTGAAGATAATTATGCTTTTTTTTTTTAGCATTTTCTGGAAATCTGAGTATAAAATCTGACTTGTTATTTCAGCATTCTGTGTTCAGTCCCAGTTATAACTTCAGTAAAACTCATGTTTTCCTCCCACCTCTAGTATAGTATACCAATAAAAGTATCACTTGCACTAATATTTCAGAATCTAAACAAGAATTTAGTTTGAGTTTGGTTTGAGATATTGGTATAAGTCCCATATATGTTATTTTTTCTTGCTGACTGTTCTTCAGTTCTTACAAATTCTCTGAACCAACTTCAAGTGAGCTGTGCTGATTTACAGCAGTTTCAGATGTGACCATTTTTCTGCTTGCACAGTGACTGTGTTTATTCATTTCCTTTTCTATTACCTGATGTACACAGACCCACGTACTGTGGTTCTGAGCATATTTACTCTAACTGAAAATCCTTGTGTGGCTTTAAGTATTTATGTTCCTTACTACACAAGGCAGTTTAGATTTATTTTAACTGAGTGTGTTCCAATGAGATTTGTTTATATGAGTGTTTGCTGACCACATCTAATGCCACTTCTTGTTTACAGTTCATATTTTTCTGACATAAGGAGACCATAGAATTGTGATCTATTAAAAAAAATATTATCCAGCAATGCTGAACACATGAGTAGTTTTACAGTTGTGGGCAGCTTTTGTACGGTGTTGATTGCATTTCAGGATGAAGTGACTTGCATTTTTATTCAGCTGATGAATTCTGATGAATATCTGGCACTGAATAAGAGAGCTATGTCTTGCACATATAGGAAAATGAGGATTTTATTAAAGAAAATAAGAATGGAACAAGCTATTTTATTATGATGATAGAACTATTTCTGTCTTAAATTGATGTTTTTGTAGGTGCAGCCTTCACCACAGCCTCATTTTTTCAGCATTGGATGATGCCTGTTCCCAAAAGGCAGCTTGAACATCATCCTTTATAAGGGTCAGAGTTGCGGCAAAGTCTTTGAGTTGAGGCTTGAAAGTTTTCATATCTATGAAAATGAACTGTGGTCAGCTAGTTTCACCTTGGCTCTAATAGCCTAGCAGTGATAAAAACTTCTGATAATCCAGGAAGACCCTATTAGTTTTTATCTACATACATGCTTTGAATTATAGTTTTTGTGACAGTGGGATAGAATGTCTGGGCACTTTCCAGTGTTAGTTTGTGTTGGTGCTGTACAGTTGCTGTAGCAGTGCATTGCTTCTCCTTGCTTAGGGACAGCCCCTCTTTTCACAGTCTTCCTCATTTACACATTCACTAAACAAAGTTCTGTGGCTTTTAAATATTGCTGTTCCCTTCCTGGTTGCCACTGATTCTTTTATTCCACTCTGAAGCCTTTCTTGAGTTGATGCTGCTTTGTATTATACAGCAGAGATTGTTGCCCTTTTCAGCAAGGTGAACTGTTCTTTCTCACATCCCAGACTGACTGTGAATACCAACTCCATTTAAAAGCTTTCTAAATATGTGCTCTATAATTTAAAAAAATTAAATATGGCATCCCTGAATCACAACTTGAACCGTTGTCATAGATAAAAGTCCTTTAAAAATTCTATTGTGTTTAAGACAATTACATTAAAATAGTATTTACAGTATTTCTTTACAGGTCTTCATGCTTGATTATCTTGGTGATTAGTTCTCAAAAACTAACAAAATGTGTACCTCTCAGGAAGCTGAAAGAATGTATGAAATATTTTTAACTAACTCTTAATTGTAGGTTTCTGTGAGGGGAAGTTACTAATTAACAGTTGTTCACCTATATTCTTAATCTCCATCAGGCTGAACTGCTTAAGATGACAAAACAGGCTCAGGAAGCCAGAGCTTATATTGCAAATCAGGAGGCAGAAGAGAAAAACCTCCTAAAAATCATTGCTGAAGCTGATGCAGAGAGACTGAAACAGAAGAAGGAATTTGATAAGGTAGGAATTCCTAATTTGAGTTTTCAAATACACTGCATTCTGTTCCCTCATTTGTCCAGTGTATTTTTAAGATGAAGATTCTTAGCTACTGTGGATGTGAGAGTACTAAAGCTTTATAATGCCATTTAAACCAAAACTTAAGATACTGAAGTGAACGAAACTTGTAGTTTGTACTGTTCAGGTGATCAAACCCTTATAGGAGAAATTATTAGGTTCTTGGCACATTTCTTTAGTTAATGACAGTGAAACCTCTTAATGTTGACTGACACAAGTATCGTCATGGTACTGTGGGATTGTGTGAAGCAAGTGTCACTGAGTTTCTGGCTTTGCGCTGTGCCCACAGGTGCTCTCTGAGAGACACGCCCTGGGGACCCAGCTTATCCATCGCAATGACGAGGTGGCTCTGCTCTATGAGAAGATCAAGATCCAGCAGGCCATCCTCAACAGGGGCGAGACCGAGTACCGGCAGAGGATGGAGGACGTGAGGATTCTCAAGCTGGAGATCAAGAAACTGCGGCGTGAGAAGGGGATCCTTGGCAAGAGTGTGGCTAACGTGGAGGAGCTCAGGTAGGAAACCCAGTGGAATACATTTCCATAGTGACTGCAGCTGTGGTTTTGTGTTTGAGACAGAAAATATGGTTTATATGTAGTAAAGACTTGTATCAACAAGCATTATACCTTGGAGAAGGGGTTTGGTTTGACGTCAAGCACAGACTGGATTAAATTCATTAAACAACTTACTAACAATTAGGAAAATTGAAATATAGTAATGAGGAAAGAAGAGATCTTGGCCAAAGTTGAAATAGTTTCCATATTTCCCCATATTGTACTGTGAGTTACTGCCTACAAAATAAACCTGACAGCAGCAGAAAAGGTGTTCATAGTCCAGTGAGCTACTCAGTGGTACAAGGCCTAGATTAGTGGAACTCCTTTTGGTTAAGCAATCCACAGAGTTTGGGAGACACTTGACATATTTATAACAAAACAGTGTTTTCAGAGCTCTCTCCTTCCAGATTTATATGGAGATCTTCTGATATTATGAGAAAGGTTTAGTTACATTTTCATTGAAGGTTTTGTTTCTTTACAACAGCAATTTAATAGCCCAAACCTGATTTATCTTCTCTTTCTCCAGCTTAATGCTTCCTTTCTTGTTTACCTCTCTTGTATTTGAGGTGTATTCTTTCCTGATGGAAAACTGTGGTCATTTTCTAGGAATCAGTCTTGATTTGTAAAGAGAGGCAGTTACGTTTTTAGCAGATAACCATTGTACCAGTTTGGTGTAGCTACCAGTTTTGGGTGAGATCTTTAGTTTATCAGTATAGTTCCATGGCTTTCAGCAGAACAAATTAACTTCAGTCCATGGTCAGTCCCATTGACTGCAGTGGAACTATGCCAGTTTGATTTGGTGAAACAGAAAGGAGAACCGGGCACACAACATTAGCAATTGCAGTTTTCATCGACTGACTGCAGATAGGAATGGGATTTGAACTTGCTGCCCAAATGCATTCAGCCGAAGGTCTGTTACTGTATTGAAACTCAGTGATGGTATTGAAGTGTAGTGTGCTGCATGCCATGATGGGTGGATCAATTCTTGCTAACTGCAGCAGCAATCTCATACTTTAATGAAGTCCAAAACCATCATGAAAACTGCCTGTCGAAAAGACTCCATTTATCACTTGTGCTGCTAATTAGCTTTCCTGATTTGCCAATTGAAATTTGAGGGTTTTTTTCCCTCTTCCATAACCTTGTCCAACCTCACAGTTAAAAAAAAGGCCTTTTTCTCTCTAGTGAGCTAAATGCAGTTCTGAGCTTAGTAGGAAAAGATTCAGTGGTGGAGGAGGCACATCAGAATCTTCCACCTCCTTTTGACCTTGGAGAATTTAGAGGATCCTGTCACTAAAGTGACAAAGGTCAGATATTTACAAAATGTGCCTTTTTCCCTGCCCTTCAGCCCCCTATCCCCACCATAAAAACCTAGTTGTCAAAGAATCTTGGTACTGCTCAATTAATTTTAAATCCAGCAACAAGTCACCTCTGAAATTCCTTGAGGAGATGTAATAAAAGAAATCAAAGTTCAGTTCTCTTAGGAATGGTGTCCATCATACTTAGGTCCTAGAGTGTGCTTTATTTAATGGATTGTGTGAGCCATGTAGATTTAAAACCTTTCAAACACAAGCTGTTAGATTCAACACAGGGGTAACTGGATGTGACCCATAACTGATTTGTAGGTTGAACTAACTGTCCTTCTGGCCTTAATGTACATGGGAAGATACAAAGAGTGAGATCCAGTAGTGTGTGGAATAGATTCCCTGGAAGCCTCTTTTCTGAGCCATTCTTAATGAAGCAAGTAAAGAGGTCCAAGTGTGTTATTTTATGGTTCCACCTGTTTAGTGGTATCAGTGTTGATAGGTTTTGCCACCACAGTATTGCTGTAGAGGCAAAGGGACTCTGTGCTTTCCATGTAGTGCCTCCTGTGCACCGTAGTGCATGGGAGAATGATTTGTTAATGTCCACGTTAGTGCCTTGGTCACACTGAAGTATTTTTGGTGTGTTTTTTCTTTTTTTTTAATGCTGGTCTTCAGACGGGAGTTTAATCACATGCAGAAGGAACTGTTAAGGGAACAGACTCGGTGCAGACTTTTGGAAGAAGAACTGCAGAAGCCCTTGCAAGTTCACAGATGGAGAAAATTAGAGGTGATGCGTGAGGATTTTGTGTTTCCAAAGCCCCTGTTATCAAATCAGTGACCCAGCAAAAGCCTATTTCATTTACTGTTATGTAAATGGTATGGAGGGACTGGGCAGACTGAAATTTCCATAGTACCAATGGAATCCTTACCTGCTGAATGCTTTCCTTGCACAATGCAATCAGTATTTTTGTGTTACTTTCTCAATGAAAAATTGCAGGGGATTTGTAAAGAGACAGTGAAGTGCTAAAGGGAATAAGAATGCATTAGGTGAATTTAGAAGGGGGTGATTCCTTAACATGGATGGTGAGAAATAAGATGATAGGGGAAAGATACAATCCTACCCTCACCAAACAGGTGATGTATATGAGAATATATATATATATATATATATATATATTCTCATATGGATATGGAAATGTATATGGGAAGAAAGCCAGTAATCGAAAGGCTCATAGGATAGGTAGACTGGAAAATGGACAGATATGAAGTCAGAAGGTAAATTACATCTGAGAAAAAACAGAAAGAGGCCTTCACATAAACAGTGGTGGATTCCCAAAGATAGTCAGTCATTCCAGGTAATGTGAGTTCAACTGCTTTTACATAAACAGCAAATCTAAGTTTTCACATGATTTGAACCTGCCAAGTGAAGGGGAAAACTAAAAGTTCCATCAAGCATAGACCAAATATATGAACATCATTTGGCATCACTGGATATTTTTGATGTAAGTCAGTGCCATCTGAGATTCCTCTGTTGCTTGGATCTCTGATCTGATGCCAGCCTGGGCTGCTTAGCTTCTCTAATATTGAGTGAGAATGTGCTCTGTCCCTGCAGAAGCAGAGCTGAATATTTTCACTGTGCTTACTAGCAGGATAGTGAATTTCTGATTTTTCCATGCTGAGCTTAAAGTTGGATAGTGTGATTAGCTTTTCATGGAAGGGAGGTGTAATGGAGGATGCTGAACTAGGTTAAACACATCTAGGTACAAACTCTAGCAGCCCCTTGTAACAAAGAAAAGTCAGGCCAGTCAAAACATCCAGTGCTGGGGAAATGAATGTATGAAGAGATTGATAATGGGAAATCATGTCTTTCCATTCTAGGTAACTGGTTTGTATTTGGAGCACAGAAAGGCCGGCAGATGGCAAGATCCACATGAAATAATCCTGATGGGGTTTTGGTTCAATTCCTAATGAACTAACACTCTCATATCACTACAGTTGTCACAAATTGGCACCATGCTTGGGTAGTGATATAAAAAAAATCAAGGACTGAGTGGATCATGGGGACTGGTCTACTTTTTAGCCTGGTTTCTCAGGAAATGATGTTGTGTTGTGAGCAGTGCATGTGTATCTGTGTTAGTGTCCTAGTTACGCTTGAAATGATTAGTCAATTTAGATAAAATCAGACAAAAGATTAGGAGCAATGAGATACTGAATTTCTTATAAGCTCAGGCAAATGTAAGAGAGCAGGACTTTATTGGAGCCTTTATTGCAGTGTGAGTTTAATCCTTATGAGACACCACATGAGAGAGGAAAAACCTCTGGGAGAGAGGTGTTGAATCCCTGAGTAAGGAAAAGTTTCAGTCAGAGTTTGCCCTTCATTGAAAGATCAGTAAGAAGACACAAAGCACTGGGAAAGTAAGCTTTGCTGGCTCCTCCTCACAGAATTATTTCTTTGCTCCTTAGAGCTTTCTCCAGATTCAATCTGTACCAAAAGAATGAAAAGGAAGGGATGGAGAGACAGACGTCTATCACCTCCTGGTCTTATGGGCTATTTAGATAGAAGGCAACAGTACAGTGAAAACACTCTGTCATAATTTTAAGCACTGAATTCCATTGAAGAATGGGATTTCACATGTATGGATACTTTAGAACCCTGTAATAATTCATCAGTGTACCCACCAAATCTGTTCCTCTAAATTCTCCAGCTGTTTCAAGACTAAATTGCAGTTAGTCTTTCTTTTGTTCAATAGAAAAATCTTCTCCTTAAAAACTAAGTTGGAACTGTTTGAAGTTCTTGAACAGCAGGAAGTACTTGCACTGCTCTTAATTTGTCAGTGAAGAGTTCCAGTTGCTGCTAAAATTTATATATTAAGTTCTAGGACTGCTTGTGTACATGAAATTGTTTAAAAAATAGCTGAATGCATCCTCTCCTAACCGCTTTTATACTTGTTATTTTTTAACAATGAGATATTATGGTTTTCATTTGCAAAAAAGAAACAGTAACTTGTTATCATGTATAATTTTGCTCTTTCCTAGGCCAGCAACCCCACTACCTTTGAGCTGATTCTGAAAGTACAGAGACTACAGAAGCGTCTTATCAGCAAGACAGGTGAAGTGATAGAGAAAGAATTTCTCCTTCAGGTACTGCAGCATCATTATTTTGCTGCAAATCATTAATATATTTGACTTACTCTGCATTCTCTGTCTACTGACATGTGCTTCCGAACGTTATTTAGATGCATGACTTTGGATTTCTTTTGCATGCCCTTTAGATAGCTTTAGGTGGCAGCACTGACTCACTGAAAGAGAACAAACAGCATCAGATTAGTTGATTTTTGTATTCTGGTTACTGATGCCCGGTCGGCTCTGGAAAATACAGTTAAAGGTTGGCTTTAGTTTATTCATGTCATAAATTAGGCTTCAAGTCAGTCTTAGACTTTTTGAAAGGTTTTTCTTTGTCATTTTAAACAAATATGTTATGACCAGAACATGGAGGAAAATTCCTGCTTGATCCATTTGTGCTTGGCTTGGCTTTTGGCAGGAGGAATCCTAAAGAGTGTCTGTGATTTAGATATGCTGCTGTCTGAGGCTTGTTTGATTTCATGTTTCTGTGCTGAACTTTGCAAAAAAAAAAAAAAAAAAAGATAGCTTATCTTTTTTTAACTGTACTAGATGTCCCTTAACCCCAGTGATAACAGTAAAATTTATGTTGTAGAATGAAGGAAAGACTGTATTCCTATAGTGCAAACGTTGCTATTGAATATAACAGAGAATGACTCCAAAGTGTCCTGGCTTCAACCAGAGGTGTTAATCTGGTCCCTCTGGTGACTGTAGGGATAGCTACAGATTACCAGCTGTAAGTGTGATTTTAACATCTTAAATACCCTAATAGTCTTAATGCCTGTGTTTGGTATCACTCACTGGAGAGTAAAATGTGACCTGGATCTTCCTCTGTCTTGAGAAGCTCAGCAGATCTTATCAAAACAGGGTTTGTCTCTGTTTATTTTTTCATAGGAAAACATTGATCTAAAATTCCATTTGAATGTAATGTATGGTGTATTATTCCTCTGCTTAGAAAAATGTGATCTTTGTTGCATAGCACTGAAATGCTGTCAGTGAAATAGTTAGCTTAAAATGTAGCAAAAATAGCTTCAAATTTACTGTGCTTTACCCATGCACAAAAGAAATTCTGTTAGATTTTACATAGTCTCTGCTGCATATCTGCCCTTATCCTTAGTATGTTCCCATTTTGCTATTATCTTTATTTTCAGCTGAAGAACTGAGATATAGAGGTATTAAGTTGCCTGCCCAAGAAAATCTTTGAAATAGTAGGTTTTTGAGCTTACATTACTGTACTAGCCATTGGTATAATCTTTCTGTCTCTGCAATGGTCCTTCTATGGCAACTCTATGACGTTTTTATTATTTTTCTAGATTTAAGACAGGGTTTGGCTATATAAAATCTAATTATTACAGCTAGAATTGCTAATGAGTTCCTTTGTGTTCTTAATTCATGCACCAATTTCCTGTGTAACAATGCTGAAATGAAGGTTTCCCTCAGAGAAATAATAGTAAAGGCCAAAAATACTATGCTCCACACTGCATTCAGGGATTTAACATTAATGTTTCTGAGCTCTCTTCTGTTTTTCCACAGTGTTTTGAGTGCTCCATAATGACTGGAATAGGGCTCTTTCATAGCAGGGTGTGGAGGGAGGTAACCAGAGATGGAGAACAGCCCCCAGCTCATTCCCTTGAAGGGCTCTATGTGCTACTGGATACAATGAGCACAAATTAAGTGTACTTGCAGAGCTGCTTCTGCTGAGTGTCTGGATAACCTGGTACAAGGCATTTTATTATTTTTTGGACTGGTTGTCTTTGGTATGATGATAGTATCTCTTGTAAAATCCTACCCTGATACTCACCAAAACAAAACTCTCACTAATAACTTACTAATGATGTTACCAAATTCCAAACTGCTGTGGTGAAGGAGTGAGCCTAAGGAACATTTCCAGCAGAAGGAAATAAACAGAACAGTAACATCAGCTGTCTGGAGAGAGCTGAGTTTCACACACCAGGAGGGTGGCTTCACTAGACCACCTTCTGGGCAGTTTGAAAGATTTGAAGTGTATTTGAAGCAAAGTATTTGAAAGTAGTGTAGGATTTGATCCTTACTGAACTTCAGAATTATGGGAAATAGCAGTAATTTAGCTCAAATTTCAGGATTTTTTAATTTTGTTCCCTCAATATAATTTACATGTTGAGAGAGTTCTTCTCTCTATTTTTTTTCTTTTTCTTTTTCTTTTTTTTTAACTCCTGGTAAACCCTTCATGCTTAAAGGCATTCAGCATCTCTTTATTATGGGTCTCTCCTGGAAGTCAGCTCAGCTCAGTTCAGTCACTGCTCATTTGCAGGAGTGGGGGAATTGCTGACGGCTGGCCTGTGCCTGCTTGGCAGAAAATCCCCCATATTCAGAGCTGGAGCCTGCAGACTGAGGGATACAAACTTATTAGGTCAGAGAACGACTGCTATCCCTGTGTTATGTTTGCTTGCATAAGTCACACTTCCTCACCCCCAGTCATCTTCATTCACATCTTGCCCTGTAACAAGGGCATAGCCATTGGGTGTATCAGCTTTAAAGTGATCTTAATCTCTTGCTTGCCATACATAATCTTTTTTCCTGTGTGTGTTTAGCCATCATGCTAGCAAATAGGATATTTGTTTAAGGTGAAGCTTGTATCTGTGTCTAATATACATATTATGTAGCATAAATTCCCTCACATCAAAGTGTATTAATAAAATAGAGTACAAAAAACCTTGTGTGTTGAATACTGAGCATTAAAAACACCTTTGGAGTTTAGAAATAACCCATGTGAGGAAATGGTTGAGCCCAGTGTCAGCAACCTGCAGTTTGATTTGTAGGGTATTCACCCTGCTGCATACTCATGCAGAGCCATAATGTTTTTATAAGGGAAAAATAATTCCATTTGTATTGTATGCATTGTAGCTCTGTCTTCTTTTTTTACTTTTTGGTAAATGGTCTTTTAAATAAAAGTGCAGGGAACAAGGTTTCAGCTGGATATATAAATGGAAATTTTTGCTAAATAAGGATCACAGTATGTAGATTCATGTAGAAAAGCATCTGCTTACTTTACCTGCTCCTGATGTGCATTTGATCATATCCTTTTTATTAGCTTTTTCATTGTTTCTAGCCTGTAATTTCTTAAAAACCAAGGCAGATGTAAAAGCAAGCTACAATCCATGCTACGTGATTAAAAGAATGATTTGTTACATTTCAGTCAAAATTTAGATTGCTGACAATATGGGAAAAAACCCAGCTTGACTCTAAAATCTCATGCAAAAATCTCTCTTAACCGGTCATCAGGGCACATTTTTTAGATCAGACATATGCTGAAAGATAGTGAATATGCAGCATGCTGAATGTTGGGTTTTGCTAGAACAGCTTTTCAGAGTTGAATGTTTTAGTAAAAGTGTAAAAAGATGTCCTATGTTAGAGAAATTACTGAAGTATTTTCTTGTTTCTGATTTATCTGTGCCCTGTCACCACAGCATTTTGGGTTGTAAGGAATCAGCTCTCATATACCAAATAAATGTGGTCATCCTGAGATGCTACTTTGAAGAGTAGCTGCAAAGCAGGTGGTCATACTTTCTCTTTTAATACAGGCATTTTCACAGTTGCGAGCTGCTGTGCTGATGAAAAACGCTGTCTTAAAAATCAGATCTAAACCCAAGGTCTTGAATACTTATGGTCAATAAAAATCCAATGGCATTTTTTCCAAACATAGAAAATGTTACTTCAGGGATAGCCAGTTTTCCTGTCTAAGTCATTACCTTCCTTCTGAATTTATGCAGTCAAGATAGGGCAATTTTTTGGTTCTTTTTGAAACTGTTGAGTAATATTGCAGGGCTTTGTGGAGAAAGATGTTGTCTGTTATCCAGGAGATCTCACTGATGGGTGAAGGTCTTTGTGAACACATGTGGGATGAATGACATGTGTTGTAAGGCCGTAAGGAATAATTATTGATAAACAGGAGTGCTCTGCAAATCCTGACTGCAAAAATACAGTTGCTCACTTTGCATGTGGGGCAAATCCCTTCTGTGACTGAAGCTGTGCTCTGCTGTGTACTGAGCAGTGATGTGGTAAACTTGCAGTGGAAAGTATTACCTTGTTAGGATTATGATTAGTGTGGTTTTAGGAACTTATCCCATTAAAAGTGAATTATGCACTGCTTTATTTGTTTCAAATTTAGTTCTTTCTCTTCAGAGTGAACTCCTCTAATTTGATTTTATGTCTGACTGAGCAGAATTTTATTCAGCTGCATGTCTTGGAATGGATAACAGCATAAAGATTCACATTATATGTCAGTTATCTCTTTTGTCAGTCATCTCAGAAGATTGTTCATAAATGTAAAAGAAAGTGCAACCTAGATTATTTATTCAGGGAGGCAAAGGCAAATGTCTTATTTAAGCCTTGCATGTAGTAGTGTAGCATTGTTCTTCTGTCTACATATTTTTAATCGCTATTGTTTTAAGTTGTCAGTAATCAAAGCCCAGGACTGGGCAGTCAGGATGTGGTGATGTGCTGACTGTGTCTTGAGCTCATAGTTCAAAGAGAGCAAAGGCAAAAGGCATGATTAGCTCATGTATCTGACTCAGAGATTACAGCCAGATAGCACCCACATGTCCTTGCATTGAGCCAAGATTTGAGCTAAGTTTCAATCTCTCCAGAGAACTGACTGTCCCAGTGACAGAGAGTAGGAGGAATTGAGGGGATGCTGCTCTCTCCAGCCCAGTTCCATTTCAGGTGAGATACAGGGAGGGGAGAACGAGAGACTTTTCTCTGTGACCTTGGGCAGGCTACTTAACTTGTGCATGCCTCACACCAGGTAAAGAGGGAATAAAGTAATTTCCATTCTTGTACTGGTGTGTGAATGAATATATTAGAGAGATGACTCAATTCAGTAGCGAAACACTCAAAATAGGCAGATGTTTTATTTTATTTGTGCTAACTTGGTAGTGGAGCTGTTCTATCCAGTTTGAGGTGCTTGTTGCTATAGTGTCTGAACATATACATAACCATCTTTATTTCTCAGAGCTGGTACTATAGTTTCATAAAGAAATCTACTTTAGAACAGTGTTACTGTGTGGGTTTATACAGGTTGGCATCTATTGAAATCAAAGTTTTCTCCCGAGAAATGAAGGAGCTTAGGGGATTTGTTTCCCTGTATTTGTTATGCATTCCCCCCCTATTTATTATATAAAATACTTTTCTTTTTTAATCTCGTGGGGTTTTTTTAAGCCCACTTTATGGGAGCCTAGTCCTTCTGAAAATCATTTCCATAGCTTGGGAGTTTCATGAGGCATGCTTCTGCTAAGCTCTTCACTCTTCTCCCAGCGCTCAAGTAGCTTCCACATAAGAGAGATCTGTGCTCAAATGCTAAGTAAGGTTGTCTCATCAGACAACCTGCTAGGAAAAATAAGAGAATACTCCCCCTATACCTTTATTTTGGTATTCTTAAGGCCCAGATCAGTTTTATCTTAGATGTTGTCTTTACGTCTTCATAATGGTTGAAATGTATTTTACCCTCTCAAATTTGGCATTTATTTTTTTTGGTGCCTGGTGTAGATTCTACTTGGATTTGAGAGTGTAACCTACTTGCATGTCACAGGTAGGGTACCGATTCCGAGCTGGGGATTTTTTGGGCAGAATTGTCTATTTTCATAAAATAACTGCTATTGCGGATTGCCTTCCTGGGAGCAGCTTACCGGCTTGCTGCTTACTCCAGGCCGCAATACCAGTTTGTGGGTTA
>JBBMKD010000217.1:24182750-24348291 GCA_037834095.1 Argya squamiceps
ACAACAGCAGCGTGAGTACTGCCTCCAGACCCGAGCCGAGCCCAGCCGAGCCGGCCCGGCGGCGCTTGGCGGGGAGGGAGCCGGGACAGCGGCGGGACGGGGCCGAGCCTGGTGCTGCGGCCGGGGGTGCGGGGAGGAGTGGGGCGCTGGGCGGGCACCGTGCCCTTATCGCCAGCGGGAGTGGGACACGGAGCCATGGCCGCAGGAGAAAAGTTTTCCTGGGGAAGGGTGAAGGCGAGTGGGAACATCGTTGTGCCCCCGGCCCCGGAGGCAGAGCCGCGATCCCCGGGCAGCGCGCCCGCAGCGCCCCGAAGGGCCGGGCCGGCCCCAGCCCTCCCCGCGCTCCTGCTTGTCCCGTGTGCCGGTCCCCGGGGACCCTCACTCTCAGTCTCTCCATGTGTGATAAACACCGCGGCACGCTTCGCTGCCGCCCTGCCTGGCGTGAATGATGTACAGGGGTGGTGGAAAAGCCCTCCAGTGCCCCGCTGTGAGTGCTGGAGGCAAGAGAGATCCTGTTAATTCATTAAGGGGTGGAAAGCCCCACAGCACGTCAGGGAGCTTTGAGTGGAGGAGGCACGTAGTGCAAGCAGAGCGAAAAGTTTGTAAAAAAATCCATGGCATCTCACGCCTTTTCCCCGAAGTCAGTAATAGCGACTCACTGAGGTGTCCCCGAAAGCCTGTGGGATTGTGTGTGCGTGTGTAGGGGGCATGTCCCAAAAGCCCACACGCTGTGCCGTGATAGTGCAGGACCCTCCCTCACACCCGCTCTGCAACGCCCGGCAGATGGCTGCGGACAAAACTTCAAGTTTCTTTTGACTTGGTATCAGAAATACCATTTCTACTCTCATGTAGTCTGGGAACAGATGTAAATTAAAGGACTCTGGGAAACCTTTATATCTGGTGACAATATTCCCATTATTCTGATTATTATAGCTTGTCACTGCCTTGAAAATGCCTCTTTTATTGTTTTGCCACTATTGGAAATGAGTAAAAAGCAATTAACAGCATAAAACAGATTGGCTGCATTGTCAGATACATTCTTCATGGAACTTACTAGCCATGAAAAAGCAAATTGTCTATGTACTTATCTATCTATGTCTCTATCTGTGCATCAGCCATAGGTTTCTAATGTACAATTCAACTATCTTTTTTTTTTTTTAACTGGATTTTTTTTTGTCTATTTATTGCTACTTAGGCAATAATTCTAACAGCAATGTAGATGTTACTTTGATTTAACCAATTTTTAAAGGCAGTTGCATTTGCCGGACATGAATTTCACTCTCATTAAAGATGAAAGCAAGCATTGAAGAGAAAACAGCTGTATGGTATATTTCAGCACTACACTTGTCTCTAGAAGTATTTATTTTTAACATAACATGCCATGTAATGAAGAAAACAACCTATATGCCCTCTTTTTTGTTTCATTTTGATGTTGAATCAAGGGGTGCTGAGTAAAAGAAGCTAAAATGCCTCCCCCATGACTTCCCAGCATGGATTTCCAATAGTTTTGAGTATTTTTGCTTTAAGTAGCAAAGAAAACTCATTCTGTAGGCATTTGCAGGGAAAAGAAGGGTTATTTTTTCCAAAAGCATAGCTCAGAAAGTGATTTTCACAGAATTCTCTCTCCTTGGTTTCTTTTACAGAAACATGCTATTTAAATAGCTAGATTCCTTATTCTTCAGGTGACTGAGAAGGGTAATGAAAGAAAATGTCTTGATTGTTCATGGCATGCCATTAGGATTTTGCACCTCAGGATACCATGCATTGAAAGCTTCCAACTCAAAAGCACAAGCTAAAGCAAAAGACTGGTGCTTATTGCCAGTGTGGTGTTTGTAGGAAGGAGAAACAAGCGTGGTAATAAATTCTAATGTTATCTTTTTGTAATTTTCCTAACATGAGGTCTAGCATTCTGAGACTTTTTTCTCTCCTGTCTTTTGCAGAAAACAGACTGCATTTAGTAATTAATTGGATTTTTTTTTTTAACTGTGTAGGGGGAAAGTTATTTGCCTGAACCAGGGTTCTTTCATTAATTAACAGATAAGGCTGAATCCAATGTCTGTTTTTCTGCTGCAGCTCAGTTTTTACCTAATTCCACTGTTGGGGTGTCCATGACACAGGAACATGAAGCAATTTGCCCAAGGTCACTCGGGCAAACAGTGTGGCTTCTTTTGCCAGCCACATTGGTCCCCAGCCTCACATCACAAAGCATAAATTTTCTTAGGTCACAGGAGATGCAAAGCAGCAGGAAGGGGTGTTGGAAATGGACAATAGATATTAACTCATGTCATGACTATGCCAGTTGACCTAGTAGAGTAGGTAGGATGTGTCTGTATGTTATTGTATTCAGGCTCCCAAAGCAGTGAAGAGGCAAACAGCTTTTATCAGTTCTGGTACTTGAACAGACTTCAAAACATCGCTTTTGTCACTTATATGTTATTAAAAACATGATCAATCAAGTTTTGTGCATTAGTGGTGGGGTATTCCTAAAAGCTGGATGGATTTGCAAAGAAGAGGAAGGCAATGAAAATTTGGGGCTTTACTGGGACATATAGAAGATCTGCAGACACTCCACAAAAGTGCGGTCTTTGCAGCTGCTGGATGTCTTGCAACCTAGAGTGTTAAAACCCTCTGCTTTTTAAATTATTGTTATTTTAAAAGCAAGTGTCTGTTCATCTCCCATCTCACTTTTCTCACACGTCCCTCCAATTACAATTTAACTTACTAAAATATAATCCCTCCCAGGCAACAAACTTTTGTTTTCTCTGTTTGCAGATAGTGAGGTCAGGATTATGATAGAGGCAAAAATCTGGTGAGATCAGGGAATTTGGGTTCTCTGCTTTGTCCTGCCCAGAGGCTTTTTCTGTGACCTTAGGAAAGACAATTAACCTCTCTGGATCTCCTCTTCCATGTTAAATGAGGATAGTACTACTTAGCTACCACAAAGTGGTGGTGTGGAGCAGAATTCATTTCTGCTTTGTACAATACCTGAGGATCTTGAAGTGAAAATTGTTAGGAAAATACAAAAATACTGCTCTGTGTAGAAGTGAGGTTTGTATTCTCTATGTTCTTAGGAAGGGAACTTGGCTTTATTCAGTGGGTCTGATATTGGAAAAAGCAGACTTCTATTTGGGCTTCAAGTATCAATCTGCCCTAATAGAAGCATTTATTGAGCAAGGTGATGAAGCTCTTGAGGGACCTTGGAGAGATCAGACAAAGTGTTTTCTTGCCAAGGCTTTTCCAAAGAAAGGAGAATTTTTAGTTCTCCCAAAAGATCTGCAAGCCATTCTTTTTCCAAACCCATTCCTCTCTGAACACATATGCTGTGTACAAATGTGCCATTCAGTGAGCAGTTGTACCCTCTACACTTGTTTTCTCTCTATAGATGTTTATGTTAGTGCATGAAATTTTTCGTTGTTCTGCTCATCAGATGCTCTCTCCAACCTTCTTGTGAAGATGATTTGATTTCTCATATGATTTTTTCCTCCTTCTTCTCTCCCTGATTTCTAGGATAAGGACCTGTAAAAAAAAGTAGCAGCACCTTTAATGCTCTTACAGTTTTGAATCTCACTATCTCGTTTCTTGATAGTAGGTTTTCCAAGAGATTTCAAGAAGCTACAGTAAATAAACCACACTTACTAGGATTGCCCTCCTGCTATGATCACTGGTGGAATGGGAAATGGGAACTGTTTTTGTCAGGTTTCAGAGTTGTCCCTTTGATGAATGTTGCTGTTAATAGGAAGTACTTGATTTTGTCCATGCTTTTTTGGTGATGGAATTACTACAAATTCTGTGGCATTGTGGCTGGGTTTTTTTCACCATGAGGAGAAAAGATGCACATTTCTGGCTTTCTTTGGAAGACATTTTCAATCTGCTCTCTATGGAGATGCTGCAGCTATGATCACTGCATGCTTTAGCTATCCCATGTATATATGCCTTTGCCTTTTTTAGTAACCAGAGGCAAACTCCACAGAATCATTGAATATTAAGGGTTGGAAGGAATCATAAAGATCACCTAGTCCCAAACCCCCGCTGTCATGGGCAGGGAGATCTCCCAGATTCTGACATAAATTCTCCCAAACTGCTGGAATAAAGATGAGAAATGCACTATAATGCCCCAGTAAGAGCAGGAGAGGGCATTTGTCTAAGGCATGTGTATATTGCAGGTTGCTTCAGCCAGGCCAAGTTCCTGTATGATTCTAGGCATTGGATTTTTCATACTATATGAAAAATGTCAGCACTGCAATTTTTTAATCTCATTGTAGTAGAACAGTGCAGAAGATAAAACAGTGGAAGTCTGGTGTGCTTCAATGTTGCAGCTGCTGCTTGTGGAAACCATGCAATTGCATTGATGATTACAGCATGATCCAGGCCCTGAAAACTGGGGAAGGCAGGATGAGAGCTGGTGAGACACTGGACTGGGGCCTGGTTTTATCTTGGCAGTCATGCTGCACTGTTTTGTCCAGTCAGCCTGTGACTGTCATTTCTAGAGTTAATGTGGTTTCAAGATTCACTCCAAGACTTGGAATATGAGATGCCTTTGGGACAAGATAATAAAGGGGAGGCTAATAATGCTGCAGTAACTTACAGACATTGAAAGTAGAGTTAGGAGATGCAGTTTATCTTTTTGGTTGAAGAGGGATTATTGTGTGTTATCAGTCCCAATGTATGTCATATTGGATATTAGGAAAAGTTTCTTCTCAAAGGAAGTGCTGCAGCAAGGTACCAGAAAGTCTTTGGGGATTTTCAAGACTCATGTAAAGATGATGATCTGATGGGAACCACTCTGCTCTGAATGGGTTTTCTTTACCCCCTACTACCACCGATCTTTTTTCTTTGCCCTGTACAAGCTCTGGGGGCTGGCAGTGACAAGCGGGTTGTGCAAGTTCTCACAGTGAAGCCTGTCTCTTCCGGGAATGATTCCTCTGAATGCTTTTGGCAGAGTTCTGGTGTGATCTGCTAATGTACTGGTGGTTGGATGCTGAGACATTATTCACTCCCATGGAGCATTACAAGCTGGGGAGGCCAGTGGGATCGCTCTGTGCCAGGTAGTTTTTCATTAAGATGCCTTCCAATGCGGTGTGTGATGGGCAATATTTGCAATTCCAAATAGACTGCTATGCTTGGAAGGGAGGAAGGGGAATCTTTAGGCAAGGCAAAGCTGCTTTTAGTTGTCAGCCACAAGTAACTGCTCCAGAAGTCCGGCTGGATTTCAGTCTAAAATATTTATTCCTAGAATGCAAAAATGGTGACAGAGCAACCACATTAATCACACTGCCTTTGGTAGATATTTTGATTTCTATTCTAGACTGTTTTTTTCTCAAATAGCTTTTGAGTAGACTATGGTCTCATTGCCATTGAAGGTAGGCCAATTCTGGCAAAATCTCCTTATGCATTTCTATTTTTCCTCTACCTTTATTAATGAAGCTTGTTACTAAAGTCCTTCTCCAGGACTCGGCCAATCCATTTTTAATTAATGTTTAAATAGAAGATTGGAAATAAAAATGAAACCAGCGTGGCAACTACTTTTGTGATTGAGTTGGTAGACCAGGGAGAAGGCATCTGGAAAATATTTTTTGTGTTGTTTCTCTCCAGACTGGTTTCATTGCAAAGTCAGTTTGATATCTGGACCTGGGTACTGTTTGTGGATACCAGGAAACTGGCAGGTTTCCTGGGCCATTTCCCTGCCTGGCACAGTAAAATGTTGATGTTCTTGTAGTTCCAAACTCAGTAACAGAACAGCTCCTGTCCAAGGTGTCTGTCAGCAGTTTCCCTTCAGACCTCAGTACTCAGACTTTGCCATCATCAGGGATGATGCCCTAGGACTTGTGGCTAAGCTTTCAGAGTGGATTAAATGCAAATAGAAACAGCTACGCGATTCTTTAATTATTTTTTTCATAATGGAAAACATTTATCCAATTAGATTATGAAGTCTTTTGAAAAGGGGTTTGAGAAGCTAATTTATGTTTGGCAGGAGAGATTTTTCTCAAAAGGGAGGTGAGATGGAACAAATATTTTCTTGAAGGCAAGGCTGTAGGAAGATGAAACTTTCTGAGAGTTTCCAAATTTACAACTGCATTTGTAGTAGAGATTTTAGAAAACATAGGAGAACGGTGTTGTCTAATGGGAAAAGCATGGGTTAAGGGCAAAGATCTTTAGTATTACTTGCACTGAGGAATACTGGAAACCAGTCTTGCAGACAGTCAAGAATTTACTCAAGTCATACAGTAGTGTCATGCTCCTTGATCTTCCTGGATGTTTTTGGGTAGAGAGAGCAGTACATGCTTATGTCAGTCAGCACTCTCACACAATTCCAGATTCATACCAGAGTTGAGGGCCAGGCCTGAGCTTATGGTTGGGGCTGCTTTGAGGACATTGCAGGGGACCTGTCAGTTATGGAGTTAATGATTTGGTTTGGCTGGGTTCTGGTCAAGTTTATCTTCCATTGAGAATCTGTGTTTGAAGATGTCAAATTCAACTTGCCTCAGCCAAGACAGTAAATTAAATGACATGTTCCTTGTGAAGCACTGAATGCTATAATTGCAGAAATTCCCCAAAGCAGCAAAGTATTTGTTTGGATCCTCAGTTTAAATTGATGTAGGATTGATCTAGGCTATTTTACTGTAGCGGAGAATTCAACCTGCAGGATCCTACAGCAGCGGAAAGTAAGATTGAGAAATGAATACAGAGGTGAGGAAACCTGGAGCAGTACAACAAGGAGACCTGTGGGCCCTTTATGTTTTCTGAATTACAGCCACAGGACTGTGGGCAGATGAGGTTTTTTCCTCTCTTGCGCACAGCCTTTCACTGTCTCTCATTTGGCTCTGAGAGTTTGTTACTTTGTGGGAATTTGACCCACTGTAAGCCGTGTTGGAGACTGCTCTGGTGACATAGCTGGTGAAGCCCAACAGGAACTTTAAGCTGAAATATCCCTTAGCTGGAATACACTTTGTTGCAGTCACACCTTTACATACAAGCTTCCTGGTTTGCTCGTGTTGGAGTCCAAGGTAAACTGATTCCCAAATCCTAACTTCTCCTGATGTTCAGAGAGAACTGCATCTTGTTGTTAACATTGCCTCCGTGCAAAAAGGAGGGCATGGAAGTATTTCCTTTCCTGTCTTTATGGGGTGTCATGAGACTGAGGGAACTGAAGAAAATTTTGTGCATGTTTGTAGAACGTGGCTGCGTGGGTGTAAACATATTTGATAAATAATCTGCCATGGAAACTTTAGGGTCAATTTCCAGCCTTCATAACCTGCGGAGTCGCAGCATGCAATAAAAGTAAGAAAAGATTGATGCTGAGTGATCAAATCTCTCTTTTGTTCCTCCCTCTCAGTGCTGAAGGAGACCTGATTGCTCTCCCACCGAAACGAGTGTCAAAGCCCTGACACTGAGGCTGTCACAGGGCTGTTTTTTCCCCTTCGTGTTCCAACATGCGACACAATCGCCAGCCAGGCAGCTCTGCAGAGCACTACAGGGCCTGCGTGCCCCAAATAGCATCAGTTTTAATTATCCCAGCGTGGTGTGGATCCCCGGGGCGCAGGCTGAGGGAAGGGTGCGGGTTGCCGGGCTGAGGGAAGCGGAGCCGGGCGCTAGAGGGAGCGTGGGCATCTGAGAAAGGGAGGGAATGCTGCTGGAGCCCGGGACTGCCTGCTGGGAAGGCAAAGGCTGCTGAAATATTGATATGGAAACCCGCTCGGAGTCACTGACTCCGGGAAACTCCCGCTGTCTGGGGTTCCCTCTGCCAGAGACGAGAAGAGTCCTGCCAGACATTGGGTCGTGGTGTAAAGCGTTTTGCCATCCCGTGCAGCTGATGCTGTGTCACTTTGTGCTGTCTCTAGTCGCCGCCAGGCTTTTTCCTGAAGATGGGATTCCCTGTGCCGGGTCTCTCATGTGCTCCGTCCCCTCCAGCCGGTGTCCTGTGCCTGTAAAACCTCCAGCCTCCCCCCGCAGCTGCCGGCGGTGCTGCTGTGCCAGGGGGACGGAGTTTGACCCGGGTTTGACACGGGGAACAGCGGAGCGGGTCCGGACTCACCCTCATCTCATCCGCTGCCCTGCCCCTTGTTGTCCCCCCCAGGGGCACTGCTGACAGATCCACCTCACTGTCCGTCTGCTCCCTCTCCCACACCATCGACAGCTGCAGGGGAGGGCAGGAGAGCTGGGCTGCATCACTTCTCTCCCTGATCCACAGAGGATGCGCTTGCCCTGACAGGTCCCCGCCACTTGGCACTCTAACATTTTGACCAAGGTAAAGGTGTTGCACAAATCTTAGGGTTTGTTTTCCTCCTTTCCTTTCTTGTGGATGTGGAGGAACATAAAGAATTGGAATTCTTACCAGCCACTGCAATGTGGGATGAAGAAACACTTCCTGGGAAACATGGTTGCACTACCTGATCTCTTTGGGGCTAAAATATGTGTTTGGGATTTAAAAAAACTTAGGACTGAGCAACTGCAAATCACTTAGATCACTGATGGGCTGAAGAACTGGGATGCTGGAAGCAACAGGTTTGACACTGCTTCAGTCTGTAACATGGTTACTGCTGGTACATCTTCAGTGGTGCTGCTGGTAGGCTCCTGAACTGGGTTGAGCCTCTCCTGGGGGTTTGGTAGAGGACTCCCATGAGGGGTTAATGGAGCAGAAGACTCGGCACAGAGCTTCTGCTGACTTTCAAGGCAGAGAAATGTCTTGGGTTGAGTTCAGATGTGCATCCTTGAGTGCCAGAGGAGAGCAGGCTGTGCATGCAGGATGTCTTAATGATTCGTGGTGTTACCATTGTGGCTAAAATGTTTTGGCTTCCCTGTCTACAAGCAAGAGTTAACTCACGTGAGGCACTGTTGCCGAGGCTTGAAATGGATGGACATTTGCAAAAACTGTTGTGTGAAAGAGAATGTGTAAAATGTGATTCTCTTTCTCTTGCCAAAATGCTTTAGGACCTCATGGGTGTAGGGGGAATGGAGCAGGAGCTTTAATTGGTTGGTAGCCTTTCCCTGCAGGTGGTGATTGATTGAAAAATCCCTTCCAGCTGTGGTCAGCACCATGAGGTGCAGGCAGATTTGGCTGGTCTCTGGCCTTATTTGCCTCTGTTGGAGAACGAGGAGGTGAATTCTTTCTGCACAAGGCAGTGGGGTGGATAGCTGTGTATATGGAGATGTTTCTCTGTTCCAGTCTTCCTGTCCTTTACTACCAAATCCTACCAATTTTTTACTTGCAGAATGGCAGATATGACTCTACTTAAAAAGGTCTTCTGCTGCCTCCTTCAGCTGTGTATTCCAAAGGCCATTAAAAGGAAGGTCAGTAATATAACCTTTTTTTTTCTTTATTTTTTTTTGAGAAAACTGAGGCATGCAAGAGAGGAGGGATGTACTCTGGGATATGATCAGTATTGATGTGGCTACTTAATAACAAAGGACTTACTTTACTTCATTGCCACAGCTTAGATGCTGAATATATATTTTTTATAAGAGATTGCATGAAAGGAAAAATAGGTGAGGAATTAGGAGGGGAAAGAACAGGTCTTTCAACAGTAGAAAAGTAGAACATGCTCAGCTAAAATCATTAACAGATTGATCAAGTTAAAGCAGTGCAAAGTTCTGTCTCAAAGGGTTTTAAGACCGTCGTTGTCTGCTGTTCTAATCCCTTTGCCTGCTTGGCTTGACAGATCAAGCCATTTCAAATTGCAGCTCCTTTTGAGCTGTGAGAATCAGCATGATTAGATCGTGGGAGCCATGAATTTGGGCTTTCATTGGAAATGCAGACAGGAGAGGAATCACATCTGTCTGATCAGGGGCGTGGGAGCTGACTCTGAAGCATGTGGATTGTTTGGAATAATTTAGGATGACAACACATGTAGGTTTGTGTGCCTGTTTGTGCAATCTTACATGGGATAATGTAAAAGCATGCAAAATTCAAGGGTCTTGTAAGCTTCTGGGGTCATCAAGGTGGCATTGTTTCCCCTTTATGTTTCACTTCACAGCCAAAGGGGAAAGTTTTTGCCCAACAGCATGTGCAGGTGAAGTGCTCCTGAGTGAGACAGGGCAAATCAATCTTCCTTCCTCCCTCTGGGTGGGGCCTGGTTGGGTTGCCTCATGGCAGTCTTCTGCCAGGTGGAGGGCTGGACCAGTATGTGAAGGGTAATGTCCTTTTTCTGTCACCCACAGTGTCTTTCTTGCTTTATTCCCAACCAGAAAAATGTTGTTAGTACTTGACTCTGCAGTGGGAGCATGGTTGGGAGTGAAGGTGTGTTTCTGGGGCTGGGGTCTGGCATTTGTGGACAGACAGACCAGCTCCCTGAACTTGCATAAACCTTGTGTTTGCAGTGGGACAGGGTTTTGCTTCTGTTTGGCCAAAAGCCTCAGTGTGAGACACAAGACTGGTGAGCCTGCATGTGGAGGAGCACTGTCAGCTCATGCTCGGTGTGTGGTGGGAGAGGCAGACATGCAGACCTGCCTACTGGGCTCTGAAAAACACATTTGTACCTGGCCTGAAAAGATGTTTGCCTGTGGGACAGCGAGATTGCAAACCAGAGTAGATTGCCATGCTACTTTAAAGAACTGGCATTTCAGAAGAAAGAATCTTTGTTCAGGTGTACTTTGGCAGCTATTGGAGCAATACCAGCACGAAGCCCCATCCAGTCACAGTGTCCATATCAGGTGTCACAGAGGGATAATAGAGATTGTTCAGCTGTCTATGGTCAGACTTTATGGGTAGCTGAGCCTTTTACAGAAGGACTTTCAGGAAATTGTGGAATATGGAGTACAGCAGAATAAGATCTGGGCAGGGTGGCCCACCAGATTGTGATTTCTGTTGAGTGTTTTTGAAGCCCTGCCTCAGTAGCCATGATGAACACTTTATCTGCTCCATGAGAGCTGTCTGCTTTCTGATGGACCAGGAAATGAGCAAAATGCCTGGTCATTTTGTTAAGCAACAGAAGTTTGCAATCACTTTAACTGTGTGTCCTTCCAGGACTCTTCTCTCTCTGGATATTTGCTATCACTGAGATAGCAGTGTCATGATCCCTCATTCTGGTGCCTGTTTGGAGGGGTGAAGAGTGGCACAAGGTGTCCTTGGCTGAGCATTGCAAGTGTGCTGGAGAGCTTGCTGTGATTGATGCATCAATCAGCTGGAGCCCTGCCAGCTATGCAAGTGGACACTGGGTCCCTTATGGTTCAGGCCAGATATTATTTTGGGGCCTGCTTCTTCACTCAGCTCAACTTAGAGGAATTCTTCACCTCTGTGATCTTTTGTCCCCTGCTGAGTTCAGTTCAAACTTGTCCAAAGATTCCGAAGTTATCCCCTCCAATGCTAACTCAGACATAGCATGGCCTGTTGATCCAAAGCAGAAACTGTTTCTTTTTCAAGGCACCTAAGCCACAGCTACAGCATCAGCACTGAGGAGTCCTTAAGTTTCTTAATTTGTTTGTGTTGGTTTTTGCTACCCTGCCTGGAAACTCCATTCCTTTAATCACAAGGCAACACTGCTGGTAGTGTAGCATTCTCAGTTTGCTTATACAGCACCTCATTGTGGCAGGTTCAATGTTACCCGCCTTTCCCGTTAATTAATTTCAGATTATCCATGTTACTTGTTCCACCTCACATACTGCAAGTAACAAAGCCTGCCTTTCTGAATTGCACTGAGGTTTTGTTCTTATGGCTCCCAGCTTTCCGTGCCTTTTTGAAAAATTTATTTATTTGTGCTTCCTGTAGTGCTCCTGGAAACGGGCAATAAACTGCTTTGGGGAGATAGAGAAACAACTCACAGAAAGGGGAAATAGGCTGGTCTAACTGCAGAATGAGATCAAATGTTAGACAATAAAATATTGAATCATTTGAGAATGCTGCGTCTTCTGTAGAAGAGGAGGTTCTTATTTTATTTCCCAAAGACAAAGTTTAACAGTCATGAAAGTCACTGACTAGTGGATACTGTTCTCAGGCTGAGGCTGGAAAGAGCCAGAGTTCTCCTCATGTGCCCCTCCTGGAAGAGACAAGGGTGAGAAGCCAGAGCTGATCCATGGAACGTCTCAGGACACAGGAGTGAGTCAATATATGTGTGAAAATGTTCTGTTCCACAGCTTGTGGGGAAACACATTGTCTAATGCTGTGCATCCTTACCTAAGAGAGTTGGCTGTAACATTTATTGCCCTTGGTACCTAACAAGTTCAAAAAAAAGCTTGATATTGCCTGTGTTTGTCAAAATCAGCTGCATGGGAGCACCTCAGAGTAGAATGGGAGGGGACAGAGTGGAGCTTACTGGGCTTTTTTACATCTTTAAAAATCCCATTTTAATCACTGTGTGGTTTAAAAAAAAATGTTTTCCAAATGTAGGGGATACTGTGCCTATGTATGTAAAGATATGTGACCTGATAACTATGTAACTAGGTACACAACTATATAATTAGAAAAAACCTAAGTACCATGTAGCCAGGGATGATTTGGGGCCATAGTCTGATTTTTCCTGCTTTCCCTTTTCTCTCTACACCCCCTGCGGTAACTTGTGGGCTCTGATGCTATTATATGGAGCTGCAGGTCCCTTCCTCCTCTTTGCTTTGCTGTGGCCTTTGCACAGTGGCAGTGACTTGGACAGCCTTTGGTGTGAGTCAGAGTGGAGGTTTTTCTGTGCCTATCGCAGTTGGATTTGGCAATCCTTGGTTACACACCAGGTTCCTTGGGCTGAACCTTGTTGGTGTGCTGAATTTGGAGCTCTCCTGAAGTACATGTCCTCCCTGGGTTCAGTTCTGCTCTGCTGTCATCTGCAGATCTCACTGACTGAGAGATGGGAGGAAAAGAGCAAGGTGGAAAAGAGCTGGCAATTAGCTGGGGTCTGTCCTTTCAACCTTCTTGAGCTAAAAGGTTTTTTTGGTTGGTTGGTTGGTTGGTTTTTTTTTCTTTTTTTATGACTGTGGAGTTCTAAGGGTTTTAAGATAGGGTTTTAAGAGAGAAGTAGAAAACTGTGTTTAATGATAAACATTTGGAACAGGGGAGGCTTTCTCCCCACCCAGCTGTATGTACAGCACTTTGCACAAATTTTATGTCTTTAAAGGATGATGTATATGATATGGAAGGCAGAACCTTGCCATTTTCACCTGCATATATGGAATTTGAATTCCCTGAAGAGGAGGCAGCATGGGCATTCCCTGCCAGCTTGTTTCTACAGACCATAGATGATCAGTTGTGATGAGGCAGATGTGGCCTTTTCTGTTGTTTCTTTTTGACACCAGCCTCTGCCAGTCCCTGGGGTGACACATTGGTCAGTTTTATGCTTGCTTTCTCCCTCCTGAATGTGAGGCCAGAAGGTGTTTTGTTCCTGTGATAGCCCCTGTGGTGAATTTTTCTTAACAGTGCTGGCTACAGGGAAACTGGCAGCTTTTTCAGGTTCATTCTTTATTTAAATTCTCTGCCTCCAGAGGCACGCTTGTTCTTGGCTTGTCCTGATGCATTTTCCTTGGGCATCCTTCTGCTACAGCAGCTCCTGCCCAGGGCATGGACAGAGAATGAAGCTAATAGATGGAATTAGCACCAGAGGAAAAAAAAAACCAGTCCCCTGAGCAAGGCATGCACAGCCACTGGGAACTTAGTGTTGTGATCATGTACTGCTTTGTGCCCAAGTCCTGCTGGGGGAGAAGGGAGGAAAGTGATTATTTGAAGTTGGGGGATCTGACTTCCAGGAGTCTGGGACACGGTCAGTTCTGGTTAGACATGCCATGGCTGAGTGATACTGGGTTGTCTCAGACAAGAACTGGGCAGAAAAATGCTGTCAGGAGGCTTTTCTCCTTCTTGTTTAAGCTGAATGGGTCATTCTCACCTGCCAGGGTGCATAAATTGCTGTCTTGCAAGCTAAAGCTGCAGACCACAGACTAAATGGTCTGTCCTGCCATTAACTGAAGGGAGAGGATGTCAGTAAATGCAAATTATCCTTTCAAGGGGTACTGTTCAGCCCATGTTAGTGTTCTAAAATCCACTTTGGTTTACGGTGATTAAATGCTGGTGTTGCTTCAATGGAGCTTGATTTCTGCTTGTGTGGGCAGGACCCTAATGTGAATATTTCTGTGTGCAGCCTTAGTTTTGTCAGTGTGGGTCTTCAGGTGTCTTTATGTATCTCCTTTAATTTGTGCCTTTTTTTTTTTTTTTTTTTTTTTTAATATTTTTATTTTCCATTCGTCTTGTATTTTCTTTTCTTTTGTCCTGAACTTTGGCCAGTAAAAATGAGTTATCTGATCGTGGGGAACATGACTCAGGTATGTTAAGGGGGGAAGACTCAGGTATTGCCATAGTGTGGGCAAGTATCTTTCTGTCTTTCTTGCACTGATGAGAAACTTGGATGTTCAAGAGCAGTAGCATGTGCTTTAGCAGTAAAAACAGTCATGTTAACTACCTACCACTTATTTGGACACTTGAGGGTGAGAATTGCCAACCTGGAACTTGCCAAGTCTCTGTTCTTCTGGAATATTTAGAATAAAAATCTCAGTGTTAAACAGTATCCTAAATGCTGTTGAGCTTGTTCTGGGAGAAGACAAGTATCCCTTCCTGGGGCACATAGTGTCTTTCAAAGTCTTCTGTGCCACTGTGTGCTCTCAGTTCACTGCTTGGCTAAATGTCTTCACTGCTTCTGTGGGGGAACTGATTTGAGAGGTCACAAACACCTGCCTGAATGGAAGTTGGAGAGGGAACCTTTTGTAATAAACTGGCAAACCAGACTTTTAAACATTGTTGTGCTGTAGCCTTAAGCTGGGGTTGCCAGCCTCTTCTGTGCTTGTTGTAGAAACAGCTGCTATGAGATTTTTTTTTTTTTTCTGGATAAATAAATAGTACACAGACTTGGCCAGATGGACCAAGTGTTGTGAGTGATCTTTTTACCAGTGGAAATGGTGTTCTGGATCCCTTACTTCTGCTTGGAGCAACTTGTCACTGGAACACTTTGGTTTCTTTTGTTCTCTCTTTAATAAAACTTCTGTGCTTGGTTTAAATCCTTGCTATTGCAGTAAAATCTTACCTTGATAAGGACTTTAGCTTGATGAAGCAGGAGTTCCTGTCAGAGCAGCATGTTTTATTTCAAGGGCTTATTTTTCATCTTCGTGATGCTGAGTAGGGCAACAGTAATACCTTCAAAGTCAGTGCTGATGCACTGATGAAATGTCAGTAAGATGAGAACTAGAACCATGTGCCCTCCCCTTCTCTGACAGCTGGCAGGCTTGGACACGATGGAATTTGAAAGCCTCTTCCATCCACAAGACTGTGCTTCTGCCTGTGTTTCATAACAGGCAGCAAGCGAGAAAGCATTAACACAGTGATAAATTACCAAGTGTCAGAAGCCATCAAGCTGCCTGGTGAAGCAGAGGTGTCTCTTGGAGGGGTTGAGCCATCCAGGAATGCAGTCCTTTAGAAGTAGCTTTGGGTTGATGATGAGGGTTTCACTTGCAAAGTTCCACCAAGCAGTGTCCAAACAGCGCATCAAACAAAAATGAGGTTTCTTTTCTGCCTTGGTAGAGACCACCCTGGCTTGTGGTGTGGCGTGTTCTCTTGCTGCTTTGCTTCTTGCCTGAGCTCTGAATCAGTTTCCCAAATTCCACTGTTGGCTGTGACCTCTCTAGCCCTGCTGTGCTGGTCCTTCACTGGTCCTGGATTTGGGTTTCCCTCTAGCTCAGGTCCTGCTGGCTGGTCTGACTGAGGGCAGGAGTGCTTTACAGGGCCTTGATGAAAGCTGAGAGAAATAATCTGGGCTTTGGCTCAGCAGTTAAGGCTCCTTAGCACTTGAGGATGAATGACTTAAAGCACAAACAGGCAGTGCAGTAAAGGTGGTGTATTTATTAGAGCAAGTTCCCATTAACTCTTCTCCTTGACAGGTTAAATATCTCTAGCTCCTCTTGTCCACTGTCATATAAGGTCTGACTCAAAGCCAGTGAATTCTTTGCATTTCTATTGACTTTAATGGGGCTTGGACGTGTGCCCAGGATCATAAGATCAGATGTGCTGGACGAGACCAAAAGTCCATCTATTCCCAATGTCACACTGCTCAGTAGCACAGCTGTATCAAGAATATGTAGTACAGAGAGCTCTGTAAATAACTGACTGCTTGCCTTGGTGTTTTCTAGAGTGTGTGGGCTGGTTGACAGAAGGGAATAATTTGGGTTTAATCCCTTACCCCCATCACCACCCTGACAGGTCTCCCCAGGTCTTCACTTGGACCAAGAACTGACTTGCATTCTGATTTAAAAAAGATGAACAAACATAACCACAGCCAACCAACAAAATAAAAATTACATCTCTCTAAATTTTAAGGAATTGTTTAAAGAATTTTTTAAATGGAAAGGTGATACTTCTATTTTAAAAGGTTAAAACAAAATATATATTATATAGTTCTGAAAGCAAACTGAGTACAATTAAGAAGCTACAAAATATGCTGGCCTTATTAAATTGCTGTTTTACTGTAGAGAATCACGCTTGAAGATACTGCTCCCTGTGATTTTTTTGTGCTATGCTGTACTGGTATAAAGTCAGTGAAAAGAAGGTTTCAGTGTTTATGTGCTCTTGTTGGAGGAAAGCAGTGAGCTCTGTGGGTAAAAATAGAGATTATGGTGTCTGATGCAGGGCCTGCTTGTAAGGTCATGTTGTTTAGTTTTAATTACAGGAATTACCTTGCTGACGTCAGCTAGGAAGTCAGCAGGGTGGATGCTCACACACTGTTCTGAAGGTGGCCAGAAAATGACAGGTAGTTTAGAGAGTGGTTTTTTGGTTGTGTTTGTTAGTTTGTTGGGGTTTTTTTGGTTTGATTTTTTTTTTTTAAAGAAGATTTTAAACTGAAAACTTCAAACTGAAATACACGTGTGGTTTTTCTTTGTTTATTTGTCTGGGGATTTTTAATTTTGGTCGTTATTTATTTAATTTTTAATATGGGTTTCTTAACATTTTTTTTCTCATAATACCAGTTGATAGAAGCTAAAATCAAACTCCCTCTTCTTCATCCTGATTTAGAAACTCACCAATTTAAGGCTGGGTAGGTTGTGTATGTTTGAGAATGGAGGGGGAGCTACATTTCAGATGTAAATTACTTGGTCTCATTGCTGAGATACAAGAACAAACTTCAGGGGGAAAAAGAAGTAGCATTTGCCAGCAGAACGTTGCAACTGAGAGGGAGTCATGAGTGCAGTGGGGTAGAGCTTTCATGTGTACCCCTCCTGCAGGATGGACAAATATGTGGGAACTCAGCCTTTAGGCTTTACATTAACCACTGACAAGTCGTTTCCCTCTGTGCCTCAGTTTTCCCACCTGTGAGAGGCAACTGACCTCCTTTGCCAAGCCCTTGGGGAGTGACTGGTGAAGCACTGGATAAGCCCTGTTATCTATAGCTATTGGCAGCTGAGGTCTGGACCAGCGTGCCTTCTTTTTCTCCTTCCCGCAGGGAAGTATTGGCCACTGTTCAGGACAGGCAATAAATGCAAACAGTTCTACTGTGTTTTTTCAATCTTAATTTTCTTGGGTGCCAAAACCAGCATAACAAAGTCATGAGAACTGTGGCCTGTTTGAATGTGACCCCATCTGTCTGCAGTGGGTTGTAGTCTAAGAGCTACTGTGTAAATGTTCCAGTTGAATTCAATTTGTGGTTTGCTTTTTGAAACATAATTTCATTTCTAAATGTGGGAAGTGTACCGAGCCCAAATTTGTCCTGGTGCTGGGAGGAGAGTTCTAGTCTGATTATTTAAAATGAATTAGTTCTGATGAAATATTTAGCCTTTAAACAACACATTTAATGCAGTGAATTGCATTTTATTTATTAATGGCTGTTGCAATGAGATTTGGAGAGAAATTCTGCTAAAACTCATTGTTGTGATACTGCCAAATATAGTAATAACTATAATATTTTGTTGAATTATTAATACTCACTGTGCCTACAGAGCTACATAAGCATCAGATTTCAAAATTGCTTTTATCTGAAGGATGATATTTCGCCATTGTTTCGCTTTTTTATTTGGTGATTTTTTTCAAACAAATTTTTTTAAAAAATTAATTAAAATGATTAAAGGAAAGCAGGAAGGCCAGTCAGGTGTTGCCACTGTTTAACTCTTTTTTCATTATCAAAGCACTCCCAGGAAATGTGTCAAATATTATTTCTTTCTGCCAGCTCCAGCTCTGTTTGCAAAGAGAGTTTCCTTGTATGGAAAGCCTGCAGTGAAAAGGAAAGGTGTGTGTGAAAGCCAGGCAGAGGGCTGAGGGATATCACTGCTGCTTTAGCAAAAGAGCCTCGTCCCCTGCCACCTCCCCTGCTGCTGAGGGCTGATCTGTACCTGTTACCCATCCCTCAGAGGTTATTGACAAAGAAAGATAGGCAGAGCACTTTTAATCTCTGTGAACCAGATTTTCTGCCTCTAGGACAGATGCTAATCTGTGAGAGCTTTGGCTTCCAGCCAGTGACTCTTCTCTAATAAATTTATGGTGCTGGCCCCAGTAATGATGGCCAATTCTGTCTGTGGGACCCAGAGCCCACCTCAGGAGGGATGCGCCTTACATGTTTCATTTCACATGGTGTCCAGGATATTCCTGGATGTTCCCTGCTCCTGGATGCTTGGCCTGATGTGAGAGTGTGATGGTTTGGCCATTGGTGCCCCCCAGCATGGTTGTGTCCCATGCTAAGGAACATTTTCAGACAAACTCAGACCTGGTTTAGGGAATTGGATAGCCCAAGAATTGTTTGCTTTTGGCACCTTGTCTTGGGGAGAAAGGAAATTCACCCAGATGGAGACAGACTCTAATGTGCCAAGTGGTCTCTGGACCACTATATAGGCCCTAACTTATCTTACTTTCTAATATGGGCATAACAAATGAAAAGCAAAAGTGACATGAAGATAAAAGTCGCTCTTGATCCGAACTCTTGTTTTTCCACTGTTTCCTTTGAATTGAATATGAGTAGTCTGAAGTCTCCCTGGATTTTATTTGGGGCCTGTAATACCAGTATGGGATGGTGAAAATGTGGGAATATTCCAAAGATTTTCCTTATTCACCTAAAGCTATTGCTCTGGAAGCATCCAGTTAGACCACTTGTCCAATTGCCCCTTGCTCTCTTGTGTGACCTTTTTGGTTTCCAAGGAGCTTGGGAAAGCTTGCAACACATGCTTGTTTATTATCAGCAACCAGTGTGTTTTCCTCTTCTCCCCAGTGCCTTTCCTATTTTAGTTAATTTTCCAGTTGAAGATGTCTATCCAAAAAAGACTCTCTGAATATCTGGATGTGTCCTGAGGTACACTAAAGGGTCCGGTTTGTGAGTCTGCAGCCAGAGATGTTGTATTGGGTCTGGCTGGGGTGGAGTTAACTTTTCCCAGGGCAGCATTCCTGGTGCTGTGCAGGAGCATCTGTAGCTGGAAGGCTGTTGGTAACACAGAGCTCTGGCTATGGCTGAGTGGTGCTCACAACACTCACTCCCACCCCCCAAAGGCCAACAGGCTGGGAGTAGGTGAGAGGCTGAGAGGGCATCCCATAACTCCAGCCATCCATATATCCTTTTTAATGCAGGCTCCCACTCTGTCCCTGTGTGCTGTATGCAGCCATGGCCTGGGGAGCTGGTCTGAGGGAAAATTGCAGGCTTTACTCCAAGGATGGCTCCTGGGAGCTTCCCCAGGGTTTTCTTGTGCCTGGTTAGTGGATCAGCCTCAAATGAGTGTCTGGGGAACAATCAGTGCACTCAGCTGGGCTCCTTGGCTGCTGGTGAGAGGGTGCCCTGCATCACTGGGGGATTTGAGAGGGCATGGTGGGATGCTGCAGGAGTGAGAGGAGGCAAGTTCTTTAGAGGGTTAGCTGAGGATTCAGACAGCTTAGAACAGCCCTACCTCAGAACCATGCACGGGGAGGAAAGCACTGGAGGGCTAGAGCTGGCTTCTGGCTCCTTTGGGTATTCAGCCCAAAAGGAAAATACAATTTCCTGCCTGTCCTAATGATGTCTGACAATTACCTGCCACCTTCTGATGAGACAAGGGGAGACGTAATGGGAGGAGGGAAGAAGAGGAAGCTGGAGTCTTGGTGGTGGTTGGGTGATTCAGGCAGATGAAACATTTGGGGACCAAGCTGGAAGATGGGCGTGGGGAGGCCAAATGATGGTGAGGACTGAGTCAAGCAGTGCCACAGAAAGTAGTGTCCAGGTCAAGACTACCCGTGTCAGCAATTTTTAGGCCAATCTCTTTCCCAATGAGTTTTCATGTTTGAGGGAGGAATGTGGTCCTGTGACGTACCTTTGGTCTGCATGGATAAATGCTCCTCCATGGTGGTATTTGTCTGCATGGATAAATGCTCCTCCATGGTGGTATTTATCTACACGGATAAATGCTCCTCCGTGGTCCTCCAGCCTGCTGAGTCCCACACTCCCATTAACTGCCCTGGCAGTGAGCCATCAAAATCCACTCTGGAGTACTGAACTTCTTTCACTGCAAATTATCATGGGAGAAATATTGAAAGTCACGCCCTGTTTAACCTCAGAGAAGTTCCTCTGATGGTATCAGACATATGCCACAGTGACTGCATAGAGGAACAACACAGATACTTGGATTTGTCTCATTGGCTTTGCAGAGTGTAATAATCTATTGTGAGGAAGAAAACCACTTCAGCTCAAAGATGCAAAACTTTGTGGTAAACAAACTTTCACTTCTGTGCAGGGGGTTGTCATAGAGAAGTGATGGCAATAAATAGATTAATTAGGTTTCACAGAAACATAGTAATTGTATGTAATCTATCTTGCATATAAATAGAGGGATCTAAGCAGATGATGTTCTGAGTAAACATACCATCCTTGACTCCTGTAACTGCTCCAGAGAGCAAAAGCTCCCTTCTGCTCATTTGCACACTTGTTTCTGCTGCTCATTGCTTACCTTTTGCCACCAGAAATTGGCAGCCTGCTTCCACATGCCAGAAGACACCGCTGCAAGAGACTGTGATGTAATTGTGACCACCCAAGGCTTGGTCTGCAGCCCTGCTGCCTGAAAAAATAAACATGAGCTGACTTATCTTTCTTTAGCTGTCACTTGCATTGTAGTCTTAGGCTGTGAAATGCATTTATGTGGTGACTGTCGCAGCAAAGATATCATCCATTTTTTTCTGAATTTCCAGACAATGTCTTGTTTATTTTATGTATTGATATGCACGTTACTGTGAATGTGACTGAAACAAAGTGATTCTTGCTTTCTAGTTTTGCCTGCTTAGACTGTGGAGAGAAAATGGTCTGCTTGCAGGCATGAATTTCTTGGGAAGAGGGGAAAGCACCAGCCTGTTCTTTGTGTATCCAGCTGGGCCTGGTATGGATCAGGTGCTGAAAGTGGCTCTGTCCCTGTGCAGTTCCCTTTGTGTGTGGTGGAGCTGCAGCAAGCCCTGAATGCAGGGTAGGAAGGAGAACCAGAGGGCTGCAGTGTGATCCGTGCTGCTATTCCCCTCTTGAGTTAGGCATTCTCGTTCAGTGGTGTTATCCTACTATTACATAAATAAATACTAATGGACTACAGTCAGTAGAGAATTTGAAGAATACAGACAACTGTCTCTGTTTTGTTTGAGGCAAGACAGCCCTGGGTGTGCCTGAACTTCCTTGGTCATGTTCTAATAATTACTGCTGTTGATGCTCATAGGAAGTAAACTGCAATAAGGAGTGTTAATATTTTGTCAGGAAACTGTGTATTAAAAATTTATAGTAAAGTACTTTCCCCAAAATCACTTGTACACTTTTTGCAGCTGGAAGAAGAAAGAAAATATAGAGGAAAGCAGAATGAAAATCTTTCAAAATGCTTCATTAATGTATTATCTAAAGTGACCTTGCTTTCTGAAGAATTTTTTCATGTTTGAGTGTTGTCATTGAAAAATGTTAGCCTTGCTAAGAATTTTTAATATTTCACATTGCTGTTTACTAGTTTTATGACAAATGTTAAATTGAGTAAGATTTTTTACTTGAAGATTTCAACTGCATGTTCCTCTGCTTTTAAAGTGAGAATAAAATCAACATCATGAGTATGTGTAAGACTCATGGGAGAGGAGAGTGATTACAGAATTACTATTGATGTGTTTTTCAATCAATTCTCCAAGAAAATTGAAAATTTCTTCAAAAGTTTCAGCTTTAATCAAAGGACTCCATGACAAAGTACTCTATGAAAAATGCTAGAAAATTGCTTTGATTAGGAAATTGCTTCGATTGTTTTTTTTCAGTGCTAGAAAAAAAATTTTAAATATTTTGAGCAACTTTAAAAATTGTATGATAAATGTTTACAAAAACAGGGAAAAGGTTGAAACTTGAAATAGGAGGACAGATACTTTCCAGTCAACCGCAGTCATAGATAAATCTGTCAACATTTATAATCTGAAGTAGGAAGTTTAAATATCAAGTATCATGTGCTGAATGCTTATATTGAACTGCCTACAATCAATCCATAGGGTCAACTTCTAAAATGTCAGAGGTTTAAATAGTATGTGTTGACAGGAGGCTGAGATTTGCTCAGAACACTCTTGTGTAGCCCAAGATGGCATTTTTTCCCAAACATGGTGCTTGTGGCCTGTCAGTCTTGCTGGCAACATTTCTGAAGTAATTGGCGCTGTCTTTAAAGACTCTTAGTGTGGTTGGGTTTTGGAGCACTGGAGCTGATTCTCTGTTGTTTCTTCTGGAGCTTTGCCCTTGGTAGTTTTGGCCTTAGTGGAATTTTTTTTTTTAATGATGCTGCAAGAGAGGGAATGACTAGTGGAATCAGGTGAGTTAATGATTATTTCAAAGGAAGATCTATCTGTTCTTGAAAGTCAAAGAGAATTTAGCATCTGCTTTCAGAGCAAGGCTGCACAAATGGATGAGGAGAGACAAAGTATGATCAGGGTTTGTGCTTGCACAGAGGATGTCACCACAGCCCATGAAAATACACCACCTCTGCAGTGCTGGGCAGCTGGAAATGGCCCCTCCTGAATAAACAGCCATCTGATAAAGTCTTTTAGAGGAGCTGAGAGTGCAGCTCACTGATTAGGGAGCTGTCATCTGGCATCAGGATTTGGTGCCATCTACTTGTTCTTGGGCACCTTGTTACCATAAATCTCACGGACTCCTTGGAAGGACTGAGGTATAAAAATTTCTGCTGCACTGAGGCACCCTTTTCTTTTGGGAATTATGTCCACAGGTTAATGCCTACTTTGAGGCTGAGATCATGCATTTTGGGCCTGGCAATGAAACATGATTTATTGAAAGTGAAAACTGAAACCTTTATCGTGAAAGGAGATAAAAAGGAGGGGAGAAAATAATGCAGTAAAAGAGCTTTTCAGGTGATTTTCAGTATTATTATTTACTACATCAGTATTTTAAAATCCTGACTTTGGAGTCAGTCCTCTCTACTTGACTTCTTGTGGTGCTAATGATCTCTGCTCAAAGAACCTTCAGTTCAAGCTCAGCATCCTGTGAAGGAGAAGAGATCCCCCAAGCCTTGACCACCAGCTCTTCCCGGTGCTCTACAAGACATAAAAGAAGAAGAAAAAAAATCTTTTCTCCTGGGTGATGGGAGAAGAGCTGCCACCCAGATATAACTCAGTGTGTTGTGGGCTGTGCACTGGAGGAGTTGAACTGCTCTTCTCAGAGTCTCTCAATGTTTGAGAACACATTGATTAGGAGCAGGTAAAAATAGCAGTGTAGGAGGTTGCTCACTAAAAGACTCCCTTAAGTAGGAGGAGAAAATAGAAACTTTGCTCATTATCTACATATATGTATATATATACACACACACACACACACAGCCCCTGCTAGGAAACTCTGCAGGGACTTGGATATGCAGCTTCTTGTGATCTGGAAGTAGCTGGTTGGATTATCCATGAAATGTGCTTTGTTGCTTCAGTCATCAGCTCCAACATGTTTGTCACTGTCTTCAGGATTTTTCACCTCATTTGCCTAGTCTCCCAGAACTGTTTTCCCATCCTTAAAACATTTGCTTCAGGAAATTGTCTTTCAAGAAGTTATTCCTTGTTTAGTCTGTGCAAGAAGCATGTCCTGTGCCAGCCTCATCTCAATCCTTGCCTACCTGTGAGTCTTGTGCATTCACATCAGCAAGCATGGTGGCTTTTTCAAACGGTGCTGAATGATGCCATGGGGCAGAAAAAGTCCAAACATTTAAAGGTGTGTGCTCTTGGGGAAGGGATCTATCTGGGCTTCTTATGACTTCAGCACACTTCGAGCTTTTCAGAACCATGGATACATTACATTTTATGGTGATGCCCCTACTTTTTGAGTGGAGGTAACTTGCTGTCTGCGTGGATCTCTAGCAGTTACTTTTGCTCCCTTGTGCATGACAGATCAAAGTATTAAACTACACAGGCAGCTGGCAGAGACTGTGTGCTGCAGAGCCTGGTCCTCTCTCCATGTCCAGCTTCCTGGCTTTTAATGTGGGACAACTACTCTGCCTTGATGGATTGTGGTCATTGAATGTTGAGTCTTCATGGGAGCTCTTGGGTATTTAAAGGGATTCTGTTAGAATGGGTATCCATGAATTTGGCTGGCCAGGGAGCTGTTTAGATTAAGGCAGTTTAAGAGTTAACTGTGCTCTATGCAGTTGTGCTGTTTCCATGTATCTCCTTCAAGCCTTTAACTCCATAGCAACCACATGTGCATCTCTGCCTCTTCCCTGGCTCTCGTCACAGCCTGATTAATGTGCGCCAAAGGCGGGATGTTATCGAGTGATAAATTCTGTAGAGTTGGTTCTCCTCATGTTTTGCTGTGACCCATTTACCCTCCTGGGATTAGAGTTGACCCTCAAATTATGCAGCTCTGGTATTTCTGAGAATGTTTCCCCCTGCTCCTATCTCATCTTGTAGCCAAGTCTGCTGTGGTTGTTTTGTAGTCATTTTCCTCAATAATGTGATTGTTTTTTCCAGGTAATTTACTGCAAGCAAGAAAAGTTATAAGTCTATTTTGACAAAAAATTAAATTATTCATATGCTCAATTTCTGTGTTTTTGAAAGAAAATGCATAGTTTAAGATAGGCTTTTGAATTAATTACCTAGAGGAGGAACAAGTAGCAAGTAAATCTGTTTTTTCCCTGTTGCATTTTTGCTCTATGTTTTTACTTCAATAGTAAGGTCTTTGCTTCTGTTTCAAGTGAAACTGGTTTTGTTTGTGAAGCGTGAGTTGTTTGCTGAGGTAGAGCTGAGGAACACTGACAATCTCTAAAGATTTCACCTTTAGGAATGAACAGGTTACTTGTATGTACTTCTTAAAACACAGATAAAAGCTGATGCCCTGAGCTGTGCTAGCTGATTATGGTTGTTCTTTTACTCCTTTGCAAACAGGTAGCAAAATGTGTTACAACAAAATACAAGTTAAACCGATTTTCTTGGCCACTGGGACTAGGCTGTGAGTTTGCATATGGCCAATTACCTCTGCTCATCTGAGAAACAGTAATTTCTTACGTGTGGTAACTTAATTGTTCATAATTGGCCTGCCTGTGCCCTGTGATTTCAAAGCACCAGATAGATGGAAAAGCTCAAATGGATCTTTAAACAGATGTGATTCAAACAGCCAGCAGGGCTTTTTGCAGATAGATGGCATGTCAGATCTATGCAGATGTACAATGTTTTCTCATTATCTGCTTTGGACAGGATGGGGACAGAGAACACCAACTCTTGTAAGACTGCAAGACTCCACTTTACTTGCTGGAGACAATGTAATAAGCCAATTGTCTTTTAGGGATTGCAAAAGAGCCAAGGAAACCTCATGGCATTTTTGGCCTTAAAAATAAAGCCACTGCAGGATCAAACTGTGATTTTTTTGCTCACCTATAGTAAATTGTCATGCTGGTCTGTTGTAGCCTCAGTCAGGAGAAAAAACTCAAAGAATCCCTTTAGATGAAAAATTACCACATACTGTGAGGATATTACAGTTAATGGCATGTGTACTTGCCTTGACCTCCTTCTGCCTTAGGAGCTGGAAGTGACCACTGTGGCAAAGCAGAACTGTGGGTTAAATGGACCCTTTCTTCTGACTTAGAGTGGCCTTCCTGATGTTTGTGTGGCATTGTCACTGTAACTGTGGGAAAACCAAAAACTTTTCAAAATTTTTGGTATTAGAGAATTAAGGCATTACTTTATTCTGGCCAGGATATGCAACAAAAATAATTTCATCCACATATTGCCTGGCTTGTGCAGAGAAAATAATTCCATCACACATAATTTTTACTAGATTTTTCAGATAATTATACAGTCAAAACCCATAGGAATTCATTGGTTCAATGTCCATTGGTCCCAAATTAAAGAGATCTCAGTATTTGGTTTCCTATTGGTTATCAATCCCTTCTCCTTCAATGTTAATTAGGTTCTCATTCTTTTATCTCTCTTTTCCCAGACCAGGTGTCTCCTGATGTTCCTTGATGGTTTTTATCTTTTGTGCATCTTCTGAGCTACTCCCAGTTTGCTGAGATATTAATTTCATCAAGCCTCAAGTGGTAAAATAATCCTTTGAGGAGAAACTTCAATTTCCCTCCCTCTGGTCATAGGTGAACAAAACCCCTTACTAAATTAATGTAAAAAAATTTAAACTTGGTATTATTTCCAAGAGGAGTAGTGAGATAATTTTAAAGCAGCTGACATGAACCCAGTCTTTTGCCTTAGGGGAATTCTTGCACTGTGGAGAATCTGGACTTTTGTATCATAGGATCTGAACAGGGTGGTGTGCCAAGAGGAGGCACATTGGAGAATAACACCTCCTTGTTGGTGTCTTGCTGGCTGGCCTGGCTGCTGTGCTTGGTGGGAGAATGCTAGAACGCCAGGGTAGGTCTTTCTGAGAACAGGATCTCTTAAAAGAGGATGCAAACAGTTTGGTGAAATCTTGTACCTGATGACTGTCATTGTTTGGATTTTAGGACAGCAGCAAGATCTGTTGGAGCAAAAATTCCCAGTCAACTTTTGGTTCAAAACTAACTTTGGCTAAGAAAGACTGTTGTGTGGAGCAGTGTAGAGCCCTGTATTCAGTGTGCTGTTAGTGCCACTTCAGCCTGTGGTGTGACAGTACCTCCTCTCCCTTGAGAAGCCATAATCAAGTACAGAGCTTCCCAAAATCTGGCAGACCCGAAGGACAGCACAGGGGGAGTGGGGAGGGGCCCTAGCCCCTGCCAGAACAGGGAATTCTTGAGACCTGGACAAGCATAAAGTAAAAAAAAAAAAAAAAAAAAAGCAAAACTAAAATCTGAAACATGTCAAATTTCGGAAGCATTGAACACTCTCTTCTTTCTTTGCTGGTAGAAGGGGGTTTATGACATTAATGCTGTCACAAATTGGTGACTGCCTACAATTCTCTTGCATTTCTCTGTGACTGTTTGGATTCTACTGTACCCACAGGGATCAAAGAGCTGCAAGAAGAGAAGACATTTAGCATGAAAGAGTCTCAGAGATACTAGTTTAAACAGTTCTTATTTCTTCTGCTCTAGAAGATAGTGGTATAGTTATGTTCTTGCTGATTCATTACAATATTTCCTTAGAGGAAGATAATTTTCCCAGTCTTTGATTTAGCAAGGGGTTTGGTTATTGAACACTGAGACTTCCAGGGTTATAAGACGTGATCTTACTATGAAATTTGAGTGATTTAAAGAGTTACTGTCCCTCAGCAGAGTCAAGGTAAAGGATTTTTGCTGGAGCAACCTTGCCTTAACTCAGCGTGAAGTCAAACAGGTTCCTGTGCTGGCTAATTAACACCTGTGTGATGTTTAGCCAACTTTCCTTTGTGTTTTCCAAACTGATCTGCCAAACACTGGTGGTCTCCGAAGTACAGTAACTGCTTGTAGATTCCTGCTGATCGTTTAAATGAGTTTGTCAGTTTCATGTGGCTGCTTCTTGGTAACTCAGGGTGGCAGAGTTGAGATTGGTCCTTTGACTACAAGTTTGGAAAGTGGTTTATTAGCTGAACATTAGGTGTGGGCAAAAAATCTTGAGAATTCTGTTCCATCTGGAATGTGCCAGCTGGTGCAGTAGTGTCCTGTACTGCCTCTTCGTAGGGACTACAACCTAAAACACGTTTGCAGTAAAATAAGAAAAGAAGAAATTTGTTTTGTTTGGGGAGTTTGGTGGCTGGGAATCCTAAAAGCTGGATTTTATTGTCTACTTTTATTACTGTTTAACTGATGCTTTGAGGAAAGTTAGAAAACCTTAGTGTTTTAGGAAGCATTCTGTTGCCATCTTGGGAGTGTTCAATATTTCATCTTCTCTTTATTTTTGCCTGTGAAGATGTCTCCATAAGAATGAGATATCTTGCTTATGAGTCTACCTACTTGCCCCAACTATGGCCAGCTTAATCTCAGATGTAAACAGTCTGAAGACTTGTTTCTCCAGGCTTTGTGAGAATAAACATGATTAATAAAAAAGAGATAAACATGAGACTAACAAAGCTTTTCAGGGAATGCACTGATATCCTTTATGGTGCTGTTAATACTAATTTTGCAAAAGGGATATTTCTGCATTAGTGTATAAAAGTCTAAGCTCTGAGGAAACCCTGCCTTTAGGCTGCATGAGGACTTGCAGTACCTTAATTTCCCAGGTTAGAGGATGCACGGAGTTGATGTGACTCTCTCATAGTTTGAACATCCTTGGGTTTTGCAAAGTTAGTGGAGATCCTGCCTGGCGAGCTGTGCATGTTGGAAGCCTTTAATAGTTGAAGCTCTGAAGACTCAGCTGCATCCTGCACTTTGCATTGTGCCATATGATGGTTGATTTCTCCTGGCAGCTGGCCGAGCACCGGGAGCTTACATTTCAGCAGAAGGCTCGCTGAATGAATGTGCTTCTGCAAAACACATTCAGTTGGTGTCTTTTCTGGGGGAAATCTGTCAGAAACTTCTGAGCAGCTGTAGTTGCAGCTTGCACGTGGGGTAGGGATTGCCTGGTGGTAGGAGTGGGTGAAAAGGAGGCAATCACATCTTATCTCTTGCATGTTTTGATAGTAGTGGTTGAGTCTCTAAGCATTGAATTCCTCTGTGCCAAACCCTTGATATTGACAGGAGCCTTGTTAACCTTGACACTTGGTGGGATTAGTGATTTTTAGAAACTTAACGAGATGATTATTTGATGATTATTCAGTTCTGTAGATTGCTTGAGATTGCAGTGATTCAACTGACTGCCAGCACGTTCCCACTTGGCTGCTGTGTCCAAACACATCAGATTCCCCTTTGCTTGCACCAGTGCATTTAGGAGTGAGTGATACTTACATGTGCTTTACTCAGCATTATCAGCTAAGACTGTCACCCTATAGTCCTTTTGTTTCCTGACCCACCTTCCTATTCCCCAAAGTTCACACTCATCCCAGCTGTAATAAACTACAGATGTTTTATTCTGATGAGCTGTCAACAAGAGGTATCACTGACATAAAGATGGTTAATAGCAGCAAGAGATAGAAAATGGAGATAAAAATAAAATGTTTTCAGGGAGCTTTTAGCAATTTTCTTGTGATCCTAAGTGTAGATCTTGACTGTACAGAAATGATAGCATGTACTGAGACACCTTTTGCTCCATGGGGAAAAGTAGAAAGTAGAAATGACCTGTCTGCTGGGTGAATCTGGGGGGTTCTGGTATAAACTGTTGTTTATATTGCTTTTGGAGGTTGGTTGTTTGTTTTCTTGTTGTGGTTTGGGTTTTTTTATCCTGGTACAAGACACACATAAGTGTGCACATGCACACATATATGGAGTCCTTGGAACCCAGAGCCCTCTGCTTGGAGTGATGGTGCAGATGCCAAAGCCCAAGTGAAAAAGTAGTTCTGGGCACCCATAAGTCACCTCCTAATCCTGTACCCTGTGCTTTATTGATTCTCTCCTTTGGTGGTGGTTGAGGGGGGGGATTTTATGGAAGAGCTCAGTTCCTCCTCTGGGTCCCTGAAGCAGTGGGATCTCAGGAACACATTCCTGGACAGCTCTGGAGGCTTGAACTGGTGGTCCTGGCTCTTCATTTACCCAGCTGAGTTGCATTGTTTAGAGTGGGGGTATGGCTCTGGGACTGTCACTCCTGTCTGATGCAGTAATGGCAGAAAATGAGATCCCTGCAAGCACTTTGTATTGTTGGTGAGTGCCTTTTCAAGGATGACTCCCTGCTCTTTCCCATTCTTCCACAGCCCTTCACGCACACTCCAATCCTTAGGAAGATGGTAAGGAATGAGGGAAAGTGATTAAATTCCTGCCAGATGGGGAGGTTGTTTCTCCCAAGAAACTCTGTAGTCTTGCAGCCTCTGCCTCTCCACATGATATCCAAAGCCTTGAGGGAATGGAGGCTTCCATTGGTGTGGATAGCATTGTATGATGCCTTATGCACTGAAACTGGAACAGGAGCAGCCAGGAACCCAAACTAATTCCTGAAGGTTTGTGAGCATTTGTTTCTCTTGCTGTTGTGCTGTTATATGCAGTCAGGAGCAGGTCTTGCCTCCTACTCAGCTTCCTCCTTTGGAAAAAGAATAAATGTAAATGGCTTTTGTCTCCTTGCTGCTCAGGGAAGTTGAGTGTTTTGGTGATGAAACATCAGTCATGTATGATCTTAGAACTTCTGATTTTTAAGCTGTATCATTTCAAAAAAAGAAAGACACCTGTGGGAATCTTTATGGTTTGCAATTCTCCTTACTATGAAGAGGTTATAACTTTTTTTCCTCTTTGTATTGTTTGCAGTTGATTTTTGAGCCAGGCAGGGAGGATTTTCTGTGAGTTTTTTTTTTTTTACTTTTTTTTTTTCTTCTCGTTAAAAAGAAGCTCTTCTTCTGCAGGGCAAGAGGGACTTTAAAAGACTGGATTGATAAATCTACACTGATTTTCCCAACCATTCATTATTCCCATGCGTTTGAGTTATTTGCTGCTTCTTACTTCTTTTTCTTAAATTCTTTGACCAATTCTATTAAAAGTATTTTGGGGAAGAAAGTGAAGAAATGAAAGTTTCTTTGAAATGCCATAGCTCTTCTAGTGCCTTTATTTTGGTGATTTCTTTTTCTTTTTATGTGTGTTTTATTTATGGTTATTTTCTTAAAAATAATATTTAACAAAGGTGTATTTTGTGTTCAGTTGTGGGGAACCACTTTAGTTTTTCACGTCTGGAATAAGAACAAAATGTTTAGATCAAGAGGGCAGAGAAATGTTTGCTTTTGGGCAAAGAAATATGCTATTTGAAAGATGTTTGGAAGGAAGATTATTGACAAAGCTCTAATATTTAGGTACTGAAATGTTTCTAAGTGCTTCCTGTGTTTTATAACTCCTCCCATTTATTGATGACTTGAACTTTCTCTAACCTTAGCTCTTCCAGCAGCTTGTCTCGCAGTACATTCCATGCTGAATCCCTTTCAGAAATCCTTCACATATAACTTAGGTTTGGGCAAATATATTTGTAAAGCATTACAGCAAAGAACTTGAAAACAGAATGAATAGTACTGTCCCATTATCATTCCTCTATATTTGGGAGTGTCTCCAAGCCATGTATTTACTAAGCTTCAGCAAAACTTGGATTATTTGAATCCAGTGTTTTTCTGGGCGGTTTTTTTTGTCATTTTAGTTCTGTTGGTTACAAGGTGGCAACACGACAGTAATAGCATTTCCATCCTGCAGAATAGTGCATTCAGGAATATTACCATCAATTTCATAGAAGGCTGCATGACAGGAACATTTTTTAAATGGAGAAGTTAAAAGATTGTAGCCACCCTGTGATTCCATCTGACTGTCTGTTTATGTGCTGCCAGCTGAGGCTGCTGTGTTTGGCTGTGCTGCAGCCTGTTCCCATGGCCTCCCCTGGGCCAGCACTGCCAAGGAGCTGATCCATCAGGTGGGGGACTCAAAGACTCCAAGCTTGTCTGTGCAGTTTTCAGCTCTCTTTTCCTCCCCCAGAACTCATCACCCATTTTATCAGGGCTGGCACAAGCTTTGCTGTGGGAATGAACAGCTGGGGGTGGCCAAGTGGCATATGACTACTGTTTCTGGCAGCAGCTTGGGTCTGTGTGCATCAGAGTGGTTGCATAACCAGCCCTTGGTTTATTTCTGCACTGACCAGCCATTTGGGCTGCCTAGTTATGGTGTACTTACATTTCAAAACTTATTCTCCCTGTCTACCTTTATAGATCTATATATAATGCTTTTTCAACCAAGGCGTCTCTGGATGAGATTATCCTGGTGTTACCCACTGACTGGGGGGATGCTGTGTCTCAAAAGGTTTCATTCTCTAGTACCAGGTAGCCAAGTGCTGATGGGTATGGAGAAATGAGGAAAAGGAAACTGTTCCTGACACTTCAGGTCTCATTGGAGGCTGGAAGGATTGGAGTCTTTCTGGCTAAAATGCTGCTGCATTGTGTTCTGCATTTATTTGAAGTTTGGGGCACTCATGAAAATCGTTTACAAGTAATTTTGAAGTCATTACTTGAATTTCTGGTCATCGCGGGTAGGTTTTTCCATTACTCAGCCTGCCTGTCATGATCCAGCACAGACTGTAAGGAAAACACCAGGGAGTTTGAGGGTAACAATTTAGCAGCTGTGCTGGTCAGAGCTGGTTAAGTGCAGATCAGCTCTTTAGATTTCACTAAGTGTTGCTCTGGGTTTATATGACTGTATGGTGGCTGCAGATTTGCTTCTGCTTCTACTTTTTTTAATGTGTGATGGGGCTGATGGGTTTCCTTTTGGTTTTTTATGACTTTTCAGGTATTTTTTGGCTTTCCCAGCCTCATGAGAATCGACTTCCTGATCTTTCTAAGGCAGGAGGGTTATATAACTACTGTTATTTTAGCTGGACTTAGAACCAAGTCCTAGTCCTACTGAGAGCTGTAGGGCTGTCAGGTGGGGAAGCTTAGTCCAGAAAGGTGTAAATACTCTTCCCTCCTGTGTGTCAATAACTATAAAGTCCTTTCCAGCCTGACTAAATGTTCTCTATTTCAAGCAGCGCTGTGGAAACAGATCCATTTGGCATTATGCATTAGTTGGTCTATTAACAGACGTGGGCTATTGAATGCTGACTGCATTTCCTACCCATGAATCATGGGGGCCTTTAGCTCACTGCTTTGTTACTCATTTGGGATTTAAGGGTTGGTTATAAATATGGGGTCCAGTACTAGATGGATTGGTGTCTCCTAGGAGATGGGTGCCAGTGCTGGCATGCAGAGAGGGATTACTGAAAAGCTTTATTTTACTTTCATCCTGCAGGGAGATGTTACCCTGACTCTGATGTGGCTGCAGGTAGTCACAAAACCTAGGTGCTTTATCCTGGGACAGGTAATATTCTTGGCAGAACTGGGGTCAGTGTCTGGAAACTTTAGGAAGTTAGTTAATTAAAATACTTCCTTTACAAACTGTTTGACAGCAGACGTACTATCAATGAATGAACTGTGTAGCACTAAACATGACTAAAAATTGAAGAAAAAACCTCTACCTTCCTGCGCACATCCGTACATGTATGGGTTGATAAAAACCATACCAGAAAATGAAGGTCGTAAGGTCACACTTGGAAGTCAGGCTTAATTTTGTTAATTTTGTGTTAATAAAACTGATTGTAATAATCTACTTCATGGTTTGGGTTTGTGTTTCTTTTAAGAAGACTTGGGTTTCTTCTAAGAAGGCTTGGTTTAGGCAGGGTTAGGTATAAAAAGGCTCAGAAATATGGAATGGGGGTATGATGTTAAAATGCTTGGAGTGGCAAAGATGTTTTAGGAGATTCCTGTGCTTTTTGAAATCCCCATCTCTGGGTGTTGTTCCTCTCAGTTGAGTTAATGTCACTGTTTGTGGGACTATAGTTGTCAGGAATTGGTGAAAATAAAAAGATCAAAAGCAAAACATAAAAGGAGAGGAGGGTGAGTGGAACCCAAATCTGAACTTGATGCCAGGAATGTCTGTGGGGATGGTAAGCTACCTGGAAGAGGGTGGGACTGAACACAGTGAGAATCTCCTGAGTGGGATTTGCAGCCAAAGAGATTTCAAGGTGTAACAGTGCCCTTATGCATCCCCAAAGCATTAGTGCTGCAGAGAAGCTGTGCTTCTGTCAGGGGTCAGTTTTGTTGTGTGACCTGGAAGTGGGAAGAGAGAAACAGCAAATGTGTAGAAGTTGCCTGTCTTTGTTGAATCAATATATTCTGTTTGAACCTTCTGAAATACTGCTCCCTGCTCTGAGGGAGGTGCTTGGGGCAGTTTTGGGTTCATGTAGGCGGGAGGCTTGCAGGTTTGATATGAGGGCTGCAAGAGCTTCTGCCTTTTCTGTGCTGCTGGGACGGTCTGGTGAGGCAAATGGAGGGACGTGAGCTTGTGGAGCAGAAGTGGAGGTGTGACTTGGTGACTGAGCAAAGCTCGTGAACAAAGGATTTTCTTAAATGAGCAGGAGATTAATTTTTTTTTTTTTTCTCTGTGGAGAGGTGTTGGGGGTGATCTCACCTAATCATTAGGGAGAGACTGGGGATATGGGGTGTTTCAGCAGCTGCAGGAGCAAAGGAAGGACTGGCTGTGCTCTCTGAGCTGACCAAGTCCTTAGGCTTTCCCATCTCCTTTTTTAATTAAGAGCGAGTTTGAGGACAGTGGTCAATAGGAATCAGCACTTCTGTTTTTCCAATGGTGTGGAGCCCTGGGAGGGGTATGGATCAGTGTGTTTTCCCTGCAGTGGGGCTGGGACCTAGGAGTGCTCAGGAAAACATCCTCTGTTGTTGAGGCTAAGGCAGCTTCATTTCTGTGGCACTAGATTTCATTCTGGTAAATCTTTCTGTGTATCTCCAGTGTGTTGATATACATTGCAGTAACTCTTGTTAAAGTCAGAGACACCTTTAATAGAGATTCAAATTGCCCAATTGTGACATATAAACTGCAACAGCAGCCCACAATAGATATGTTTATGTGACTAGAGCCATCTGACTAATTCATAGCAATTAACTTATTTTGTAAATTGAACATGTTTTTCTACTTGCCTGTTGTTCATTGGCAATTTGGGATTTTTTTCAGGTTTACTCATTCTTCAAAATTATCTCCTATGTATCTCCTATGACTCATTTTTTGTCCATGGCTGACTCATGAACTCCTTCATACAAGCATTTGGTGTGCCAGTTAATTTGAATTATCTTCATAGGTCATTTGGCACTGGTTTGCTGTCCAATTGGGAAAGTCCAAATGTTGGGTTTTGAGGTCCTTGAGAAGAGGTCAGATCAATTGGACGGAACTGTGCTCCAATGTTTGTATAAATTTTCTCTTTCTGTGAACCTTTAGACAGAAGTGTGCTTATTGAAAGTGTTTTAAGAAAGGTTACATCAAAAGATGCTGGAGTAAGAGCAGGGCCAGATTGTAAGTTGTCTGGGGAGATAGGATAATACTGCTGAAGTAAATCTTTAGCAGTCCTTTGTGGTAGGTTTTCTGATGGCTCATCAAGATTGGTAAAACCTGTTCTTCAACAGCAGCTTATTCAACCTTCCCTTTTGCTGCCTGAGCATGTTTGGCTGTAGGCACAGGCGTGGGGTGGGATGCTGTCAAGTTACACTGCTGTTTCCACTTGGTACCTCTCATCTGAGGTCTTCAGTGCTGAATGAGGTACATCCTCCCTCTGCTGCTGCTGAGCTCTGGAGAGACAGCACCAGTGTTAGACAGAGCCAGGAGCTTCTCTGTCATCCTTCCTTTAGTGTGGGGTTATGCCTGTAGCAGAGAGCAGGAGTGATGTGTGAGATCTTCTCATTTGCTCCTCACCCAGCCTGGCAGTCTCTCTGAAGGAGAGGTGGCAGGGATGCTGTCATCTGCAAATCCAGCACTGGTTGGGTTTCACATCTTGGCACATTAATTTGAAAATTATTTCCATCTGTGGATATGTCTGTGGGGCTAAGGAGCACTGTTTATTTTTGCTGTAGTGGGTGTGTCCTCTGGCAGAGGGGAAGAACAAGCAGCTCAGGGAAGGGAATGTCTAAGAGCTGCAGAAATTGTTCCGGCTCTTCTCTCAGTGCCCATTTCCTCATTTGTGGTTTATTTAACTGATGCATAAGCTGACTGTGGGACAGGTCACCCACACCTCAGCAATTACAGTATCCCAGCTGAAGAGTCTTTAGTCAATACACTTGATTCTATTTGTGTCTGGTATTGGCAAAAATGTTTCTTGGCCTCTGACCCTGGCTGAAGGTCTCGCTGGGGTTGTGTCTTGTCATGGCCCTGCCTGGCAGAGCCTTGCTGATGGATGTTTGGAAGGAATTGTGTCTTGTGAAGAGGGAGGTGGCTGATAATGGCTAAACCAACTGTGTTAGTGAAAGTGAAATCTTACCTGCTTGCAAACAGATGTGAAATATTTTTATCAGTGTATCCTGGAATAGTAAGAGTGAGCCTATTTCCAAAATGTCAGGCAATGGAGATACTTAGTATGGAGAAAAGGCTCATCCTTACTCTGTGTTACAGGCTGAGCTTGCGTGGATCTGCAAATTGCTGCTGGTGGCTTGCATGTTTTCCCCTTCATCAGTCTCATCTATCATGGATTCCTAATGCTGTGGGAGCAGTCTGGCAGGCAGAGGCTGGTTAAGCTATGTCAGAGCTTTTTATTATTGAAAGCACGTTCAGTCTGTGGATGTTAGTCAAAGGTAAATTAGAATGCAATTGACATATGCATATAACATGCATATTAATTTTAAATGTGTTTATTGCAATTAGTACTATTAAAATGAATGCCAGAGGAAACAGGGAATGATTAACCTCACATAAGCTTTGTTGTAATTTGTTTAAAAAGTTCAAATTTAGAATGAGACAATCAAAATGTTGCTGGTTGATCAGGGGGAAGACAGAGGGGGATGTGTTTGAATATAGTTTCCCAGTGAGTTCATGCAGAGCATTTGCCACTCTCCTCTGGTTTGCCTGGGTGACTCCTCCTCTGCTGTCTCTTGCTCCTAATTAAGGCTTTAGGTTTGGAACTGGAATATTTGTGGTGCAGAAGGTCTTCTTCTTTGTGATGCTCTCTGTCTCTGTCATTTGCTGGGTCTTTTGTCTTTGTTTTAGAGGATCTTTGTGGGGCTGGAGTGTCCCACCAGGCCAAGAAGGGCCTTGTGTTCAGAAGAACCCCAGAGGATGAACTCCTTCTTGGTCTTATATGAAATTAGGGTCTCTGCAGGCCATACATAGCTGTGATCTCATGTAGCAGGGCAAGAGGAGGCTGAAATGTTTGAAGCTTAGGCTGTCTATTGGAACTGTTGATTGGAGTATTCTTCTGGAAGTGAGAGACTCATCTCTGGTATCCCAGTAATCACATACCCAGACCTGGTGCTGCTTGTGTTAAAAATTTTGTTTTCTCTCATGCAACTGGTGTTTCCCAGTGGGTGCTGTTCCAGAATAATAGGTATTTGAGGCTTCCAGAGATGTTCTGAACAGAGCTAAGGCTTAGCCAGTGGGTGAAGTCCTGGAAGAGGAGCAGGAGACACTGGTGTGATTTCTGTCCCTGGGAATCTATTTGGACTGTGATGTTAATTATGTCTTCTGTAAGTGCCAAAAGGGGTTGTTTCAGCCCTTCTGTACCCTGTGTGGTCTCACTTAACCCTAGGGATTAGGCAGAGAAAAGCCAAAGAGCTGATGTAGAGATCTAGCAGGAACTTGCCTCAGACAAGTGCTGTGGGTGACTCACTGCATCCCTCCTCCTCTCTGCCAGCCTCTGCTGCCTACATAGATTCAGTTCTGCTGATGTATTCTCATCCTGGTAAACTGAATTCATGGTGGAGATTGTTCTAGTCCACCAGGTTAATAATAAATACACTAATAAAACTTGTCACCACTTTAGCATTGTTATATAAGTATAAATCTGTAAGTAGATCAGGTTTTGTTCCATGAACAAAGAAGAGATATGAGAGTAGAAATTAAAGAGGCTGCATTTTAGAGCCTTGCCTGCTATGTAAAAAGTAGGGTTGCAGTACAGTTATGGTCCCTACTCTTTAAGTGACATAGCTTTGATGTTTCCTCCTTCTTTCATGAAGAACTTCTTCTGGTTTTTATGAAGACTGATTCTGTGTTTCTGGGTGTGCATGTCTTGTGCAGAGACCTAGTTATGGGAGAATTGGGAGCTGCCTGTCTATGTTATAGAGAGATCATAGAGGAGTGATACAGAAAAGTTTTTTTTTTTTTTTTATACAGATACACGCCTGACCTACTGCAGACAGTGTGCTTTGGGTACATGAGCTTGTGCCTCTGCAAAGTGCTGTGCACATCTGTGGACTGAGCCAGCTGTAGGGCTTTCTCTGCTGTACCCTTTCAGATAATGCAGCCACATCCCAAATATAATGACCAGGCCTGTCCTCTTTCTGCTTCTCACCTCCACAAAAGCTGTGCCAATCTCTGTACAACTCTAAAGAAATTATGGGTGGCATGCTTGTTTTTTCTGCTTACTTCTGTCTGAAGGATGACTGAAAGACAGCTTGGAAGAAGGGTGTATTTTCTTTCATGTGCCTATTTGTTTTCATAAATGGATCACAGCCCTTCAAAAATGATGGCAAAGTAATGAACAAATTGAGAGAAGCCCTAAGAAACCATGCATGACTGTATCTTGGGTCAAGGGCCTTGAAATCTCATTGTGCAGTTTAATTAATCCAAGATCTTGGTGTTTGGTGTTAGTTGGAGCTTCAGAAATGCTCTTTGTCTTCTCTAGAGCCTGTTGAAAGGAAAAGGTTGATGTGTTTGGAGAGGAAATGTTTCAACTAACCCATCTCTACAGATTTTGAAGGCAGACATGTTTGCCAACCTGATATCCCCTGATAGCAGCCAGAGGTTTACTCTGATTTCTGCCTCTGCTGCAGAATGGTTAAGCTTTATTTGTAGTCTAAAAGCAGTAACAGCATGTGGCTTCATTAGAGCCTGCTGTTCTTGATTACATGATGGTGTGTCCCTGTCTCTGTTTTGGTCACAAGCTGTGATACCTTTGGTTTTGCTGGGGGACAGCTTTTGGGGAATACATTTTGCTTCCCGGACAGTGTAAATAGTTTTGTGGCCAGCACTGTGGCTGTATGAACTTAATGGCTGTCCTAGTTTTGGAAGACATTAATGTATAATGGCCAGCCTTCCATAATCAGCCACTAATAATAACAACAACTCATGTAGGAAAAAACAATGTGTAGGAAATCCATTTGATAATGACTGCATGATGCTGTTGCAAAACATCACTTTCTCAAGTAACATTTGTCTGCTTGTTACCCATCATTTTCCTTCAGCATCCCAGGAGATCTGCTCTCTTCATCCTGGGGCTTCCTTGGCATATTCATTTTCCAGGGGAAAACAGAGGTCATTCAATACAAGACCCTTGAACCAATTTTTCAGAAACTGCTGAGGACACTGCCTATGAGTCATGGGTAAGCAGCTGTAAATCTGCTGGCTTTTTGAGATTTTTGGGGAAGAGGCAATTGGGAAGAGGCAGTTTGTAGGTGTGTGCTGTTCCTTTGCTGCATTAAGCTTCCTCAGCAGCTGTGGTTAAAGCTGTGGCACTTACGCCTGTGTAAATAGATGCATGTGTCCAGTTTTGAGATCTGTGTTCTGGTGTTTGAGGTTTATGCTCTGACAGAGGCTCGACAGATTGAACTGTCAAGGCTTCTGTGTGCTTCAAAATGGTCAGTGACTGGGTCAGGGCATGAATTATTGTCCACAGACTCTGAGTACAAGACAGAAGCCAGGGAAGGATCTGTTGCTTTTTGAACATCAGCTTGTGTCTAGCACTTTCCCAGAGAGATAACTTATTTTTATTCTTACAGGTATACTAATCCTTTTTGCTACTTCCTTTTTCATTTTCTTTTTCAAATTTTCTATGAAGACACATAAGCTGATTTCAGCCATGCTTGACAAAAAGGTAGAGGCCTTGATGTTAGAAAACCTTTTAAGTTTCAAGTTTCTAAGGCGTCCAGAGAAGGGAGAGACACCTTTGAACTGGGAGGGCAGCCCCTGCCATGCTGAGGGAACCCATAAGGACACCTCAGTGACTGGGGAACCACTCTGCACTGGGCAGCTGAGAAACAGTGGGCAGTAGGGAGCAGATGTTTGCCCTGCCTTTGGCTTCTTTCTTAGCACCTTGGGGTCAGTTCTCTGCTCTTACAACTGTCTGGCAGGAGCTGGGAGTGTTGGGAGCCTGAAGCTTGCAGATCTCTGCCTCATTCACGGCAGTATTTTACAAGTCTGAACAGAAAAGAACCCAAGGCTGTGGGTGGAAAGCAGGCAAAACACAGCCTTGTGCTCAGGGAGTGGCTGGCACAGGGCAGAAGGTGGGTGGTGAGAATCCCAAAGAAGGCTCTTCCAAGGAGCAGGCGGTGATGGCCCTGGCACACTCGCTGTGTGTCATGGGTTGAGCCTGTGGTGGTGGTGTTGGAACTGGGGCGTCTGCAGTGAAAGAATTCCTGCTGTTTAGGAGGTAGAGTGGCACAGCAGAGGGTGGAAGTGTTGGCTGCAGCCCCAGGAAGTGTCCATTGCTGGATTACAGATAGCTTGGAATAGAGGACAAGGTGGTGAAGTGGGAGCTCTCGGCGCTTTGAAGAACAACACCCGTCAACTTCCAGCCAGCTGTGGGCTTTATCTCACTGATGACTCACTGTGCTGCTAAAGAGGAGCTTGGAGTTTTAATCTTGGAAACAGTAACAGTGTGCTGTGTGATTCCTAATGACCAGTGCTGAACCTGGAAATAAATCCTGGGATCTCCTTTGGCAGGATTCTTCTACTAGCATGGCTGGTAATTAGCTCAGAAATTACTGTTGAGGTGGCAGGAAAGGGAGAAGGATAATGATGTGACATCGAGATACACAAAGGTTGTCTATTTTTGTAGCCATCCAGACAACACAGCAATTGTTAATGTTCACTTTGAACATACAAACCCTGATTTTTGTACTTTAAAAGGGATATTGTCAGCTATTTATTTATTACTTTTAATTTCTTTCTTTCTCTTTGCAATATACCCCAGAGGTTCTTGAATTACATTTCTTTCCCCACCATTTTTTTTTCCTATTCTATTCCACAAAAGACAGCAGGAATTTTTCTCCTTTTTTTTTCCTCTTTTCTTTCTTTTTTTTTTCCTTTCCCCCTTTTTGTCAGGTCTCATGTGTAGTTTCTATTGGCAATTTAACCACTTCATTGTGCTACCCCTGAGGTAGCTGCATAGGAAATAAATTTTCACTAACTGAAAGGAACTATAAGAGAATATAATATTTTCCTTTCAAAATGAAAATGTCCCGGAAATTTCTGGATCTTTGAAAGTTGCAGTGCATCAAGTCCTGTGTATCTTTAATAACCTGGACTATAGGCATAACAAAAATACCCTGCAATTTGGTCTGAAATTGTGTATTTAGCAAACAATGCCTTGTATGATCTAAATAAGCAAGTGCTATGCAGTTGACTTAAAAATGCAGACTCCCTTGCTTTGTGATTTTCATCAGTTATCAAAAGCATCAGTCCACATTGTGAGCTTGCTGCTGGGCTCTTGTAATGAGAGATGAGTATGAGCTATAGAAATGTAAATGGAGCAATCTGAACTTGCATCTTTGCTTTTCCTACTTCTGCAACTTCTGTAATGGGACTGAAGGGAAATAAATCAGCTTAAAAAACCTCCACCAAACATCCCATTTCATTGCTTTTCTGAAAGCTTGTAGGCTGGGTTTTGGCAAAAGCTAATTTTCCCACCAAATTTAAACCCTTGGCAAGGACGAAGATGAGGCTTTGCAGTGGGAACAGGAGTAAGGGATTTTTCTCTGTGACAGTGCTGATGGATGCTGTTATCAGTCTGGATGGTGAGTGCTGCTAGGGTGAGCAAATGATACACTGGTTTTAATACTTGATCCCAGTAGTCCAAAGAAAAATATTTCATTCAGGAGGGAAAGGGAGAGAATGAGACCCAGATTGAAATGCAAATCTGTTCATTGAGGGAAAGAAAAAATTGTGTTCAGCACTGAACAGTCCTCTAACCTTTATGGGTTTGCTTCTCTAGGCCTGGGCTTGGACATGCAGACAGGCCATGGCAGGAGAAGCTGAGTTTGTTAGAATGGAGCTACTTGGTGGTGGCTGGACTCCAGGGCTGTCAGTCCTTTAGCTTTTTTGTTAGTCATTGTGTTTCTTTGGAAAAGGGGGAGATCCATGAGCAACACCAAGGCTTCTTGTTGCAAGCAGGGTGCACTGGAGGGCAGAGAGGTGGCCATGGTGACAATATCTCCTTCCTCTTTATCTGGGCAAAGATGCAGATTGATATGCTGCTCCTTAGCATGCAAAAGTGAGACTGAAGCCAGCCTGGTGAGCACATCTTCTAATTGAATAAGGGTGGCATGTAACAAACCCTGCTCCTTATTGATAGAAGAAGGTTTCAGTCTCTTTAAACTTCATTAAACTCTGTGTAGTAATTAACCACTGTGCAAAGCAGCATTCTCTGCAGTGCTGTTAGCACTGCCTGGCCACACCTTATTGATTAATCCAGCCCTAAAGTCAGGCTGCTGGAGAGAAACCACTTGGACAGAATGTTCTTCTACTTTCCTGCTTGTTGTGAGGGGACCAGGTAATTTGTTTTTAAGGGAGCAGTGTCTCCCTTTAAGGTTATTAGATTTTCTTCCATGTTTTGCTTCTTGCCATGCCAGAAGACTGAAGCCAAGGAGTTTTTCCCACTGCCATGAGTGACCAGGGCTGAATGTGACAATGGGTGGCTGGGACCAGCCTAAAGACTATCTAATTTAGCTTTATTGCTGCAAGGGTATTGGATAATCAAGAGACAAGTGAAAGGAATGGGGCAAATTGGATTCTTTAGTTGGCTTTTGGCCATCCTTATTTTTTTTTTAATTGGAATCTATTTCTGTTTGAAGGACTCGAATAGTTAAAATGTGTCTAGGGAAAGAAAGGGTAATAGATGCACAGGAAGAGCAGTGATGGGGCCAAAGGGTATTTAGCCCAAGCACCTTGGTTCCTAGATGCCTTTTCTATTGGTTTGTGTTAAATATTTCTTTTCATCTACCTTTAGCATAGCCCGTCTGTACCCAAACATTAAACTGAGCACAGCGCCCTCTAATTCTGCAGATCCACTTTTCCATTTGCGCCCTTGACGCTCTTTCTTTTTGACGTGACGGTGCTCTGCTTGCTCCTGTTCGCTCTGCAGAGCTAATACAGCTGTAGGAAGAGGATGGATTCTGCTCACCTCATCTGTCACGGGCGCGTTTTGTGTGTCTGAGCCCTTTGCTGCGCGGGTGGCCGGGGAAGCCGGTCCCGGCTGGCGAGGATACAGCGCTGGTGCCCTCTCCTGGAGCAAAGCCGCGCTCTGCTGATCCCCGTGAGAGCATCCCCTGCCTCCTCTCGGCGACCCACGGCTTGGGAACTGAGGCATCCCCACAGGGGACACGTCAGAAGGATGAAGTGTGGAATCCCATACCTTGTGACAAATGCCAGATGCTGCGGAAAACTGCTTGGCATCAGTGTGATAACACACGCTGCAGGGAAGTTTCTTCTTTACCCTGGGTTATTTACAGGGCCAGGAACGTGATGCTTTAGGTCATGCTGTAACCTGCCAGTGGCATTTTAATGTGATGGTGAAGGTTTGTGTGGCTTTCTGGGGCTATGCTGTGCCAGGAGATAGCCCTTGTAGGATGTGAGCTATGCTCTGTGCTCTGCTTTGGGGGTCAGGAGAGTGAGGTCTGTAGAGCTGAGATATTGTTTGCTTTGTTTTTGTTCTCAGCAGCCAGAAAGATGGTGGGAATTTGGCTGCCAAAAATTCTCAAAGTCAAATGACACCATTGAAAGATGAAACTGAGGGATAGTTTCCCCCCTTAGGAGCATACACAGAGGAAACACAACACATATGTGGAAGTTGCTGCCCTAGACCCCAGGTCTGTGTTCTGGTTTTTGTGGCTCCCTTTAAGAGGCCCCTTTTGCACTATCTGTGAAGTCTTTACAAACCCAAGGACATTTAGCTTGAGGCAGTACATGCTGCCACATACTGCCTCCTTGGCAGATAAATGCAGTGCATATGTTTGTGAAGAGGGTATGGCAGCATTTCCAAGCTTCTCCCGTGCTATAGGAGCTGTGTGACAGGCAGGTAGGGTGTTACAGAGTGCTGAGAAAGAACCAGTGGTGCATTATGGAAAACCAACAATGGCAGGTTGAGGGAAGCCATCAGCCACCTGGCAAGGCCTATATTAATTTAGTCTATTGGGATGCTGAATTTTTAAAACTTAAAACTCCCCAATAATACTGAGTCTCTGTATTGCCAGCCAGCTGGCTGCAGTTGCTGTGATGCTACCCTTGTTTGCAGGAAAACTGAGTTTCCAGGATCTGCTGAACTTTGGAACATCAGCAGAGGCCAAAAATGTTTTGCCAGAGTGGGCTTTGTGATAGACCTGGGGCAATTTGACTATTGCCCTTCAAATTCTGCAGGTCCCTTGTCAGACACTTAGTTTTGTAAAGAAATTAGCTCCTTTCCCCCTTTTGTTTTAGTTTTTTCCTTATTTCTCCTAATTCTTTAAACACCCTTTTTTCTCATCTGGAATTAGAACCGTTAATTTTAGCCAAGTATATTTGTAAGGATATATTTTATACATTGTGGATATTTTCTGTTTCAGAATAAATTTTATCCTCATCCTTTTGCTTTTAGGAGTGTCTGGAAAAGAAGAGCAAGTGGGAGGGACAGGGCTTCAAGGCAGATTTTGTTTTAAATCACTGATCTCTAGAGAGATTTCCCCTGTCTTAAACTATGTTGGTGGAAAGTTGTAGCAATCATTTACTCTTGGAGAAGTCTGACTCTTGGGACAAATCTCTGGAGTACATCTGAACTTCCTATATATTGAATTCTCCTTGCAGAATATTGATCCTGTTTTCTGGGTTACAAAAGAGAGATTTGGGTTTACACATTACATTTGTCCTTTATTAAATCTTCTTAGTTAGGGCTATATTTCATTTGTTCCTGAAGAAGCTGAGGAACCTTAATTTGAGTTGTAAAGCCATGAGAGCACTCAGAGAAACAGGTTATTCTCTCATTAGGACCAGGTGGTTGGAACCAGAGTGTAAAAGGTGGGAAGCAAACATGGTCTGCTCTGACAATGGGGCGAAGCAATTCCTGGAAAGGGCAGGAGGAAAAGTTGTGCTGGAGCTCAGCCTGTCCCAGAGGTCTCTGAGATTTCCAGCATGACTCAGATGTGCAGCTGTGGCTGAACCACTGTAATATTTGATTTGAAAGATTTGCTTCCAGAAGAAAGCCTGGGATGTAGGCATATGACTTTGTTTGAAGTCTGGTCCAGTCCCTCCCTCTTGCCAGGAGAGGCAATCCTGCCTGTGGTGTGAAGGTGGTTTCTGATATTGTGATGTGTGTGTGCATGGAGAAGGAAATAACTTACATTGTCATCACTGGTTTTGATGATTTTTTTTTCCTATTTAGTGGTCAGTAGCCTGACTAATATAAATTTTATGGCTTGGCCAGTCCAGTGCTGCTGTCAGTGTCTGCTTTCCAGCCTCATTCCTGTGTTCTCCTGGCATAATGTAATCCCCAGCACAGGTAAGGAAGTATCTTCACTACTGTTGAATGCTTGAGAGCTGGTGTTGAATGCTTGAGCAAGCCTGTTCCCTTTTGCAAAACTAACCCCTGTCAATAATTTATAAGCACTAGGAAGTTCTCATCTGGAAAATGATGTATAATTCTTGTCAGCCATGTTCAAGGAAGAAGAATTGAAAATGAAACAAGACAGGCAGAGATGGGCTAGTAAGATGACTGAGGAAAAGAGATCCCCTCTCGTGAGTGGAGACTAAAAGCTTGTAAAACTGGTGGAAATGATGACAGAGATGGGAAGTGCCTGTTCTCTCAAAGTGCGTTAAGGTCACAAATAGTGGGAAGGAAGAAGGACTAATGAAAACAGAGGGCAGTGTTGGTTCAGGAACAATCAGCTGTTAACTCAGTGGATGAGCTGAAGGTAAAATGGAAAAAAAAGGTTTCTGTGCAAAACAATGAGGCTGGGTAATGGCTTTCTCAGAGGTTCCAAGAAGGAAATAAAGCATTTTATTAATGAGAGGTAGTTGCTGATGATACTTGGAAGGCTTTGGCACACAGGAGGTCCTTGCCATTTGTGTGTTTCTAGAAAAAAGATGTGGGACACTTTGTTGCTTTCTGGGCACCTTATTTTCTTCAGGTTGAATTTGCCTGGCAGTAGTCCAGTCCTTCCAACAGTTTTCAGCTGATCATGCTGCTTCTGTGTGTAAACAGCAGCTTCATTTCACTCTAGAACAGGTTGTATTTTAAGCTGTGGAAGGTGTTAGTGGTGCTTTTGGATAATTCTGTATGTCAGCTTTGAAGGTAGTTTTGGGTGAACAGTATTCCTGGAAACTTAAGGAACACATGCTTGGTGCACCAGGAGATGGTGGTGAAGATTGAAATACCACTACTTGTGGTAAGAAAACTTACTCTCCTTCAGAAGAGAATGTTAATTGTAAAACTTTCTTGGACATCCAGAAGGTGATTTGGGACACTTGCCTCTTTAGCCCACCTCTCTCCAGAAGAACCTTCAATTTGTCTTTCAATGAGTAGGGCACAGTGTTTGCCCTGACTTTGGATAGGAGTGCAGGTATCCTTTGCTTCTTTTCTTTGCAAAGAGCAGGTGGAAGATGACAAGTAAATGATGACGTTATTATGCTTGCACTTTAATAGTTTCTAAGGAATTTGCAAGTAAGTGAAGGCAACACATGAAATATTAACAGTTTCTCTTTACTCTTGTACAAAAGGTTGAAAGCTTCCAGAGCTGGAGTTCAGGGTACATGAAGCATATGGAAATAACACCTGCAGCTTTGCCTGAAGGGATAACACTGACCTTTTTTTGAGTGATAAATGAGGTTTGTTTTTGTTTTTTTCCCTTTTATTTCATTTGGAAAAAAGAGATCTGGTTTCCACACACAAGATTCAGTCCCTTTGTCTATAGCAGACTTCCTTCTAGATTCCTAACTTCTCTCCTTTATGGCTGCCCCCCTTGTCTGAGGGCAAAATTAATTTTTGAAGCAAAATATTTCCCTTGTGCATCCTTTACCCATGCCCCAGTTTATAAAAGGACCATACTTCAAAGCAGTTTTCTATGAATGAATGGAAGAAAATATTAAAACATCTGTACTTTTCCAATTGGTCGCTTGCAAAAGGAAACTACCTTTCAGTATAATGCTGTAGTCTGTAAGCAGGAGGAATGCCCAGTTTGCTCCACAGGTGTTATATGCCTGTATCTTGGTACTATGGCCCCTGAGCTGTCAGTGGTGAGTTAAGCCACGGAACACTCTGTCCTGGCCTCTTGTTGCTGCTGTGTTTGCCTGGAATACAGAAAAGCCAGGGACAATTACACGTCTGTGATGCTACTTTCTCACCAAGTAGCTAGAAAACTACTCGGGACTTTCCCTGGGAGCTGGAGACAGGTGACGTTTAGCAGAAGAGTTCAGTGCAAGGTTGTTCTTGAGCTGATTAGAGGGCCTAGAACTGAGAGGTGATGTTTACTGTCTCATCTGCCCAAGGGCAGGTGTGTACTGGGTATCACATGAAATAGGGGCTGCTCCATCCATCCACCCACTCATCCACCCACCCATTCACCCTTTGTGGCCCAAAGGTGGGATGTCAGAAGGGCTGATCTTGAGTGGTGTGATCAGGGCTTGCTGGCTCCCTGCTGTCCTTGTCCCAGCGTGGTGGGAGATCCTTTGGTACTTAAAGCTTCCCTTGCTGGTACTGATACTGAAAGTTTTGGTTGAATGTGGATGTGAGGTCCCAGGAAGTGGGTGGCTGCAGCCACAGGGTGCTGGCTGGCTCTACCAGCCAGTTCTGTGTGTGAGCAGGTTTCTTCTGTGGGCTGAAATTCCCTGCCTGGGGAAGCAACACTTCAAGCACTTATGCCTGTGGAAAGGGACAGACAATACTGGAGTACCTGCACTTACTGCTGAAGTCTGGATTTCCCACACAGAATTTTACTTGTACATTCTGGATGTATATTATTTGTTCCTTTTTATCTGAGAATTTAATACGAAGCTGTTGTTTTTTGAATAATATCTTATCCACCTAATAATATACCCAGATCTGATAGTGCCTTGTTCACAGAGATAAAGCTAACTGTCCAGTTCTTGGTACCCCCATCTCTTGGCATTAGTAATGCTCTCTAGGGGATTCAGCCACCCACATACCCCCATGCTCTGGTGGTTTAAAGGACATAATTGTGAAAATGTAACATTTGGAGGTGTAAGTAAGGGTTAGTCAGAATAGAATGAAGAGGAGGTGGTCAGACAGTAAGTACATTCAGTCAGTGCAGTACAGGAGAGAAGCAGTGACACAGAAACACTCTGTATCTGTGCAACTTTGCTTTGTGTGCCTTGTGTTTTTTCCTGCACTGGAGAGCAGAGCAGTGACAGTGCCCAGCACCAGTTGGTGAGCTGCTGCTGCTGGTGGATATGTCAAGGAAATTGCCATAGCCAGGAGTTGCAGAGGTCTGCAGATATTCCTCAGCACTTCAGATGTCAGCAGTTCTGGCATTTTGTAATCCCACCTCCTTTATTAATCTCTGCTGCAAGTGATTGATTTTTTTTTCTTGTGTGCACGTGTTGTGCCCTCTAGTAATGCTCCATCACGCCTGCCCTGCCATCCAGAGCTGCACAGCCCTGGAGGTGACATTTGCAAAGTGTCAACAATCAGCATCTTGGAAAAGACCAGTCTGCTCTACTGAGTGTGGGTCTCAACACTTAAACATTACTGCTGGAGCTTGCCCTGGAAGCCTGGCCTCAGAAGGGTTCCTTGAGCCCTGATAAAAGATAAGATGAAAGAGAAGAATGATCTGTAGAGTATTTGTAACAGGTAGAATGTGAAACAAGGAGAAACCAGCAGTGTTCTGAATGATATTGGTCAACAGAAGGCAGCTTTATAATGACAATTAATTTAATTTTTTTCATTTACATGCTACAAAGGCCAAACCAGAAAGTTAAATTAATGTTTAATGTATCTTCTGTTTCAACAGGGGAGGGAAGATACATTTTTATCAAAATGGAAATGTTTTCTGGTGGCAGTTTCAGTTTTGGAAACAACTTCTATTTCTGATAATTATTTAGAAAACAAATCCATTTAAAAAGTGAGCCGAGTATGAAGCAATTAGGAAATAATTTAGCTTGCTTTCACTTCTCATGAGCAAAAAAAATTTAGTAGGCTCTGATAATTTAATGAAAAATATTTTTGTAGTGAAATTGAATGTTAATTTCATTAAAGTTGTTTTTTTACCTTCTCCCTTGCCTTCTTGCCTCCCACTGAACTAAAGGCATTTGAAGGATCTGTCAGGTAGTGCTGGCAAGACCCTTCCAGCTGTTTTGTTCTGCAGTTAGGATTTGTTCTGGAGCCTGGAATTTTGTGTAGTTTAGAGAAGGAGTAGAAGAGGTGGTGTAGTTTAGCTGAGATGGATGTCTCCCACCCTTGAGTTCTGGTCGGTTTCCCTAATTTCATGCAATAATGCATGAAAAAAGAAATAATTATTATGTTTGTGGGCACCAGAGGTTGATAAAAATTGCAGTTCTATCACCATGATTTCATTCCTACAACCTGTAATTTGTCCAGGTATGTGAATAATCCTCTGACAATACAGCAGTCGCTTCACTTATGCATTTTGTTCTCTGATTTACCACCTAAAGAACAAGATACCTTTGCTTATGGATTTTTATATTAATACTGAAGGTGAGAGAAGAAAAATTTCCTTCATAAGCATTGGATATGAACAATATCAGGCACAATGCATCAGAGTATTTGAGTGTGCTGAAGGATGAGGCAGTGTTGTCCCAAATCCCAGCTGCCATTCTCTGTGGTGACAGGCAGCAGGAGGAATGGATGCTGAGGGACATCCAACAAGCTGCAGTGCACGGTACAAGAGGGAGCACAGCAAATAACCACATGGATGGCAGCTCTAGATGTGAAGTGTGAGAATGAGCTGGTGAACTTTTCCCATCCAAACCTGCTGCACTGAGTTTTTCCACTTTTTTTTTCTTTTTTTTTTTTTTTACTTTGAATGATCTTAAGACACTCATTGAAAGGTGGGACAGGAGCTGTAGGAGGAAGTGCTCCATGCTGTCCTCTAACAGACCACAGAAGGACTCTTGAACTCCAGCTTATCCCACACTTGTGAGTGGTGAGTGAGCTGGCTCCTGTTGTTGTACCTTGATGTCCTGCCTGCCTGCCACCCTTTCTTGAATTCTCCTGAAAAATCACAGAGGGATTTGCTTCTTTCCCTCCTGCTGGGTGGTGGATGGAGAGGAATTACCTGCTCCCTTCATCCCTCGTGGTCTGCAGCTTTTACTGCATTTGTGTCACAGGTTGAGGTGAGGCAGTGGCACATCGGTGGGTGAGGGAGCTGTCCAGCACCTGAAAGGTGCCTGTGCATCAGGAAGCACCAGGAGTCCTTTCGATGGGCACTGCTGAGTTTTAGGGCTTTTGTAAACTGAGAATTTGTAGTTGCAGGTGGAGTTCAAGGCCTTGCTGTTCAGAGCTTTTATCACAGGAAGTTATTAGGAGAACTGGACTCTTAAGATCAGGACAGTCTGGCCTTTCCTGAGAAGGGATGCTACTTGCACAGATTTCTGGTATGAGAAGAGCTGGTCCTTCCAGGAAAGGAACGGAAATTTCTTTTACATCTAATCCTCCTGGTTGATTCAGTTTTGGTCTGTGTATAAAGGGCCAGCTAGAACCTGCTCATGGTATTGTGAGTTTTTCCATTTGCTGATTACGATGTACATTTTCTTACCACCAAAAGCAAGTGCTCCAAGAAACCTCTGTGACTGCTGTATCTGTGTCTCCTGAGCTAATATTGAAGATGCATCACTCCCTCCTTCCAGCCCTTTTTGTTTGCATCTAAATATTTTTCTGGGGGCAGGATGAATTTGGCATTGTTATTAAGCAATGGATGTAATCCTAATTCAGACTCATGCCCTGAGGTGTTTTCTTTGCATAATTGGAAGTTCTCTGAGCTGTGAATGCATGGCTGCTTCTCTGTGGATATTAGCAGGTTGTGTGGGGAAGATTGGAGGGTGGAGGAGGTTGAGCAATGAGTGAGTCTGGCTGTCTTGATGGCAGTGAGTAAATAGAATCAGAATGTCTTTATTAAGGTGAGAGCAACCTCACACTGCCATTTTTTGTAGTCTGTCATTCCAGCTGATTTAACTGCAGCATTCTTTTCTCCTCTCTATCTTTTCAAGCTTCATTTTCTGATATTGTTAGCAGGGAAATGATCAGCAAAAGCCCCCATATGCCCCAGCAGAGTGGTCATGGTGATAGGGTGACAGTTTATTCCCTTTGTGAGCATTACACAAATCTAAAAGCTTCTTGATTAGGAGCTGTCTGTGTGCTAAGGCTGGCCTAGACTGGGGAATGCTTTTGCTTGTATCCTGCTGCAGTGTGTTACTTTGAGTGTCTTTCTGGCTTTGTGGTTGCACAGTCCTTTGGTCATCTCACAGTGGGCTTTTCACCCTTCCACTGTACCAGTGGGTCAAGAATGGATATCTCTGTTTTACCAGGAACCAGGTCATATTTAGTGACTCTGGGGTCAGACTGAGAGTTTAGTCTTGAACAGAAAACTGATCTCTCAAAAAGAGCGGGCTGAGAGTCATTCATTATTTTCCTCATATTCATATCTAAACTTACTTGAAAATACCTTTCAATGTCTCTATTTCCCTAGTAGCACTAAAAATATTGTAGCCTGACTCCTGTCTTAAGCCTCCTATCTCTCTGCAGGTGTCCAAAACTAGCTGTTATGTGTCATGATTGCTGGGTTATAGATGAGGAGAATCTGTGACAAAAATATTTTCTCTCATACTAGTATTTGCACAGATCAGTGAAAAATCAGAAGTGGGGGTGAGCTGTCAGGTTTCCTGATCTTAAAGCTATAATAAAGAGCATCTAGGGGGCTGAGGTAGGGCAAATTTTCTTGAAACTCCCCTAGGTAAACATCTCTAGCATTCTCTTAGGATCTTCTAAATGCATGTGTTTTGTTGCAGGGAGAATTTTGTCACTAATGCACCAGCTTTTGGCATGAGGACATTTCTATGACATCTGACTTAAGGGGTTTGCATTGACCATTTTACCCTGCTCACTGCTTTAAGCTTGAGGAAACAACAAAGAGTATCCTTGGGCTTTTCCTCTTAGCTGTGTTGCAATTGTCCTCTGCTTTTTCTGCAGCTGGAATCAGACTTTGCCCAACAGCTATTTGTCACTAATTAACACAATACCAGGACAGCACAGGGTCCCCTCACAGAGGAAAACCAGCTGATTTTGGATGACAGCTGTCTAAAGTAGCCTTGAGCTGATTTTGTGCCCATGAAGAAGGTGTTTGTTAGCAAGGGTTGTTTGACTCCCTTGCTGCAGTTTGCAAGCACTCCACAAATGAGCAGTCATTAGGAGCCTTGCAAGGCAGGGTGAGTATTTCAAAGTTCACCAATATCTTGGCAAATTAAACTAGGGAAACTGTGCCAGATTGTATCTCTTTTACAGGTACGTGAAAGGGGGATTTGTACCCTCTTGGCTGAACTGTACTGGAGCTGAAGGCTGGCAGTCAGTGAGGACAGAAGGTCTTGAGTGAGGAGTGGTTGACTGAGCTGTGTCAGGAGCCGACCCAGAGAACAGCAGAGGGCAACACACAACTTCAGCAGGGAGGGGATGCTGCTTCTGCTGTGCCTGTCTTTTGGCATTGTTATTAGTTTTCCAGCATATTAAATTATTTACTCAACTACTTTTTTTTCCCCTTTACTTTTTTTTTTTAAAGAACAAATTAATTGCTTAATTTGCCTTTGCTTAGCTCTTCTGTTGCGTTGGGGCACAGCAGGGAAGCTGGAAATGCCTGTCTATTGGCTATTCCTAGGGAATTAAGGACCTGAACAGCAGCTAATCACTGTTTTAGCTGTAGTTTTCAATATTGTCTCAGTGTTAATGTTGATAATAGATAGTTGGCCCAATTAAAACAAAAAATTATCAAAGCGTGTTTGAAGTGCCCTTAGGTAATTCTGCATGTGTTTGTTGGAGAGCAGCTAGGAAAACAAAATTTGACCTTCTGCAGAACAAAATCATGTTACAGAGGAGGATAGAGACAGTGGGAGAGTAGCAAGCAAAAGTTGATGTTAATAAGTTGTGGCAGAGATTTGGCTGTACTGGATCGTTTTACCTGTTCAATGCACTCTCCTGCTTATGGCACTGAGTAATAAACGGGTGTTATGTTTGAGTCATATAATCCTCTATGGTAGTTCTTCAGTGGTATCCAGAGGCAAAGAAGTAGATATTTCTGACCCTGAGGGCAGTTAACTCACATTCTGAAGCATAGGATTTGATTGCTGTTATCTTAGCTGCTGCAATTATTGACAGTAAAATTAACCAGTTCTTTTTAAAGCCTAGACTTGTTCTGAATATACTGACCATTTAGTGGGATCAGTTTTCACTGATGTGTGAGGTATGTTTGCTGCAGTTACATGAGCAAAACCAGCTGATTGCATATGACAGAAGACCATCAGATGAAAACATTTGCTCAAAACCATTTGCTCATGCACTTGGCATGGTGTGTGCTGTGATACTGACTTGCCTATGGTGATAAAGTTGCTTTGTAAAATCAAGCCCTCCCAATTTAGCATAGGAGTATGGCTGAGAAGTTCCTGCTTTGATTATGTGTGTTAAACTGGGTTAAGGCTAATTATTTTCTAAGATGGTGCAGAGGAACTGCTAGATTAAAACAGGAGAAAGTGGTGGCAATTAGGAGAGGGGGACTTCTGTTTTGAAGTCAACGGTGACTTTGCTGAAGATTTCCACTTTTGGGTCCATCATCTAGACTGTGGTTTTGAGCATGTGTCTTTGCTGTGGTCTTAACACACAAATATCTGCATGAAATGCTGTGTATTATGATGAACCCTGTGCTTACTGTGTGTATAATGTAGCACTTATGTCCCATTTGTTACTCTTTTAAATTCCAAATAAAAGGACTATGTGTTACTTGGCTGGCTTTAATATCATGTCAGCAGACATGAAATGTGCCATGGTTGTTAGCAGAGGGTCCTTGGCACTGGTCAGGCTTCAAAATAGACAATTGTTTGTGCCATGTCAATCCGAAAAAGGAAGCCTCAGTTGGATGGCATGGTCATCTTTGCTTTATCAAGCTTTTAGACTGCAAAGATTTGTAAAACTGCTTCTTGCCACCTCAAGAGGAGGAGAAACAGGAGAAAAAGAGATTCCTGATCTTAAAGTGGGTGGACAAGGTCAAATATAGTGTTAAATAGTCTACAGAGCAGATCAGTTTGAGTTTGCTGAAGTCTGTGAAGTTTGCTGAGGACTCTGAAGTCTGTGCTGTTGGGGTGCTTTTGGAGCATAACAGTAGCACCAGGTATCAGAATAACCTGCTTGTCTGCTCAGAATTGTTATATGTAGTAAGAGCTGCTCAGTCTGAGTGCATTATTTGGAGAGGAACTGCAATACAAGTGATAAAGAGGAGAGATCAAGTTTTTATTGGGTTTCAGGACTGGTTTCATTAAGGAGAGATAAAGAAGATTATCCTCTAAAACCTGGTTTTGCCAAGACTTCCTCTGTGCCACAGAGCAAGACACAAGGCTTGCACCTTCAAGGGGAAGATTTAGGTGCCTGATGCCAGCTTAATTTCAGTGGCTGCCAAGTGCTTGAATAGGGGTTGGAACTGTGTGAACCTGGTGTCTCAGGCCCCAGGAAAGTTGCTTAGTGTAAAGCAGGGGTGGCTTGCAAAGAAGCTGCAATTATTTGTGAAAACACCTTTGTTTAAGACAATGATTCTAGAATAAGTTTTTTGCCCTTTGGAGTGTTGCCACACTTATTTAAGATTGAATTTTGTGCACTGGGTTTCCCTTAAAGAGTCTGGGGTGTCTCATAAGCTTCTTATAAATTTGAAGGTTCTCACCTTGTAAAATGGAGATTGTCCATCATTTTTTTCAGGTCGTAGGATCTTCTAGGGGCAGTGTTTGGCAGTGTTCTTAACAAAAGACCTGACAATCCAGAAGTTTTATTTTATCTGGGTCTTGAAGTGCTATTTTTGTGTGAGTAATTGCTCACCAAGATGCAGCCCAGAATCTGTGCTCTTGTGCTGAGTTACTTAGCTTTGATCACACAAGGGAGGCCAATTGCTGCAAAGCATTTTCCTCCACTCCCTCTTGCTGTGTTCTGGAGCATCAGGCTGTGTGCTTGGTGTAGGCAAATCCAGCTCTCAGAAGAAATTAATGAAATTGGCCTATATACTGTGAGAGTCTTTAAACTTAATATCCAAAAGGGAGTTGAAAGTCAAAGTCTCTGAAAACCCTTTGTAGCTAACTTTCTAGATCTTCTACTCCTTAGCAAAAAATGCTGCAGATTGAGCTGCCAAGACCAGCAAGTATTTCTCCTTGCCTTAGCTTCTCTGGGGAGAATGGCTTGCTGGACTCTATTAAAGCTGGTGCTGGAGACTTGAGAGCAGCTGAGGTTTGCAAGTCTTGGATTCTGAACTGTCTTCTGTCTTCAGAGGTAGCATTATTGTTTAGGGTATAGCACATTAAAATGCACAGTGAAGATGTAATGCTGCTGGACAATTCTGAGCTGCAGCTGATGTATTGGCTGTTGGTAGATGCTTACTCTGCTAGCAGAGTGCTTGGGGCAATATTTGTGGCATTGCGACAAAAGTCTGAGAATATTATTAATGGACAAAGTTTCTGGGGAGAGGAGTGAACAAATCTCTGCTGCAGGGAACTGGGGAACACTCAGCACCTACTTGGCAGCTTGCAGAGTTGGATCCTGGATTCAGAGGACACTGTGCTCAAAAAATATTATCCCTGTTAAAAAAGATGATTTGACAATTCATAGTGCAGAAATACATCTTTCACCTTAATCAGGAGGCCTGGCACAGCCTGTGCTGGCGGCTGGCACCAGAAAGGGTTGGTAGAAATAACTACAATGGATACATCTGGGAAGCTGAATGGCTTGATGATTTGAAGATGTGTGTTGATGAGGTACTGAGGGATGTGGGGTGAAACCCACTGAGTCAAAAAACCTGGCAACTGTATTGGAGAAGAATTCAGAAGTTATCTTATCCTGAGGGATGCAAGAGGTGTGAGTTCAGGTCCTGGCTTGACTGCTGACTTCCCTTGTGATTTCAGGGCAGGAATTCAAAAGGGGCTTGGCATTTACAGAAGAGTAACAGGAAGCAATTTTAGTCCTCTCAGACTCTGTCTTGTGGGCTTCTGAATAGTTCATCTCCTCACTCTAAACCAGGAATGAACATACTTTTTGGGATACGGGGAAAAGTAGAGAACAACTGTATTTCTTTATGGGAGAAATCCAGATACAATGATGATGAAAAGTAATGAAATGTCCAAATCAGTCTTCTTGGACAGATCAGGAATTTCTCCTTCAGTAGGAGTAGGAATAACTGGTGTTTCAGGTGTTAGATACCAACTTTGCAGGAGGCAGATGTGAAACAGATGTGCATACACATATGCAAACAGACCTAGCTTAAGCAGTTACTTATCTGCACAAGTAGGTCTAATTTTGCACTAATAAACTCTAAAGAAGGCAACTCCCAGTTACTGTTCTCCTGGGCTTTAAATATTTGTCACATCATCTGGAATGGATCGGGTTTGTAGGACATTCTATTAGCATTTGGTGCTTTTCATGTTGTAATTTTTTAAATTTAAGTAGTTTGAAACCACTTAATAATTAAAAAACCCTTTGAAAACATTTTCCTTTTTTCAGCTCCACGCTTTTTCTCACATTTTGCCTACAGCACTCCACCACTGCCCTTCTGTTGAGAAACCTGTGTAGAATCATCTGTGTTGAGACATGAAGTGAGACATGGTGTGAAGTACTTTATGTGGATGGCTCCATGGCCTGATGACTCTGGGCTGGAAGAACTCTTTAGGTCAGCTCTTAAAATGATGTATTAGAGCATTCTAGAAAAACCCCAAACCAGTCCAAACCCCAAGCCCACTCCTGCAGTATGACCTGTATCATTTATTGGTGGCTCCACATTTGAGAAAGTTATTGTTCACCTTGGTGGTACAGAAATAATGTCCTGAAGATCTATTATCCTTGGAGGCTGCAGGTATTAGAGTTTCTTTTGGAGAGCTGGTGACCTAGAGAAGAGCTTCTATCCCAACAAGCACAAAAAAAGACAGATGTTTCTTCTGTTATCTTTCCACTGAACCAAAAGACAAATTTAGTCTGGGATAATAGATTTAGGTCTGCATTTTGTCTGCTTTGTATAATCCCCTCTCCCTGTGCCTGATGGTATTTAAAGTATTCCTTTGGCTTATCCCAGATCTGATTATGATAGTTTTTAATTATTGATGAAGTAATTATTATCATAGAGTAATTTACTTTGGTCTTTTTGTAGCCCATCTCTTCAAGGTAGCTGAGTTTGTGTTTCTTCTGTGTTGTAAGAAGAACTTATTCTATCCAGCTGCATAAACAGCTGTCTCTGGGTTGGAAAACAGTGAGTGTTATATATCCCCACCAGTCTACAGCCACCCACAGTGTCTGGAGAGCCCAGAAAAAGTTTTAGCTGTTTGCGTTTTGATTAGATCTAGTCAAACTTCCCATTTTGAGGATGGGAACCCTATCTACAGAGTCAAACAGCCTCATTTGCTATCTTTGTGACTCTGTTCTCCTCCATTAACTAGAAGGGCAAAGGTATCTAAAGACTGTGCTGAGGCTCTCTTAAGGATAGCTGGTATCTTTTTCTGACAGGATTTACTGTTCCAGTAAATGGGATGAAACTGATGTTGCAGACCAACAAAATCATGCTTACTGCAGGCTGTGGCTGTCCGGGATTTTTTGCAGGGGTCATACTAAGAGTGTAGTTTCCTGAGGTGTTCTGTTTCACCCCTGCTGACCTGCTGCCACGTTGAATCAGTGCTGTTGTTCCGTGGGCATGACACTTTGCTTTATAGCGGTCACTGGAAGGCAAAAATGTAAACAATCATAAGCTCTGTGCTGTTATAATCCGTGTATTAAAACTGTGCTGAAGACCACTTTATGGTTCTCATCACAGCAGAATCAAGGCCCCTAATTCTCCCTTGAAGCAGAAGTAAACAACTTTAGGCCTCATGAGCATTAAATGTCTTTTGGACAGATGAGCTAATTTTTGTTGTGGCAGAGCAGTGCGTGACCCAGTTTCAAGGGATGTAAATTGTTCATCTCTCCTGGCACTAGTGAATAGTGCAGAGTTGGACCTCTTCTTGGGCTGGCTTTCTTATGTTAATGAGCCCCATTTGTTTTTTTCCCCCGAGTGGGAATGGAATTAGAACACATGTCTTAATTGTGCCTAGGTGTGAAAGATGCTACCTTGTTCTCTTAAGAGCATGAAAGAAGTAAACCCCTTCCACACTTCTTACTGAAGACACCAAGCAGCATCCAGCATGGAAACTTGTTGAGTCAGTTTTGGACAAGTGACTCCTATGGCACAGATCTTCCACAGCAATCTTTCCTCTGGGACTGGGTGCATAGATGGTTTTCCCAGAGATATGTGGGCAGAAGAAATGGCTGTGGCAGTGCCTCTTGCTCACTGTGGATAAAAAGATCTGGGTCTACATAAGGGCATCTAATTTAGGATGTTGAAGTGTAGTGTGGCACAGCATTGAGAAGAGGAAGCTTGTCCAGAGCTTAGAGCCTTTCTTAGGATTAAGGTTTTGTTCACTGTTAGTTTTAGGGAAAATAAGCCTCTGTTTTGCTTAATATTAGCCCCTCTTCTGGTTGCCAGCAGTGAGGGCTGTGAAGACAGGAGAGAGCATCCTCCGTTCTGGCTGTGCATTTTATAAATTTTTATGCATTTTGTAGTAAAGGCAAATTGAGCAGTCTACTGCCCTAGGCCCTGTTTTTGGGTTGCAGAGAGATGTGTCACTTCCATGGTCACAGTAAGTTTGGGCTTGCAGTTCTGTTGGTAGTGTGGGATTATCAATTGCTTGTTCCTTCCGATCAGCAAATTTTAGAAGATGGGCTGGCACAGATCTTTGGTAATCACATGTAAGTCTCTTTGGTTTTATTTTGCTGAAGTAACACTGGCTTATATGAATTGACAGATGGCTGTATATGGGAAGAAAGGTTTGCTGGAGAAGCTGTTGTGTTTACATGTGTGTGTGAAACTCCAGTATTGCCACCCTTGAGGAATAAAATGGTTGAGAGTCCTAACCTTACCCCCCTCATGAGTGGGTCTTGCATTTACACAGCTCTTCTTGCACTTGAAATGTTTACTGGGAAATTCTACATTCTTCTGCCTCTTCCCTTGGCACACACACACACCCACGCTTGACCTAGACAAGAGCATGTTCAGGAACAGCAAATTCCTTCCATGAAAAGGAGAAATGAATAGTGCAGTAAGTGAATCACCTTATTGTTAGGATACTGAATTATTTAATTCCATGCACATCATTAACATATCATTGACCACAGCAGAGCTTGACAGGTATATTAACTTCCTTCTGTTTGCTTGTAAGAGAACAGATGGGGGTTGGTCAACTTCATATGGCAGGATGAAAGGCCTCAGACACTCTGTAAGAGATGAAACATTAAGGAGAATTGCACATTAAGGTAGAGTTCAGGCTGAGTTTTCTTACAAGTAGAAGTAATAAAATATACTTTTATTATTTTAATGACCATGGCATGGCTTGAATTGCAAAGGTCACTCTGAGATCTAGAGGAAGAAAGAAAAGAGCATGATCAAGAGAACAACTCTTTTTTATCTTCTTGCCATTATCTACAACCAAGGTTACGTTCTTCTTGTGCCAAATGGTTATAGCACCAGGCAGGTCTGCAGTGTGATTTAGCTGCATTACTTTGTACATACCTATGATTTTGTTTGTGAGACAGTTAAATGTGTGCTAAAAGATGTGGTTTTCAGGGTGGTGAGTGTCCACAGTTCCAGCTGACAGAGTTCCAGCTAACAGAGGGCATCTAACAGATTTGGTGTGGACTCTTCCATGCACAAAGAGACTTTGTGTGCTCTGGTTCAGGGTAACATCTCTCACTGTTGTGCAGAAGGAATAGGAGCCAGTAGCCTTTCCATAATGGTAGCATCTTATTTCTGGTGTCAGGAGCACCTGCAACTAACCATGGTGTCCTCCTGCTTAGAGCTCTTATCTGACCATTGTGTCCTGGTGTTTTGGGTTCCTTGACACACAGGATGGTATTTCACAGGTTGAAGTACTAGAAAAAGGAAGGGAGGTGACATCCAGTGCTGCAGGTAGATCCAGGGCTTTTTGGGATATTCTGCAGGATCTGAGATACAGGATGGAGGATCTTTAAAGTTGTCCTTGGCAATGTGATTGAAGAATAGCTGAAAACTTGACTTTTCTATTTTTTCACCAGCTCCCATGGCCCTCAGTTTGTTAATAGCTGGAGCAATCCTCTTTTGGCTAGAGGGTGTGAACTGCTGTCATTAGAGCAGGTTAGGAATTTGCTGGTGAGCTTTGTGTTGAATGCTATTTCCAGTGCCTGGTCTGTTCATTCCTTTTGGGTTTTCAATCTACCTGTCAGCTCCTTATTCATTATTTGTAGATTTCTGTTCTCCAAATGTTGACCTTTTCTAAAAGAAGAGTGTAGGAAGAGAGCTGTCTTTTCTAAGAAGTGAGTTGTACAAAGAGAAGTAAAATACAGTAAGGAAGGAAGGAAGACAGAAAAAGAAAGAAAGAGTGTGGGGGGGGAAAGGGAAGAAATCCATTTTTGATCATGGTAGTGGGAGAAGTCAGGAAGCAGTGCTACAAGCCTGGATTAAGTGAGAAACCAGCCTATATTGTGTTTACAGAAGGCAAATACTGAGGTTATTACATTAGTTAAACTGGCAAGAGAGCTACCCTTGTTATTAATCTAATATTGCAGTGGCTGGAATTCAGGTAATTGTGCCTGTGGCAGACACTTCTAGAAGTTCATGCCTGACTAATACTTTTGGGGGACAAAACCTGACAAGAAATGAATTACCTTAGATACAACGTTCACTTAATAGTCAAGGTCCTCTACATCCGTCATTCGACACAAAGCTCGTGTTCCTGAATCTGAGTATGTGCTTGAGCTCCTTCTTGTTTTATGTGCATTTTTATTCACTTGCCCACATACACAAATATACATCTTCCTAGCCTTTATGATTATACAGAAAATGTCAGAATGGGAACTGAAGCATTAGCTGTCTCCCCAGGAGTTCAGGCAGCCAGAATGAATAATTTTCAGAGGTTTGAACAAGCTTGTTCATTAAGTGAGGTGTTAACCCTGAAATTTGCAGATGACCAATTAAGCACCCATAATGACTCACAAGTGACAGTTTTAGCAAAAACACCCAGATAATTTGTTGAGTCATGAACTCATCCTGTTGGAAGCCCTGTGTAGCACAGGATAGAAATACTTGGCTACTTGTTTGTCTATACACGTAGCTTTGGTACAGCAAATGCAGAACGGTTAAGGAAAAATAAACCCCATGCAGAACATTCTGTGGATAGAAATAGTGATGATTATTGATGGTCTCAATTTGTCTAGTTAGATGGGATATGGATTAAGTGGATAATATGTGACAGAATCCAGGACTTTTTTTCACAGTGTTGGTCTACCTTGCTCTGGGATGTGAAATAATGTATTGTGTGGAAACCCCTACTCTGAATTGTCCATCTGTGGATAGTCTTGCCTTGATTACATGTATGTGGTTGTTTGAAGGTGAATAAGCCTTGTCCCAGTCCCTGTACCTCACCTCTGTTGTAATTAACACTGGACCAGAACAATAAGTGTCTAATTCAGGCCTAGCTGCACTAGAAGGATTTGATGTCATGTGGTCTGTTGAGTGAAGGTTTTGTGGCTTCATACACAAAGTGAAATGTTAGTGGGTGAGTACCACCTCGTATAGTGGGGGTAAACTTTTGCTCATGTATGACAACATCATAGTATCATCCAAGGCCAGTCAGGGATACCCTCCTGATGCCACCCATGTCCACATTAAGGCAAGAGCTGGCAAATTCCTCTTATGTGGGACTGGAAAATGTGACCAGGCACTGAGAATGGAAGAGGCAGAAAGGTTGTTTCAATGGCCAAGAACAAAGTATAGCTCTGAATCTGTAATAAAACTGAAAGTATAGATCTGAATCTGTAATAAAACTGAAAGGCTGGTGCAGATCATGTGAATTAGGGAGGGCAGAAACAACTATGAACTTGGGTGGTTGTGAGTCAAATTTACTGGTGCCTCCTCATTCTAGGTATGCTTTTAAACAACTGACCCAAGACATCAGGTAACTTAGACACAGCTGATCATTTTAGTCAAGGAAGTAACCCTCTAAATCTTTTATGATGGAATGTGTTTATCCTTTTATACAGGGATGGAGAGAATTTACTCTGGTGCAGTGCTGTAACTAGCAGTTTGAAAGAAGAGTTTTCTTTTTCCTCTCTGTTTGGAGGCAAAAGGGGATGGCACATTTAAATGAAGGTTGACAACTCATTAGCCAAGAACTGGTAGTCCGTTATATCAAAAAGGTGGGACAAAGCAGTCCAGGAGAAAATGCTGAATCTAGGCTTAATGTCAAAGCTGAGAACAGAGATAAACAGTAAAGAGAATCAGAACCCTGGAAAGATGCAGTTTATCTCTTCTATTGCAAACACATCTGGTTGAGCAAGAGTGGCCAAAGACACCGCCACCTCGCATTCCTGGCCCCGGTAGTCAGAAGTTTGTCCTGGCTGTCAGTAGGACAGGATGATACCAAGTCTTGGTGCAGAGGGCTGAGGAACTTGTTTTCACCCCTACAGTAGGCAGCTAAGCAATACTTGCTCTTTAATTGCTGATAGAAACCTGACTGGTGAAGCTGATGTATTAAATATATCACAGGCCAGACCTGGCCTTGGTCAAGGAGGACCCATTTTCTACTGAAATTAATTAATTACAATCAAGGTAAAATTAAATTATCTGGAAGCAGAGCAATTAGTTTAGCCACTCATGCCTTTTTTGGTTTGCTGGAAGGCACAGGTTGTGCATGTGTGTGTGAAATAGGTTCATGGAACACCTGGCACTGCTGTGGCGCAGGAGATGGACTTTTCCCTTACTCCTTTGCTTACAACAAACTGGGTCACACCTGCACCTTCTTTTCAGCTGTAATTGCACAACCACAGCCACTCACAGTCCCAGGGCCTGGGAAGAAATTAGTTATAAAGCAACAGCAGCAGCTTCCATTGCCTGTTTCCTGTCATTAGCAAAAAAATATCAACACAAAGATTTCTGATGTGTTTCTAGTTGGTTTATGGCAGCGCAGTGTTCCTCCTAGCTTTTCTCTTTCAGTTTGGAAGTCATATATGGGATATTAATATTTGCTCAAGAGATGGTAAAAAAAGGGAGACTGAGGAGGTGGTTATTATCTGAAAGGCTTTGTAGCCTAGGTTTAATAGAAACAGCACCAGCTGGAAAAATACAGGGAAAATAATGTCACAGTTAATACTTGGCAGGTCAAATCCAGGAGTTTACTCATACATGCAACCCTTTCTGTTATAAGGTATTTCAGAGACATCATGATAACAGACAGGTGTAGAAGAAATTAAAAAGAATATATTTTGCAGGAGCTCATGGGGGTTTCTTTAAAGTAAAGGAATGGTCCTAAGGCAAAGGGTTCCTGCACCTAATGTGTGAGCAGAGGTAACAGGTGGTCAAGGACAAGTGACAGAAAAGACAAGAAAGAAGAAAAAAGCAAATCTTGTGGTTGGTCATGTAAGTTAGGAAGAAATAGGGAGAAATTGAAGGAAGTAACTAGAAAGGAGTTGTGAAAAGACAAGTAGGACCCCAGGGTAGGGAAGCCTGAAAAGAGCATGTGTGTGGAAGCAGTAGATGTAGAGAATAAAGAAAAACCGGCACTATGGCCAAATAATGGAGGGCAAAACAGCTTAGTGTGTCCACAGGGAGTCTGCAGGACTCCCCACAGCCTGGCACTGCTGTTGCAGAATATCTGTTGTGATTCTCAAAACATACTCTTGCTCTCAGCAGATTTTGGGGGAACGCACACAGCTCAACGTGGTATGATTTATCCCCTTCCATAATATGAGCTAAAGAAGTGTATAAAGATGCAGGAAGGTTTCAGATGAATTCCCTTTATTATAAGCCCTTTCTTAACAGCCAGGACACCAAATAAATGCTGCATATACACTGAATTTAATGCACACGTGCAGTCACCAACCTCAGGGTTTTGAGCAGCCTGATCTATTAAGTAAATCTGTTCTGCATGCTCCATGAAGAGTCAGATGTTAAAAATGAGAACTTCAGTAACTGTTTTGTGTCCCCTATTTACTGTGGCCTTTTGCTGCTCAGAGATTGCAATTTCCTTTTGCTTGGAGCTACATACAGTGAAAATTGGAGTTGATCCCCAATGCTTTCAGATATGATTGCCTTCTTTGTAGGTTAAAATTCAGCCAGCTGGTAAATCAGGGGCTTTTGCTAAACCATCAACTGTGCTATTACATACCTTTGGGAAAGTTGCAGCACAGGGCAAAAGAGCAGAGTGCAGGAATGACGCTCTTAAATATGTATTGAGAATCAGTTACAATGACACCATTTTCCAGGCTTGTTACCATTACAGATTTATGTGATGCTATCTTCTAGTTTCATTATATATTTTGTCAGAAGAAAAAACCCAACCAACAAACCCAAAACAGGCATTCCCCCAAAAAACCCATCAAACCAACTCACATGTCACCAAAACCTGTACTGGAACTTTAACTTTGTAAAAACTGGAAAAACATAGCTATGAACTATTCCTTTGGATTCCTCTCTTATATTGCTTTCCTTTTTTGTCCTTTTTAAGTCTACTAATACAGCTTTTTTGTTTTCTTCTGAACAGCCTTGTTTGGCAGATACATAAGTAAACACGTATTCAAAACAACAATAAATACTGCTGTGCAGTTGTATGTGCCCTAGGATCTTCCACCAGATGGGTGTATATTTGTAAAGCAGTAACAAAACTATGCTTGTATAATCCAATACCTTAAAAAGCCCCAATATGTACATGGAAATCAAAGCATAAATTAAGAGTTCTGGTCTACTTCTCCTGTTGAAAGATTTCATCTTCTCTCTCTGTGTCTATTGTGTGTGTCCCTCTTGTGTGCCCTGGGTAACTGCAGCCTGGGGGATGAGAGAATGGACAGAGCATCCGTGTGGAAAGGAAAAAAAACCCAAACCAGCTTTGGATGTTTGCTGCTGAAAGTGAGTTTCTGTGGAAATGGGAGTAAGGGAGTGTCTCAGATCAGCTGATATGCATAGTTTGAGTTTCCCAGATCCATGTGGCAGAACCTACTGTACCAGCACTGGTGGTAAAAACACGGGGTGACAGCAGAGAGGCTGGCCCTGAATGGTGATGCAGAATTGATTTGTGCTCTTACTCTTGGAGATGGGTCCCCCTGAGCCAAGGCTGATGCACACTGGCAGGGAGTGATGCATAGGCAACTTGTTCTGTGCTGCATATCTGTTGTGACAGAAAATAAATGACTTGTTCTCTACTCTTGTCAGGCTAATGCTTTCCGTGGGCACCAGAGAGAAGGGGGGATAAAAAAAGGAGAACCACAATTAAAAAAAATGTGGCCAGATATGTGTCATTTCTGACACTGTTACAATAAGGTTAATGTCTGAGTAGCTTAAGCTACCTAGAAATGAAAAGTCAGGTACAGAAACTTGGGCTAAATTTATCACCCCAAATGATGGTAAGAACCAGAACCTGTCTAGCAAGTTACACTGTCTCCTTCCTTTATGGGGATAAATTAACAGCATTATAGGCTGCATAAATTGCATTTATACTGCACAGATTTGTAAGGGTTGTATATCAGGAAGAACTGTCTTCTCTGCTAATGACAAAGTTGCTTTGGTCTTTCCAGAGCTTGACATATTGAAGCCTAATCCAGCTATTTCTTTGTTCTTTCTCCAGCATTGTCATCTTGTCCCTGATTATTTTGTTTGCCCAGTAACTATGTTTTCCTCTTGCATCTTGTCTTCTTGCTTCCTTTCTAAGTGAGGACAGAATGACAGTGAGTCTTGATGCGTGGCATATTTGACAGGGGTTCTTTTAATCCCACTGCTGAAATATCTGTGCTGTAACACTGAATTTGTTCACTAAAATATTTCTTGAGGACTGAAAGGGAGTTAGGTCAGTCTGGAGGAGGGAGAAGAGGAAGGTAAGACTAGACTGGGCTCTCATTTGCTTGCATGTGAACCTGTAAACTTCTCTGCTGCATCCTCTGCATTTTCTTTTGGGCCTCTTAGACCAGCAGACTTTGTGTCATCTTTTACTTCTGATACAAAGGTCAGACACTAGTCCAGCCTCACTGTACTTGAAAGAGGTATCAGAACCCTATTTAATACCCTGAATGCTAAGAAGTGGGCTTCCTGCTTTGAGGCTTGTGGGTCAGGCCCTTCTGCATGGTGTGTGCAGTGTACTTGACTCTGGTTTTCCTTAGGGCATTGCATCATGATAGATAATATTGAAATACTTGTTCCTGCCATGTTCTTAGGGCACAAACCCAGACTGGATTTGATTCTCACTCATGCTGACTACTACTGTCTTGCTTCACACTCTCAACTTTTACTAAACTGGTTCTATTCTTTGTTCCATGCCAGAGGTGTGTTCATCTTTTCTTCTAAGGGAAGCCATTATCTCCTAAAAGTCCCTTTCCTTCTGCACAGCAATCCTGACAACGTTACTTCATCTGGCCTGGCCAAAAATACACAAACATTTACTCCAGCTTTCCCCCTTGCCCTAACTTGTTCTCACTCTTGTCAATCTCTCCTTCAGAAACTCAGCTCCACAGTGCACTGAGGATAGGCCTTGCAGAGTGTTTCCAAGAAGAAAATCCTCTGCTGCTTCAATGAGCAGGATTATATGTAGCCTGCAAGATACACAAAGTAATCCTTCCAGTGCACTCAGGGCAAGTGAGGCCTCTACACTAGCTCTGTGGCCAGTCTAAGTTCACATAAAGAAAGATAAAGATCATTTTAAGAGACTCTTTCAGAGAAAAATGAACATACTCAAACACAGGGTAACCTGGCTTACAAGGAAAACTTGAATGGATGGGGATTGTTCAGCTAAAGAAGAGAAAACTGAAGAGGGGTGATAAAATGAATGTAAAATACAGTTGTTTAAGGTAAATAGGGTTTGGGTTTTTTTATACTTTTATCTGTGAAGCATTGGATGAGCAATCCTATGCTTAAAATACAGCAAAACAGAGAAAGTTAGTTCATATGAAAAAGTTTATAGTGAATAAAGGCTGATATAGCTCCTGGGAGGTGTCCTTTCTTGTATCAGAGATCATTAAAAACAGACCAGGCAAATATCTCTTGAGAGTGATTCAGAGGAATTAAATCCTGCCTGAGGAATGGAGGTGGGTTAGACAACATCTCCAGAGCTCACTGATTCAGTTGTTCTACACTTCCAAAGCTGAATTATCCTCCAGGTTTGTCATTTGTTGCAGCAGTGGTTTTGGTTCTAGTTGCATCTCTCTGTGAATGTAAATAAAATCTTGATTTGCAAAGAACCATTGTGCAGCCTGACCTTTCCTTCAGTCCTGTTAAATAGCAAGAACTCTGATACAACTGCATGCAGGCTTTTGAGACAGAAATACCATATAATTCTGTCAGATAAGGCCTGGAATCATTTTCATGGATTTTCTTTGGGGAAAGGTATGAGTACTTTCTGATTGCTATACATAGAGGTACAAGTTTTCAGTCTTTTCCTGGAAAATAGGAAGCACTTCAAAACTGGGTCCCTCTAAGCCACTGTATCTAAAGCAAGTAGTTGTATTTTTGCACTTTTCCCTGTGAAAAAGTAATTTCTGTGGGATAACACTGCAGCTGTGGTGATTACATCTTTACTTCAGACTGTGTGAAGAATGATAAGATAAACAAGTGTAAGTAGGCTGTGCAGGAGAAGCTGCAGTGAGGATTGGACTAAGCTCTGTATGGCAGGGGGAGAAATGGAGGCTGCTCTTGTGTGGTGGTAGGAGGCAACAAGGCCTGTGTGGGGGGCAGAGGCAAGACTGAATTTCCAGCTGGGTGGGAGAGCTGAGCTGTGTCAGCACAGAAAGGGCTGGGAGAGCAGTGGGGGACTTCAGCCTGACTGGAGATGGAGTCAGATGGTGCTCTCATTTCTGTCTTCCCAGTGGCGCTTGCTTCTGTGTAGCACAGGGTAGTTCCTAGATGTCCAGTGGATCTCCTGCTAGTTTCACTTTGTTGGGAAAGTGGTATCCTAGTGCAGGCTTGAAGGTCAATTCATCTTACCCCTTTGTAGCTGGGGCAACTGAAAGGTACTTGTGTGAACTGTGGCAGCCTGTGGCTGTTGCAGGCAACTCTCTAAGCTGCTTACCTCAGTTCTGTTCAGGTGTCTCTTGCCAGAGCTTACTCCTGACATTCAAATGTAATGAAGCTGGAACAGTGACAGTGCACTGTGAAATTCTCCCTTCTTTGTCAGTTCTGCTCATTTTTGGCATCCTCTGCTGTCTCTATTCCATCTAAAGCTGTAGTTCCACAATGTCCAGGTTGTGTTGCTGCTCTGTGATGTTGCTGTGAAGTCAGCCAGTCCCTGCAGCCCCAATCGGCTGAGAACCCAGCAGCTCTGTGCAGGATGGCAGTTCCAGCTGGCAGCAGACTGGGGCTGCACCTCAGGGGTTCATTTAAAAGATGACTGGAAACAACTGTAAGAAATCAGATATGGGCAAGACAGAGGGAACTTCACGTTCCCCTTCTAGTAACAGCTATTAGAAACTGCATTGAATTGTCAGTGCACTGTATTTTCTTCATACTTAGGTTTGAAGTGTCAGACTCTGCACCTTTACCTGTCACATTCCTTAGGGGGAGGCTCAGAATAATCTTAATTTGTGTATATCTTGATGACTTTTAAGTGCACAGTGGCAAAGAAAGCCTGGTCTGACTTTAAAGCAGACTCACCTTTTTCAGTCAGAGTACAGAGCTCTCTCCTGACAGGGTGCCTACATTAGGCAGTCACTTCTTGGGCTCTGTAAATGGAGACAAATCCGTGTGCCCTCCAGATTGCAGGACTTCCATAGACGAGGCAGAGTTGCAATAGAGGGAATGAGGAACCACTTCTGTGTTCTAAAGAGGCAGTTTGTTGTATCCAATGTGTTTTGGCAGGTAAGTGCTATCTCAGCCAGTCCTGGATGTTGCCAGGAGACACTTCAGGCATAATTAGGGGTGTAGGCTGCAGTTCAAAGCTGGCTATTGCTCATTTGTTCTGCTGCTGTGGCAGATGGGCTTTGAGTCACAAAGACATTGCCAAGGTCTGTACTGTCTGTCCATAGATCTCCATAAGACATTGCTTGTATGACCATGAAGCTTGCAGTGGTTGGACATCCATCTAGCTACCTGCAAGGCTGATTCTTGCCACGTGATCCATGACTATTGCTCAGTCAGTAGAGAAGAATATTATGCCCTTGTAATGAACAAGATGGTTGTATTTAAGAATGCCCTGAGGTGATAGATCTTTTCCACACCTTAATGGAGCAGCAGGTGATCTTTACTTTCTAGGCATGATGCAAAAACCACTTGTGTAGCAGTAAAAGAATGATAGTCTTGTGGGTGGAAAGATTTTTGATTCACAGTCTGGCTAGGTTTGTTGTCTGGCAGATTGGGTGCCAATAAACTGGTGAAAATGTGGTCATGAAATAGGTAAGGATGAGCCTTTTGTCTTACACACATCTCTCAGTGAATCATCTCTGTGCACAGATGTCCAGACACTCCTGCTTACTCAACAAATGCACTCTGCAAAGCCTCATTTATTACACACCTTTAGCAGATTGAATTCCAGCAGCCTTTGAAAACTGTAGGATTGAATGTGATATGGGCCAGCAGGGAGAGAGAGGCACATGCTAGATGTGACAAGAGATCATGTTTCCAAGGGTTTCTTTTCCCCTGCTTTTTAACAATTTGTTTGTTTACAGAAAACAAATTGAGTGATCTGAAATTAAATTTGCATCTGCTTGATGGAAGGAGGAAACTGCTTTATTTATGTTTTCCAGATTAAGTTAAGTGAAAAGGTTTTTTTTGTTCACTTTGCTTTTATTTTTCAAAGACGTGTTCCTGTTTAAATTTGGGTGAACTTGCTTCTGAAATACAATTCTGGAATAGAAAATTCAAGCTCCATATGAAACCATTGTGGAGGCCAGATAGCCTTATCAATTACTCTTTAAAGCCAACCTTATCAAACCTTTTGAAGCAGTCTTGCTCTTAGTCTTTCCAATTGGAGAGTTTGTTAGGTTGGGCTGAAAAAAGGACCTTTTCTGTACCAGACCTAGGAAGAACATCAGAATCTGGGGGTTTGGGGTACAGTGCAGAATTTCTGCTGCATCTTCCTTTGCAGAAGAAATGCTCCCAGCAGGACCTTGGCTGCTTTGGATGGTACTGCTGGGATGGTGATGCTCTGCCCTGTGGGGTTGCCGTATGTGGAGAGGATGTGTAGAGGTGGCTCCACATGGAGCTCTCTGGAATCTGACAGTCCATTTGCATCTGCCCCAAGCTGTTTTATGACCCATTAGAGTCTCTCCAGAGGGGGATTTCCAGAAACAGGCTGTCCATTTTGGTTTACGGTGACTTCTTTTTTTTTTTTTTTTTTTTTTTTTTTTTCCTTTTCTTCTTTTTATACAAGGGATAGCAGCAGAAGATTTTTTAAAATATTTTTTTCAAGCAAGGCAGGAAGGTGTGTTACAGTGTAGACACAGGGTCTTCTGGCTTTACTGTTGTGTGTGCTTCTTATATTGATCGATGATGTTTCTATCCGAAGGGAGCAGAACTCAGCTGTAGAGAGTGATTGAGGCTGTGCAGATTTTTGGTGCAGCTCCTGCTCAGATCAGCCTCAAAGGCTGAAGTAGTGATAAAGCTGCTCAGAGCCTTGTCCAGTCAAGCTCTGAATTCCTGCAAGTACAGAAGCACTCCAACCTCCCTGGGCCCTTGATTTAGTGGTGAATCAGCTTGAATGTGAAGGACTTTTTCTTCTCCTTTATACCTTGCTGGAAATTCTTTGGCTCAATTGCCTGCCAAGAAGGTTGGTCCTTGTTTGAAAGACTTGATACCCGTTTTTGTGATGATGACTCATAAGTCTGGGGAGATCATAGATAAGGAAAGTAAAATAATGCATCCCTGAGCTATTACTGTTCCTGAACAGGGCCAGCAGCTTTCAGTTTGAAGGCTGCACAGTAAAAGTAAGATTAATTTTCTGCACATCTCCCTGTTTCATTAAATTCCTGGTCTCAGCAACAGATTCATTTTGGACTATTTTCTGTTCTTGTTGCCATCTTTGTCACTGGAATGGGATATCAGCATGTTAATGCCTCATATAACCTGTGAATGATGGTAGAGCACAGTCGCTCTTTGACATTTTCAATGCCCTGTAATTTCATTATCTGGTCATTCTTCCCTTCCCCTGCAGTGTAGTGTGTCTGACATGGTGATTGCCACTTCTAATGTCTTTTTCTGGTACTACTTCCAGAGATTTTCCTCTGTCATTATGGGTGCTTTGCCTTTCTTAAAACGAAGGTAATTCTTTGGGTAAAAAAGAATTTTATCTTGCATCCTCAAACTATAATATTTTTCTTGTGGCAGAAATAATAAATTGCTGCTTCTTTGCGATTTTCATCCTGAAGGATTTTATAGAACCATGTCAGATACATAAGCATCACTCTTCATTGTAATATGGTCACTTTTCTGAGTGGAATAGGGGAGGTCTCTGTTTAAAAAGTGTCTCCTCATTCAGCTGTGGATGAGGGAGATGTGTGTCTGACATGCTCTCGGTGTTCCACTTCAGACAATCATCTTGGCATTTCTCAGAATCCCTCGTTATTGCAAGGCTGGAGGACAGCGGCAGTGCCCTTGACTTTTCTTTTCCTGCCTTCCTATGATATATTAAATCATGGGTTTTTTTGGTGGGGTATTGCTTTGCTTTGACTTTTGTGGTTAAGGGAGTCTGAAGTTTGTTCAGAGGAGTTGAGAAGTCTCTTGGAATTTGCATGATTTGGGAACACATAAGGTGCTGAAGATTTCTCCAGACAAAATGTCCCTTATAGTTCCACCTTCTTATGTAGGAAGCTCCTGGAGTGACTGTATGTGGGTGACTGTATGAAATCCTGCTTGTAAATGTCTCTATATATCAAAGATAGTAGAGGTCAGGGCTCGTTCAAGGAAAAAGGTTGGGGCACTCATTAAATGCTTATACTAAGCCAGAAGAATGTGACCACATTAGCAATGTCTCAGTTAGCAGCAGGGAATTTTGTAGTGTGTAAGAGTCTGCACATCTTGTAATTCCCTTCTTCCCTCCCTCCCAGGTACATCTGAGCTCTTCTGATACATACACATATTAATTCTCTGTTAATTCTGGACTTTCCATGGGACTGAAGCAGTGCATGGAGACTTACTGAGCAATGGAAATACAACCTGATATTTAGAGCAAGGACACTGCTTACAGCAAGGACATTTACCTAGAGCCAGCCTTGTGTCAGAGCCCCTGCTCTAGTACAGGACACAGAGAGGTTGTGCATTTTGCACTAGGACTGCCACATGTCCCTGTTAAGAGCTGACACAGAGCAGCTGGGTAGAAGGAGAGCTGTTTGTGAAGGCTGTTGGCCAGGGAAGATCAGTCTCCCCAGCTCTCCCCTCTCTTTAATGACTAGAAGGGAATCCAAAGGAGACCAAGCTCCTTGGACTAGGAGCTCTATACCTTTTAAAAGAGGAAACACTTAAATTTAGTGTCTAGAAGAAATGTTATGGAACTCACTTTTCAGCCATGCTGAGTAATCTTGCTAAAGAGGCTACCTTGTTTTACAGCTTTAAATCTACTTTGGACAGAATATTAGCAATAATCCCATAGGGAACAATCCTGTTTTTTCTGGATGAGCTAATAGGCTTCTTGCATCTCTAATTCCATTGTGCTATGAAGATGTGGATGGTTGTCACTGAAGGCTGTGAGAGGCAACTGGTCAGCTCATTGCCAAACTGCTGTAATTCATGGGTGTTGTACATGGGCTGCAGTTTGCTTAACATTGCAATCCTTGTATTCTAAATAGTTTTCATGAAGCTTGGCCAATAAAATTACAGGTTTATTATATTCGTGTGGATCTCATTTAATCAAGAATGCCACACGTGCTGAGAATGCAAAGCTGTTCTCCAGCAGTGCCTCTGGATGTCAAAGTGTGACTCAAATTGGTTTTATTTTCCTTTATGTCTGAATGGAAATACAGTATTCTTGAATGGAAATGGCCCATGGCATCTGCAAATAGTTGTAATAGGTGTTCAAGAGTTCTCTGTGCTATTCTGACTGTGGCATTGCTAATCTGAGGCATCTAAAACAGTCCGAGATAATTTATTGTCTTCTTTCTTGGCAGGGAGAGGAGGGAAAATAATGCAATGGAAATAATTCAAAATCATTATGTATACCCATAAATAATACTTTTATATATATATATACATAAAATGTATGCATATATGCACGTGTGTAAGGGAGAAGTAAAAATAAGAGATTATGAGATTTTGTTGTTTTGTTTTAAGGCACTGCTGGCCTCCAAGAGCTAGGGCTTGTAGAAAACCAAAATGGAGCCATCCATGAGAGGTAACTTGAGCTCTGTGATGCAGTGGGGGACGCTGGTGCTCTGACAGCTTGGGTTAAAGCTGAGGCCCTGGTGCCTGTTTTAGTGCATCAGTTTTGTAATGAGAGCTGCTCTGGCTTCAGGAGTGCCGTGAGGAGCTGTGGAGCTCTTGGAATCAGTCTTGTGCTGGTGTAGTAGCTAGAGAGATCTGTATCAATTGCCATTTGAAAGGCTGTACTGGGGAGTATCTTCATTCTTCTGTGTTGTATATGTGAATTTACAGCAGGTTACATTGTTCCAATAACTAGGTTTACTGAGGATTATCTTTGAAACTCTTGCTGTCAGTCCTGCTATAAAAAGGGCCCAGAGAAATATTTGGGAGGTGTTTTATAAGAGGTAGTTTGTAGATGATCACCTTAGTGAAAGGACAGTCATAAAACATCAGAGGCAAAAATGGGTCTTTGGATTTGTTCTTTAGTCTGTCACAGGTACTTAAGAGAGAGATGTGCTCACCTTTTCCTACATGTGCATTCTGCAAGGTAAAACAAACAATGTGTGCAGAGTTGACACACTGACACCATCTACTTGACTCAGCCCTCTGATCCCAACCATGCTTCAGCCCCTGGTGATGTTCAGAGCTCTCAGCTTTTGCCAGCTCAACACTTTCTCATGAAAACTATATTGTTCCCATGACTTCATGGTACTGATAAAGACAAGACCTTGTGGTGTGACTGGTGAGGGAGAGGAGAAGAGCTTATTCTGATGGTAATCCAGGGCTCTTGAGACAGTAAAGAGGAGAAGAAAGCTCTCACAGACCTTGCAGAGTGGCATTACAGATCTTGTTTAGTCAATTTGCATTCTTACTTTGTTGTACTGCACAGCCATTTCCTCTTATGTTCCTCAAGGGGCAGAAGGATTTTTGGAGGCTTTGAGAAATTTTTGGCACACCGCTCAAAACATTCTAATGCAGGAATAGTCAGTGGGACTATTAATGCTCTTTGGAGCCCTTCTGCAGTGAAGGGTGGTTTTGATATCTCAGTGTGTGGTGCAAGATAACCATATAGCCCATGTATGTGAAATTTCCTGAAGTTCATCTGGAGACCCTGCTGCCAAGGAATGTCAGACAACATGAGACTCTGTCTCTTCTCCCTTTTCTACCTCCAGATTTTGGGTCCTAGATGTTCTTCTGATGGGGATGCAGGTGCTAGAAGAACAAAGCACTGAGCCTTCCTTTGTCACACATGAGTTAAAAGAATTGATCTCTTAGAGTTTAGCATCATAAATCTTGATCTTAAAAGCAGTTTCAGTTTAAATGTCAGTCAGCCATCTCAGTTGTCATAACCATGATTCTTTTAAGAGATATAGACAGTGGCTTGATAGGAAGAGTGTACTTCAATTTCTCTGTCTCCTGGAGGGCAAGAATCTTTCAGGTCCATAGAAATAATTTTTTAGATCCCTAAGTAAGGAAAGGAGAGAGATCTCACAATGTCAAAGCTTCTGAAAGTTTTCTGTTGAAGTGAGGGTTGCAGAATGGAGCCTGTAGGTGGCTGACCAACTGTTCCTGGGACCCAACCAGCTGTAAAAGGATTCCAAAAGTTGATAGAGCTTTGAATTTCTGTAAAGGTGATTTGCCTCTTTTCTCTTATACAATCCCTGTACATAATGCAGAGTCTGTACTTCTGAGTTTCCTACTTTTGCAGATTGGAATTCTTAACCATAATGTTGCTTTAAAGGAGATTGGAATTCAAGTTCTTCTATTTTTCTCAGCTTCTTTTTTTTTGTAAGTAACAGAACACTTAAGTCTGTAAGAAAAATTGCCCTTGACAGCTTCAACTGTGCTGTTCCACATCTCCCCATGTAGGCACTAGCACAAGATATTTCTAAAGAGGGAAAAAACCCATTTTCTTTCTTACTACAGTCAAAACCAGAAGAATGGATTTTTTTCTTAAACACATCTTAACAACCCCACCTCCCCCCCCCAACCCTATTGCGCTATTGGACTGACACTAAAAATTGCAATTGTGTTGTGAATCTCAAAGATTCCTTCATTTCTCCCCACCATGAGCTGGTGTCAATTTTTTGGTAAATTTTGTCCAGCAAAAGCTGGACAACTTTTGAGAGCGGGGACAGGGTGGGGAGGTGGGTGGGTGGAAAATATATTTTAGTGCTGAGACAGAGGAGAGAGATTTTATCTAAGTCTGCTTGGTTAGGCCTTTCACAGGAGATAACATCCTGGCTCCAGGGGTGCTTGGCATGAGCAAGAGCTGCTCTGCACAGGAGCAAAGAAAGGAGATTGTTCAGACAGAGTGTGTTTTCACAGTAACATATGAAAATTCACAGATGAAAATAATTTTGCTTTGCTATTTAATGATACAAGACAAATAATAATAATAAGCTACTCACGGTACAAGTAGTTGAGCCATTGTAATGATGATGAAATATGTGCACATGATGAATACAAAATAAAAAATAAAAATTATAAAGGTGATTAAAATCACGTGTAAAGATTATTTCTAAGGAATATGAGTAGGAAAAGGAGCTGCTAGGGCAAAGTCTGACCTTACCATAGTTGAGTCACTAAGTTTTAAAGTAGATTTTGTCACCTGCAGATGAGAACTGCATAAACAGAAGTTCAAGGTCGGGAGAGTGCAGTTAATTGGACAGACCACGTTTTTATTACCTTAATATATAAGATAATCAGATCATTTAATTTTTTTTAATCTATAATAATGTAAAAATATGTTAATTGGATATTTAGTACTCAAACTCTTGCTTCTGACCTTTTATCTGTCAAGAGCCCTGACTCGTGCTTGTCTCTTACCTCGGGCATTTTCCTATTCTGTGTGTCCCACTCAGCCTGACTGACCCAGGTTGCCTGTGATACTTACTCATATAATCTAAATTATCCCTTTTATTTTTATCTTGTTCTTCCTGTGATGATTCTTATACTTCACCTTCCCTACCATTTAATTAAAAGTACTCTATGTCTGCATATTTAAGACATTGTGATTACATAATGAATTTGTACAATGATGTTACAGTTGTTTAAAGTAGGTTCTCATATGTGGTGGAAAATCTGGTTATTGGATGTTGTTAGTTGCAGAACCATAACTTGAACTGTTTGTTCATTTTGCCCTTTTCCCCTCTGTGTTATGCTTGCCACTTGGCAAACTGCAACAATCCTTATTTCCCTGGGCTGTTGTGAGGAAGGGAATAAGCCAAAGTATAAGGCACTTGGTTTTGCAGTTAATAAGGGTCCAGGAGTGGAAGGTCTTTTACCTGGCCATTAAAAACCGCTGCAAGGGTTTATCTCCCAGTAAGTACATTGTTTTCTTTCATAGTAACATCTGTAAAATTCCAGCTTTTGGACTGGTTCTCCTGTGCTAGCAGTGAGGCATTTTCACATGAAGAACGCCTTTGTAGACATGAGGCTGGGATGGGTACAGGATATCCTATCCATCTTCTTTAGCAGGATATCTAGTCCATCTTCTGTCCCTGTGCAGAGAGGATCTCTTGCCCATGCACTGATCAATAACAATTGTTTGAGTTGCTAATTGGAACGTGAAGAAGATCACTAATATTTATATATGTATATGCACGTATGCAGGGGAGAAGTGAGAGGGCATTTGTGTGTGAGGAATGAGAGTTCCTGAGTAGAACCTGGAGTCTGAAATGGAAAAGCTAAAAGAAGCCTGAATTTTCTTGAAATAGCACCTTCATGGGAACTTTTTTTCCCCCCTCTTCCTTTCAGAAATGCCTCAGACACCAAATTTCCCACATAGTTTAACTTCTTTGGTAGAAGCAGACACTCTTGCCTTCAAGAAAAACCCTTTCCTGTCCTGGCAGTTTATAGGATGTCAAAGGGCTATGCTCTCTTACCTTTTTTTAATTATTATTATTAAATTGAGAACTGTCCTGTGAAGGTACTGTACCCACACTTGGAGTGCAAGTCATTCCTTCTTTTCAGGTCTCCCCGTGTCAGAAGCTTTAAATGGCCCTTCAGCAGAAATGTGACTGACTCCACAGAGATAAATTGCTGCACAAAATCTGCTGGTCTGCAGATGGTATCAGGAGATAATTGGAATAAGAACTGAGCCAGCAAAGTATCTGGGGCCTTTTTTCATTTTCTTCTTGAACTTAGATCTGTGCACATAGCAGCTTTAAAAGGAAGATGGAGAAGAGGAAAAAAGATAAAGTTTCCGTGGCTTTAGAGGGGGCTTCTGAGCAAGGGGGAAGAACTGGGATATGTGATCTGGTGTGGGTTGCTGAATCAATAGAAATAAATTATGAGTTCTTTGCTATCACCTCTTATAAGGTATGATAGGGGACCCATAAATCATATCACTACCTGACAGGAGAGATTATATTTATGTTAAACTGAGTTACACAAGGATAAAGTTCAGGCTTCTGTTATTTTAAGCAATCTAGACGTCTTTTCTGGTGGGAATGTGTATTTATATGCAGAAAAACCATCCTGAAGAGCTGGGAAAAGTTCTGTGGAGCAAAACTGTGCCTTGTCAGGGGGGTGGAACAGATAATCTGGGGAGTATTTTCTATCTCTGACTTCTCTGACTAATGCAACTGACAAGGTACTGATAAGTGTTGGTGTGGCCTCCCTCCCTTCCAGTGTGTTTATTCCTAATCACCACACCTTTTCCAGACACTCTCTCCTAATTCTGTGTGGCTGATAATTGCTTTTATATTACACAGATACATGCACGTGAGTGTGTGCACTCTCCTGCAGCCTCTGGGACAGAATCTAGCTGCTCTTTAAGGACTGATAACATTGCTGTAGGCATCTCATTTATTTCTTTATTAAGGAGGTTTTGCACAATTGCAATTAGGGTTGCAATTTTTGTGTGTGTGCGCTAAAAGCATGCTACACAAGAGATACACTTGCTGAAACTGAGGCTGGATTTACTAATTCTATTTCTTACTTTCTTGGGAAAAATATTGTGTGAGAGATATTGCCCAATTTTTAATGTGTAGTGGAGACAAAAAAGCCTTTTGCAGCCACTATACAGCTAGTAGCTATGAATACCCTCCCTTTGGTTGATAATTGGAATGTCTGCCTTGGGAGGAGGAAAATCAGACTTCTTTTCCCACATTGTTGTAAAACATTATAGTCCTATTCCTTTTCTGAGTCCTGGAGTCATTAGTCATTGCCTTCCTGGTGGGGTTATTCAGCTGTATTCACTGCCATGGCAAGGATTTGTATGTACAAGGCTTCTCTGAACGTATCCTAAATTACAGCCCCTGCACAAAAATGCCTAAAACTAAAAGCATGGAAGACCCTGTCAGATTCGATTAAAAACCCTTTCTGATTTGTGAGAGGCCAGTAAGGTAAATCCATGACTCTGGAAGAGTTGTCTCTCTCAGTGTTGATGCTGACAGGTGCTGTTTCTTTGAAAGACTGGGCTTGTCCTTGAATTGCCAAGGCATCCAAGAGAACCAGCACACAAAATTCCTGCTCTGCTTTTGCTCATAAAGGCATGGGAGGAGAGAGTTTGGCTTTCCACATCTGGCTCTTTCTGCAAGGCGCTGTAGTGGTTTTAGTTCTGGGTTTGGCTTTTTTTTTTTTTTTTGCACCCTCAGATTCTGTTCATTCAGTGCAAGCCCTGGAAATGGGAACTTCAAACTGCTGCTTACATCTGGAAGGTGCTTTTGTGAAGATAATGTGATCTGTCTCCAGCTGTGCCAGTGGGAAGACTTCTACTCTGGCTCCAGCCCATTGTGCTGCCTGTTTTATATTGAGAAGGGAGGAGGGCAGGGGACAGAAAGAGCCTGCTGTGGCAGTTTTCCTACTGGAAAGTGATAAGCAACACAGGCAAAGGAGGATTAAAGGCAAATATCCTCCTTTTAGTTACTGGTTCTTGTTTTGAGGACAAATTTGACAGTCTCAGCTGTTTGGAGATCACAAGTTCACTAGAACATGTTTTGCTTCTGTGTGTGATCTTGGGACTTGTCTCTTTCAATTTCAGAGGACTCTTTTGCCTGCACTGCCTGAAGCTGCCCACAGATCATTTTTGTCTCTCCCGAGATATATTAAAAAAAAAAGAAAAAGAAAAAAAGTAAGAAAAAGTCCTTTGCTGCAGGTTAAATTGGCAAAGCTTTACTCTTATACAAGTGCTACTCTGATTTCCAGGGGCAGGATTTGGCCTTTGTTTGTTATCAGCATCTCTACTGTTTTCTTCTTGTGTCTTAGGATGTGTTATTCATTAATTCCAATTTTCTGGAGATAAGTTTCCTTTGGCTATGCTCACCAGACTGGGGGAAAAAGGGGGAGATTGGTATTTAAGGTATATGTGCTCCTTTTTAGCCAATCATTCTCTTATTCTGGGTGAACTCAGATTGGTATTTTATCTTCCAGGTGATGCCTCCTACCTTAAATTATCAAAATGTGCTGATTTGGATTCTTTCAGCTATGCTGAATTCCTCAGTGGAGACTCTTTTTCAGAATAAAGTGGCCTTTGATTTTTTGTATGTATTTGCAAAGTGGATTGAACCAAACTCTTAAAAATTGATTTGGTTTCTTCTTTCTGACTGCTTCCATGTAGAGAAACACTTAAAATTTCACTTAACCTCTCTTTGCCTCCTCACCAGTAAAACAAAGATGTGATTCCTTGCCTTGTTTCATAGTGGTGACGCTTGCAGAATCTGTTAACACCTGTGGAATTTAAATTCCTCTCCTGGGAGCTTTGTAATAGTTCTATATGCTTCTCACAACTGGAGATAGCACTCTTGGGTATTGGCAACTGTACTCAGACCTCCAGTGGAAATGAGGACAGTGATGTTGCACAGTGTGCTCACTCACATGCACGCTTGTATTTTTGAGGCTGTATTTGTGTGAAGAGATTTTGATGAGACCAGGATTATGTAGGGGTTGTTTCTGATAATCAGTCTACCTTGACCTAGGAAAACAGTTGTACTGGAGTAATTTTCTTCAGATTAGCCTGTGCCATGCTGTGTTTGGAATTCTTGGTTAAAGCAGTGCTGATAACACATCAGTGTTTTTGGTGTAGCTGAACACAGCTTCACTGTGTCAGGTTTTCTTTTTCTCACTCTGTCTATCCAAGGAGGAAGTCCGAAAGGTCTTGTGTTCCCTATGTCATCATCCTCAGCAATAGTAACTGTGTTCTAAGACTGATTTTGCACTGGTCTGCTGGGATGGACACTCAATGACTGCCTTTATATCACTTGTTTGTTTATTTATAGCTTCTTCCCTTTCCTTGACTAATAAGAATGGCTTTGTCAGGAATTACAAGTTTTTTCACTTTTGCTTTTCTGGTTTTCTCTTCCATCAACCTGGGGTGGGACAGAGTCAGTATCTGGGGTTGGTGTGTAGTTGCTGTTTGGGGTCAGCCTACCACACACTTAAACACCAGTATAGATTGAACATGTAAATGGTCCTTTCCCCATCTTTTGAGTGTTTGTTTGGGAAAAAAAATAGGCTGGTATTGGTGGCTTTTGACAGAATTAGCTTTGAATTAAGAGATTGCATGATAGAGGGCCTTAGAAATTCATGATCATGAATGTGCTTGTCAATCAGTCCATCTTTAGTTAATAATTTCGTGCCTTAAAAACCACCCACCACCACCACCACAAAAAAGAAATCCCAAACAAACAAATAACTCCCCCCAAAAAAAATCCCAAAGAAGAAAACATCAGGGACCTACATAGGTCAGTGCTGCTGGCATTTCAGCCCCAGGGCATTTAAATCCAATTTGTCTTTGGCTGTGAGCATTTTACTGACCCTGGTTCCCAGTATCCTGCGGTTGCTCACATTTGAAATTTACTTCTTGGGTGCTGGAAGGGCAGATGGAAATTGCAGACAAGCTTCCTGTGGCTGGCTTGGAGGGTAGAAAATGTTGCAAGCATTATGGAAATGTAAATATGTCTGTGGGCAGGAGACAGAGACCCCAACATGCCAGACCAAGTGACTGGAGAGCTCTCATTTTTCACATGTAAATTTGTCTGCCCTCTTGCTGCTGTGCTCTGTGCTTCCTAGTGCTCATCCCTGTACTCTTTATTAATTACACTTGGCAAATATGTGCACAGGGCTACTGATGAGTTGTGTTAATCTCTGTGCTGATACAGCAGGATCACTCAGAGAAGGGATGTTTCATGAAGTGAATCACAGCTGGCCTTTCAGAAGTCTGTCTGACATCTACTTTCTCTGGCTTCAGTGCTCTTCCCTCTCGTGTCTCTAACATGAATACCCCCTTGCACAAGAGTGTGACAGCCTTTGGTGTGGTGCTTTTCACTTGTTCTTGTTCTTCACTTGTTGAAGTTCATTGTCAACCTGCTGAAGGAACTGCCGTGCCTTTACACTCTTTAATTTGTGGGAAACAGATATTATATATTCCACTCTGGGGTATAAGCAAGGCAGTTTGCCAGTTTAGAACTGGCAAGATTTGGAGCTGGGTTTAATGAACTGAAGTAATTTCCCTTCGTAGTAAAATTTTATTGGCATGGAAGATTGTTACGCCACCAAACATTCTGAAAAGCTTCTGAGTGCTTCTGTGATTTGTGGCCTTGGAGATTCCTGATAATTGCCTAAACAATAGGGATCCCTTCAGGGATGTGTTTTTGAGAGTGAATAAAATGGGGCTAATGTTCCTGGTTGTAATTTTTCTGTTTTCATGCCAGCCAAGTTGTGTCAAGACCCAAGGCTGCTGAATTGGGCAGTTTTGGACGCTTGCTGGCCTTATTTTAGAGAAGTGGTCCATCATATTAAATCTGGTTTAGTGGTTTAGTATGCTATAGAGCATTGTGTTAGGATTCCTCAGTGCCAGAGGCTCTTAATCTGTATTGAAATATAGACCATTGAAGGTAAAAGATTGACAGGTGTTGGCATTTTTTATATAAGCCTTAAAGCACGGTATTTAGTAGACAGTGAAAAAAACTCCAACCTGTATGCAATATGGAGGTGCATGTGTGAAAAAGAAAGCACATAAGAAAATTCTTGTAGAACTGGAACATCACTTCTTTGGGAAGAAAATGTATTTTTTCTGATTATCCTTTCTCCATTCCCATTTCTGTCTACAAAACCAAAACAATTTGTTAAATTATTCAGGTCATTAAGTTTTGTGTAAGCTCAGCTTGAAATTGCGTTTTCTGGAGGGATTGTATTGCCCTAAGGGAGCTGTAATTCAGCCTCCCTATTTCCACATTCTGTCCTGCAGACTCTTTCCCTTTTTTTCATTCTCAACCAGCTGAGCTGCTTCGTGTCCTAAGGGACGCCTGCCCTGGGAAGCCTGGCCTGCAGGAGATGAGGAAATTTCATATCTGAGCTGTATTTCCTGAAGTGAGAAGTATGATTCCAAAGCAAAATGCAGTCTAACATTGAGCTGACTTGGAATTAATTTTGGAAAGATTGGTTTGATGAATAGAAAGCATTTAATTTGGCACTATAAAGGCGTTTTCTTTATTTTGATTAAATAATGCCTAAGTGTAAGTTTTTGCTGTATCCAAATTGCTTGGAACTTAATAAATATGTATTTCTTTTCCCCGGAGCAAAATGTTTTCATTTATGTTGCAGAGTGGGCATTTTCTATGGGATGGCAATTCCAGATTTTTCTCAGTTCAGGGGAAGAAAATGTTTTTGTTTTTAAATAGTGCCTTAATTGTAAAATCTCCAATTTTCAGTGGAATTCAGCATTTCAAATGAAAACCATCAAGATTTTAATGCAAAATTACACTGGCATGGAAAAAAAAAGGTCATTTGTTAGTGTTGACAAAAACAAGCTGAGCTTCTTCAACTACAAGGCAGAAATTGGAATCAAATGTCCCATCCTGAGTCAATGAAGGTTTTTCCCTTTTTAATTTTTCTTTCTGCTGTCAGAATTCAGTTTTGGAAAATGTGTCCAATTTTCCTTCTGTTTTGTTAGGTTCTTTCTCAATTGAAGCATTCAAACAATGCAATGTCTTAGAAAATCTGGTTCTTTCCCCCATCTGCCCCTGCTCCATGTTTCTTCTTAGCATGGCTGAGGCAGCCTGATGGGGCCTCAGAATATCCTCCTGAAAGGGTCTGAGGTTCCCTCTGCAGAGCTGTGTCCAGCACACCCCATGGAAGCAGTTTGGGATCCAGCTCTGCTTGTCAGGCTCTTGTCTGTGCTTCAGCCCCGGATGGTTCCTGAGCAGCTGAGTTTGCTCTGTGGTGTCACGAGACAGTGTGCAGGGGGAAAGTGCTTTTGCAGCTTTTCTTGGGAAGGTTGTGTGTTCAGACTCTCAGATCCTCTCTGGTTTTCAGACTCCCAAACCGTTGCAAGAGTTGCCTTTATTGAATCTGGGGTGTTTTTTCTCAGAAGCAAGCAGGAGCAGAGTGGAAGCTGCCTGGGTTAGTGGTGTGGGAATGTTGCCTGGCTCATGTGGTGAGTGATTTTAGGGACAGGTTGCTGTAGGTGTTACCACTGCCTCAGGCAGCTCCTGCTATTTCCTGGGAGCCTGTGTAAGATACTCCAAAGGGATGCTCATGCTTCTGCTTTCCATGCATCACCAACAAATAGATGGGTGTTAGTCAGTCATCCTGGGCAAAAATCCAGAAAAGTCATACTGAAAAACGTACTTTTACTATGAATTTATACCCAGGAGCTGAGTAGCATTCAGCCCACTACTGTAAAGCTGTTGTTATCCTGGGATTTGCAGGGTGGTAATAAGTAAGTGATGTCTTCAAAAATATAGGGCATAGGAGATCTGGGGAGAGACACACAAAGAGCTGTGACAGCTGCCTTTAGTTGTAATTGCAATTTAGGGTAGAAATAAGATTGAATTTTTTGAAATTTGACCAAGACACAGAGATTTTATTTACAATGTTTAGGAATGAATCCAGGATCCACTGAACTCATCTGTGCTTCAATGTGCTTCGACTCTGAAACTTGAAAACTTTGTGAAACCTCACCACAGTTGTGAGCAGTACGAGGGGTGTAATTTCAGGCAGAGCAGGGCGTGTGCTATAGTGCATGGCTTCCTAGAGAGTCTTGAGAAGAGTGCTGGCTAAGTGCCTGTGGGAATATAGGGAACATCCTCAAAATGTCATTCTCATTGGGTTTTAGCTGGGAGAAGGCTGCCCTGCTGGATGTAAGGGGGTGAGGCATGCAAACCATACAAACATTGGTTGCTGCAGCTCCCAGCTGGCTCCTCCCCCTTTGTATGGGAAGGTGTGTGCTGGGTTCCCTGCATTCTTCCCCCTTTGTATGGGAAAGTGTGTGCAGGGTTTAATCTGCATCAAAAAAGGATGTTAGCCTTATTTCCCCATAGCATAGTTGGTTTCAGCTGACATGGACTTGCATATGCTGATTCAAATCTGCCTGGCAGGTTTCCTTTCACACCCTGCTGGAAGCAGCTTGGCTATTATCTTATTCCTAAAGGTCTCTGAGTGGGGAAATAAAAGAAAAAATGCAATAGGGGATGGTAAAAGTGAATCCAGGAGAGGAAGTAATGCTCAGAGCATCTATTCCAAAATCATTAAGTTGGGCCCTGACTGCATAGTCACGTACCAAGGTCCCTTACAATTTGAAAAAGTTTTTTCCTGGTATTATGCTGACAGTAAACGAGTACTGCAGCAGCTGTGATATTGATTATTCTTTTGGCATTTTTCTGCAAAGCTTTAAACTCTGCACCCATCAACCTTTCAGTTGGGAAAGCCCAGTGGAAGGTATGGCTGGTCCCACTGCTGTGGGAGGAGGAGGAGGGAGGGAGGCCTGGCTTTTGTATGAGCAAAGATCCTTGTTGCATAGGAAAACATTAATGAGCTCAGCCATTTGAGCCACATCTCTCACTTGGACCCACCCTTTAGGCAAACTGTGAAGTAACTGTTGACAAACCCACCCGGGGGGTGGGGGCTCATTGCCCTGGATGCTCTCTCTCACAGCTGGAACAGATGTGAGGGGAACTGGCCTGTGCTTGAATCCTGCAAGGAGGAAATGATGCTGAAATTTTAAAATGATGCAATACAAAAATGAAGACGTGCCCTGGAGCTCTTCCTTGAGGCTGCTCCTGTAGAATCCAAGGGAATGAACTGTATGATGTTAGTTATGCTAAAAAGGCAAGGAGCAGATGCTCAAATGCTCTTACCTTCCATTGAGAAACCTCTATTCTTTCTGCACAAGTTCCCATCCCATGTGAGCCTGGGAGCTTGCACAGAGGCTCTCAAGCTATCAGAATGCATAGCTGCCTTTCTGGAGAGAAAGGCATTGGGCAATGTAGCTTGTAACTAGGAGAATTACATTTACCTGTGGAATCTGAGGTCAGAGTACTGGATATATCAGAGGGAAAGTATATTCCTCTGTGGTCCCCCATGTACTGCTTAATTCCCCTCTCCCCCAACCTCAGTTTGGCAGGGGCATGACTCTGGAGTGTTTTTTCCAGAAAGTCAGTGAGTCCTGGAGCCTCTGACTCTCCTTGAGCACTAAAGATCCAGGTGTCTGTCTTTCTCAGTGCATAAGCAGAATGTTGTTACACTCTGTGTCCCTCTTACCACTATGGAAAGGTGATGGCACGTAGGAATTCCCATGCTCTGGAGTCAGTGACAGCAGATGGAGAAAACAAAGCTCTCTCTAGGCAAGACGGACCACTTTGGTGGATGGGGATCTATATAAAAAAACTTGCCAGTTCTTTCCATGGAGGCTGAATAATTAGTTGATAGTGATAGAATGTTGAGAGACAAAAGAAGTTGACTGTAATTTTAGACTGAGCTATTGAATTAACAAGGGTGCATTCGATTCTATCCCTGACATTAAATAATTGTAGTTGCAGAGAGGTAGCTCACAAAGTCTGATTAATTCCTGGTGGCATGTTTTATTTCAAATGCAAAACATTTTGAGATTAAAAGAAGTGTTACTTGTTATACAATGCACTAAGCTAATAATTTTCCCCCTTTATTTTTTAAACCTGCTTTATCCTATAATACTACAACTTTAATGGATAAATGCTCAGCTCTCCTTTTGGGTGGTTTCAGATTTCCTGTGCATTGTTACAAAATCTAACATCAACCTTTTTTTTCTCCTCTTTTCCCTTTTTTTCTCACTCCCTCCCTTTCCCCTCTGTAGGTGATTCTCATTCTGACAAAGCTCTACGACTTTAACCTGGGGAGTGTTACAGAGAGTTCACTGTGGAGGTACGTGGACTGTGGGAATCACAGCAAGCATGGAGGGCTGTACTCTGTCTCTTGTAAAACTGGGGGCTGACCCAGGGTGTGGGCATGGGGGAGCATCTGGGTTCATCAGAGGAGGAGCTGGGAAAGAATGAGACAAATGGAGTTGCTCTTTGGAAAAGGGATATATGATTAGGGCACATTCCTTTAGTGAAGTGTGGTCTGCAAATAAGAGGTTTTCATCATTTAATGGCACTTCCCTGGTGTGCAGAGGAGCTTGGTTTCTTTCTCACCCCTGAGTGTCCCTAGACAAGTCCCTTCCTTCCTCTCTCTCCTGTGAGGCTGGCAATGAGAACGGGCTCCATAGATGAGTGCACACTTGCTAGAGTTATGTCTGAGAAGGAATAAAACACAGTGTGTGATATAATCTTAGCTGATCTAGCCTTGTTCCTCACCCCTGTGAGCTAAGATGGCCATCTTGGTAGGGACTGTGTGTTGGGCTGTAAGGAGAGAAGCTGCTGAAGGACTAGAGATGCCTCAATGAAGTGCTGATGTCTTCTCCACTGTGGATGTCCCTTGGATGGTGTCACATAAATGCCATGTTCCTAGTCTGGCATGGGAGAGGGTCTCTCCTGTCCTGGGGAAACATGCTTCTGGACAGAGTGTGTGTTTGGAAGTATGTGTCTGCATTTAAAATAAAGAAATAAATTAAAATCCCCTCAGCCCCCAAATTCACCCCTGTAACAGGTCAGTTCCTCGACTTTTGAAATCATCAAATTGTTTCATCCTGCCTGTGGAGTGTTAAAATGCCTTTAACAGAATTGCTATCAGGTGTTTTTTACCTTAGGTACGTCAGGAAAAAAAAGAAAAAAAGAAAAAAAGACAGCCGGGGCTGGTGAGACCAAGTGCCTTGTTTCAGATTTACTTGGTGTCTTACAGCTATTGTGAAACCTGCTCAAAGTGTAGTTGGTGGAACAGTCAGTGCATTGTAGCCATGTCTTGGATGTGAGCCCTTCCTGGCAGATGGTCTCTTGTACTTCTTTCTTCACAGGTGATTTAAAAGCCCCTGTTTGGAGCTGGCTTTGGCCATTTGCTGCAGGGTTTATTCCTGTAAATGTATTTAAGGGTTAATTATTCAGTAGAGCTCTTGAAACTTCTCAATTTGAACAGTACTTAAGAAGCCTAATTGCAGTGCACCATGGTAATCTGCAAAAGTATAAATAACCATGCAGCTAATAAGAGAGAACAGTCATTTCCACTTACCCTGGTACTTTTCAAGGTATTAATGCCTTAAAAAAACTTTTGCCTCTTTACGTAGCAAGTACAAATGGCACTGTGATTGTACTTTAAATGTAATTGCCAAACAATCTGCTCTGCATAAATAATGTAGCAAACAGGCAAACCTTGTCTTAATCCTGAGCTTGCAGCATCTCCTGAGCTCTGCAGAAAGGTAATAGCAGCACCCCTTCTGGAGCTTTCCCAAAGTGATGGAAATGTAGTTACTCATCAATACCATTGAAAGCATCCAGCACTTAGTCAGCTGGGAATACACAACTGCTTTGTAGGAGCATTTCAGCCTGTTGTAGAACACTTCTGCATCTGGTCTCCAGTGAAACAGGGGCCAGTGTGGGGCCTGGAGATTCAGAGAGGTTGAGAAGTTAGAACTTCCCAGGTTCTTTTCTTAGGTCTGTGAGGAAAGCTCAGAGTAAGAGCTAGCAGGTAGATCTCCTGGGCTCTAAACCTTATTTTCCACTTGGAAAATTCAGGAGTGAGCCATGATTTACTTGACAGGAGAATGTGGAATCTTGGAGAGCATCTATGAGTTTCTCCGCGAAGGACATTTGCACATAGATACTAAGTGTAAGAAATGCAAATAGATACTAAGTGTAAGAAATAAGCCAGAAAAATACTCCTTTTCTTAGGATTCCCTGTTCTGTTTGCACATTCAGGCCCCTAAATCTTTGCATCGTTTAAATTGGTGGTTTTCAATATTTTCTTTTCGTTTTTGAGACCCTGAAAATTTTAAAAGGAGGATTTGTCTTTGGAGAGTGAATGTAAGCCTCCTGGCAATAGGTTTGCTTTCCTGTTACTTTTTGTAGACTCTTTGAGTCCCCAGATGGGTCACAAACGGAATGCAACTTCAACTAAGTATCAAAAGATGATCTGCACGTTTCCAAGGGGTTTGGTTTTTTTTTCCTGTGTTCTGGAAATGTGACTAATCCTTTCTGCTAGCCAGGAGTCCTGCCCACCTGAGCAGTGGAGCTGCGTGATATCTGTCCTGAGCACTTGGGAAATGCAGTTGCTTCCACAAAAGAGGAGTGTGGCTTTTGTGGCAGAGAGCAATGAATTACATGGCAGAGGATGCTGAGATCGAGCAGAGTGCAATGCAATCTCCAAATACCATCTTGCCTCCACCTGCTCCATGCATCAAAATCTCCTCCTCAGTTCCCCCTGGGTTTATAGCATGAGAGGCTTCTTTTAATGGAAAACTGAATTGCCATATAAAAAGAATTTCTAATCCCTGCATCTAAATACAAAAACAAGTAAATCAATAAGAAAACACCCTGGATGTAATTAAAAAAGGGAGTGAGAGCAACAGAGGAAGAGAGGAGAATTAGAAGTTACATTGAAAACTGCTCCTATATCAGGCTGATATGCGCTTAGACAGGGGAAATGCTAGTCAGCATTTGAATGTAGGAATACAGACACTGCTCTAATATCCAAATTCATGCTTCTGGGGCTCAAACAATCACAGGAAAGGTCTCTATTGCTACTGAAGCAGCCAGCCTTGAAGCAGCTAGCTTCAAGGAAAAACACACACCCACACACACCCTCTTCCTTGTGAATGCCACATCTCTTCTTCATCACAGGAGATACCTGTCAGTTGTGGTTTAGATTTTTGTTTTTCCCACTGAGTTGAATGGAGGTGATAATTTTCCTCTTATGAAAGGAAGTTACCTCATTGCTTCTTTACTATACTTGTGATAGTGTGAGTTGTTTATGAAGTTCTGGAGAGAGATCTTTTTCATAGGTCAACAAATATAACTGCAAAAATTATTTAAGCTTTTAGACATGCAAACCCTTCATCAGTTTTCATTGCCTAGTGAATTATCTGTGTAGTTAAGAATCCAGCCTGCTTTAAATAAAAAATGGATTAAGGGATGGCCATATGCTTTCTGTGGAATTTTTTCACCCCACTAACCCTTCATCAACAAAAGGAAAACAATTTTCCCTTAAAATCTGTAAACTTATATTGTTTTGATTTGAAGTGCTATTGGAGCACCTCTAATTCCTAGACTCTCTGTAGGCCAGGATCCCTCCCTCAAACTTCATTGTTCACGAGGAACTGTAAGGATACAGGAGTGATCTGTATGAAATATGAACCCTGTCTCTAAAGAGTAGGTGCCAGACTCTTCACAGAAATTGTTTAAGCTGTACAGTATTGAGATAGGGTTGTGGGAACATGACATTCTGGATAAGTATTTGAGGTTGATATTGTAATATTTAAAATGTTTTCAGCTGTTTCAACCAGTGTGTATTGAGCAGTTTCTTTGTGGTAAGATAACTGCAATAAAATGTTTTCCATTGTTGCCTTTTTTAGTACTCAGGAATATACTCATTTATTTTATTTATTTGGATTGTAGTAGCTGAAAAGACAGCCTCCCTTTCCAGGGAGCTCTCAATCTCGGGTGAGGAGAGGGAGACAACAGGGTGATCCAGAAGACAGGAGAGGCACAAGTGAGGAAGGTGCTGTTTATGATCAATGCCACAGCCATGACTGCAGCACATCAGCTCATTGGGCAGTGGGGAGCAGTTTAGATTTTCTTCCAAAGTGAAGCACTTGCATGTGTCAGCTCTGAGTCCCTGCTACCATTTTACCCACCTCAGATGAGTCCCCAGGAGTTCCCCTCCTCTGGCTGTTGTCCCAGCTAAATTATCCATATTATGCCCATAATGCTGGCCCATGCATTAACCCAAAATTGTGACTAACTCTTTCTGTTTAAGAGGCTAAAATGCTGATTAAGAAATTATATACATATATATTGCTTCTTGTTTTCTTGTTTATTAACCAAGAAATTATGTCTCCATGGCAGCAGTCAAAAATCCCCAAGCATTTTTTTTTACTCTTGTGGCTGCTGTGCCTAAAGAGGTTAGTCTGTTGCCTTAGTCTCTTTGTTGAGTTAGAAAAAAAAACCAACCCTTTCAGCTTTTAATAGAGGCAGCTGCAAAATGCAGCAGCTGCAACCCTAGTTTGGAGCAGAGAGGAGTAAAACCCCTCAGTTTAGTTGCAGGCTGCCTTATGTCATGCATTGCTGTTTCATTCAGTTCTGTTTGAATTACCAGAGGGCTTTACGTTGTTTCCTCCCACGGAATTGCCTCTTAAGCCTCCCACAGTCCTTAGAGACCCTCAGCATGTGTCAGTACCTCTAGCACTGCAAAACATTCCCAGCTCACGCTGATTTCTGTGCCCTGGGTTTGTGTGTGGCACACAGAGCTGGCTTCAGGTAGGGCTGCTCTAGGTGGGAAAGGGTGTATGTGGTGTGAAGTGCCCTTTGAGAGCTGAGGCTTAGTGTGGTTGCCCCAAATGTAGCAGCTTCTAAGACTGGTGAGTAAAGGAGTCAGGGATCAGGAGATTCAAAAAGCCTGACTCAAATTTCCATATCATCCTCTGTGAAACAAGCTAAACCTGGAATAGTCATGGCACAGCCAGAGCTTTCTTGAGAGTGTTTCTATTCTAGTGTCAACACATTATTTAGACTGCATTGCAAATGGCAAATTCTGGCTTGTGCCACAACCTCTTGTTTAGTACTGGTTTGGCTCCACGGAGGCTTTGTAGCTTTCCTGGAGTTTGCTGTACTGAAATGCAGTCTCCATGACCAGCAGCTGACATCTCCTCTCAGTATTGTCAAATTTGATTACATTTATAATTTTCCACTTTTATGCTGATGACATGCATCTCCGATATGTGCTATTTTCTGGGTGATTTTATTCGGGTGTAAAATTAATGGAGCTGATTTTCAAAGTAGTAATGTTTCCCATTATTGCATCTTCTTTGGCACTTTTTAATAATGCTGCAAAGTGCAGAAATTGTGTGCTGATGAGGAGAAGGATTTCTTGCATCTGCAGTCAGCCATCAGGGCATGGAGGGAAGGAGCCAGCTGTGTGTGCAAGCACCCTGATCTCTCTTGGGTTTGGAAACCAGGGTAACCTAAAGTTTGGCATCTCTACTGTTGCTTTTGGCTAGAATGTATAAATAGCTTAGCTTTATGATAGCACATTTTTTGAGGCTATTGGAGCCAGCTATGAAAATCTTTGCAGTTGAGAGCTGTTAGGTGCAGACTGTGATTGCTGAAGAACCAAGGGAATGGGGAACCACAGCAGATGACCGCAGTGTGAGACAAGAATTGTTCTTCAAGGCTCCCAGCATGTGAGTTGAAATCAGTGCACACCTTCAGCAACATCACAGAATTATGCAGTTCTTAACCTCCAGTACTCTTGATTTTTAGCTGTTTCCCCAGAATATAAGATCCAGTTTACCCTGGTCCAGTTCATCCTGGCTGGCAGTCATAGATGCCATAGATCTCATCTTGGCATGGGAGCCCCACTGGAACCCTTTGGGACATGCACAGTGGCTGCATGTTGGCCCACTCCTGAGCTAGCTGCTGCCAAATGAAGATGGTGGCCCTTTGTTTAATAGTGTGATCTAAACAAATATTTCATTGTGGATATCAGGAAATATACTGAAGGGGTTGTTCAGATTTGCTTGGGCTGTATGTAGCTGAGTGGGAAAAATCATGGTAATTAAAAATAAAATTTAAAAAAAAATATGTATTTGAGGAGTTGAGCAGAATGAACCATAGGTTTAGCCCTCCTCAAATGTGCCGGAGTCCCAGGTAGTGTCCAGAGCATACATTCTTTGCAGTTCAATCTAGGAGATGCTTTCATTACAACAAAGGGATAGTGTGAGTTAAAACTGTTTTAAATGTCTGTTTTGGGAACCAATAATTAAAATTAATAGGCTTGTCTTGAATTCAGGGCTATGCTTTAGGATTAGGCAAAAGCAGTAATGGTAATAAAGATAAGACTTAATGTTTTAATACTTTATTCTTTAAGTATAAGACATCTGTAGAGAAGTTTTATTTGTCTCCTTCCCAATGTTCCCTTAGCCCTGTTATATCCCACAGGATTTTCCAGAAAGGGAATAGTAATGTTCACACCTTTGCTTTCTGGTGGTTTCTTGCTTTAATCGTGTTAATGTTGCCTCAGAGATGGTGGAGACCAAGGGGGACACTGCAAAACCATGTGAAAATATTAGCCCAGCAAATGAGTCTAAAAACCTTTGTACATGTCTTGGGGTGGTGTGTGGATTGAAGTCCCAACTTTGCTTATTAAGATGTCTTAGTCCCCTTGTTTCATGAAACTCATTTGTCTTTTGTGAGCCAACCTGCTGACTGGTCCATTTGTTGTGTCTCTTAATTGCTTCATCAGTGACCTTTCTGTGGGGATGGGGATGTCATCACACAGGGGGCCTTTTGGATTTATTATTTTTTTGTTTGCCAAGAAAGCTCTGAGACTAATTGCCAAGACTTCCCAGAAGATATTAGTTTACAAATTTTAATGACACTTATGATTTATTAATGTGCTTCCCCCTGCATCTGCTCATCCCTATTCCTTGGTGAAATTCCTACGGAATTGGAGAGAATGAATAAAAACAGAACTGCAGATTGGAATGGTGTTTTAGACTGTCTGCTATTTTAAAAACAAATGCCCATGCTTTATTTATATCTGTGAAGACAGAGGTAAATCTTGGCTTTGGCTGAGTTCTGCCCCAGAACCTCATTTTGGTGTTGCTTGGTGGGAAGCACAGGTGTTCACATTTTCATGTGCAGGTAACTCCTGTCCAGCCTGTGCTACACATCTCTGCTCTGTGCCCCATTCCCTTTTGCAGCCTTTGCAGCTTGAAAACGGGGCTGGTTTCTGAAGTTGTTGGTGTTCAAATGTGTGTCTGTGAGAGTACTGGGCTGGTCACTGACAGTGGATGCTGCAGACAAGTTTGTGTGGGGAATGTGCTTGTTGAATATACCTAGAGAGGTCATGTGTTTGTACTTATGTGTTGATCTCATAGATAAAACCAGGCTACTGGGATGCTCTTTTTAATAAGTAGACCTGGGAACTTTTGGATACATCTTGTTTTCTGTCTGGATACAGGGAAGCAAAAAGAGAAGGCAATTTATCAAATTCCTAAATTTTTGAGGAAATGTTCTTGGGATGAAAGTGGAATTTCAAACAAATTGTAGAGAGAAAATCACATGCTGTGTTTTGTTTTAATTTTCCATGATTCAGGTAAGAGCCCCAGCCATCCCTCTTGAATTATTTATGTTCTACAAAAGAGCTGCAACAGGAGAGACTGGGAATCTCTCCAGGGAGAGACTCGCTCTAATCTTATGTGCAAAAGATCCAAGTTCAAGCCCTTGCTCTGAATAAGTATAAAGGGAAGTGCTTTTTTATTCCTCAAGTAATTACGTTGTGTAACTCATTGCTACAGGATGTTGTGAGGCAGAAATAATAAAAGTGTAAATGGATTTCAAAAGGGGACTCAGTGAATTAACGGAGGATATTTCTGCTGGTGGCTGAACAATGTGATAGTGTGGCAGTAGCCTATGGCTTGCATTAATTATTTTATAACACTGAGGGAATGGACAAATCTACAGCTTTTGGGTCAGAGTTTCAGAAACATCTTTTTTTTTTTGTTATCTCTTTTTCAGCAGTGAGCTACCTATGCTTTAAGTATTCCAATAGAATAGTTGGTATTGTGCTGGAGATGTGATATTCCTCGATATTTTAGTAGGTTTGGAATTTGGATATCTCTGTGTCCAGAGAGCTGGGTGACAGACCCTGTGAAGAAATCATGCTGTCTTTTATCTCTTTCATATACTTTCCCCAGATTATTCTGTGGCAGATTAAGAGGTAACACAAATATTGCAATTTGGTGTGTCTACTGTGGCTGTCTTATTCAAAAAAGGGATTTGGGTCTTCTGCATCACAGGTGGGCTCTCCATCAGTTTGTGTCTCTTGGATGCTACCATATTTTGTAAGTAAAAGTGTTTTGTTGGCCTGAAAGTGCTCTTTGAAATTGTAGTTTGAAAAAAACCCCAAAAGCCCAACCCCAAACCAAAACAAACCAACCAAAAATATCTTTGGCATAATTTAATTTTTAAGCTAGTCTCCTTTTAGACACTCCTCTGGGTCAATGGAAAATTAGATTTGTTCAGATTTCTAGTCATTCAATTCCAGAAAAGAAGATAACAAAATGGGAAAATTAGAGAATTTAATGCTAGAAGATATTTCTGGTGTAGATTTATAAGCATTAGAATCTCAGTGTGAACTAATGAAACTTGTTGTGGGAAAAAACGAAGTGTTCTAGAAGCTGGAAGAAGAATATGCTTGTCCCTGTGTTATCAGCTAACATATGCTATATTTATTATAGTTTCTCTGTCCTTGTTGGTGAATTTCTTTAATTATGGCTCCTGAAGAAAGGAGACTTCCTATCTCATCAGCAGTAGATTTCGAGCTCTGGTCATGTTCCCAGGCATTTAGTTCTGGGGCTTTGGTGGAGCAGGTCAGAGGAAGCTTTGCCAAGAGCAAATGTGCTTTTGAAGCCTCAGTGTCCCTATGAAGTCATCTTGTCAGGGCTGGCAGGTAAAGTGTGTTTGTAGTGCTTTGTCTACTTGTTTAGAAGCAGCAAGGCAGCACTCAGGAGGGAGTCTGTAGCCAAGAACCTGCTGTTGCAGATCCTGTGGGTGTTGTGACTGTTGCTGCATCAGCAGAGCCGCACCTGTTAACAGGAATTGGCTCCTCCATCTCTTCCTTTATCATTTGGAGCAGCAATTCCATTGCTCTCGTTAAAGAGTTGCTCCTTTTGTTGAGTTATCTAATCTTACATTCTAATGAGGTTTGGATGTCGACTGCAAAACTTTTTGCAGGAAGCCACACTTGAAGATGAATTTGTTTTGACCTTACTAGTGTCTTTTTCTGATCACTCTTTGCTGTGCAGAGGAGTTTCGTTGGCACAGATTAGTAGCAAATGCATTCAATGGGAATCTGTGCCAGTAGTAATGAAAACCACACATTAAATTAGCTTATAAATGTGCAAATAGATTAGTGAAAAATAAAACTTTCTTAATAAATTACATAAGAGCTTCCATACTAAGTGTTGTGTACTATGATTGGGACAGGAGGTGCCCAGAAAAGAATCTTGCAGTGTTATGTGGGATGGACAGGGTCTTGCTAAAGTTAGTAGGGAAAACATCTCTCATATGAGGAAAAGCTGAGAGAGCTTTTTAGTCTGGAGAAGGGAAGGCTGGAGTGGGACTGGTAGATTGTATCAATGACTGAAAATTCCTCAAAGCAGAGGAAAAAGATCGAGCCACGCTCTTTTAAGTGTCTGCCCAGTGACAGGACAAGAGACAGTGCATGTGCACAAACTGAAACTGAAGATGTTCTCTCTGAATGTGATGGAAAACATTTTTTACTGTGTAAGTGACTGAACACTGGCTGAGGTTGTCCAAGGAAGTTGTGGTGTGTCCATCCTTGGACATATTCAAAAACAATTTGGACTGATGCTGGGAAAATGTCTTCTAGGTGGCCCTGGGTGGCTTGAGCAGGAAGTTGGATCAGATCAGCTCCAAAGATTCCTTCCAACCTCAGCAATTCTTTGGTTCCAAGAATAAAGAAGCATTGACCTAAGGTTCAGAGCCAGTAGAAGAATTTGGTTCTTAGGACAAAATGTAGTTAATCTATTTGGTTCTTAGGACAATATGTAGTGCATCTCCTTGCTGGAGACTGTTTTTACCCATGTTTTAGATGGGTTCCTAGAATCAGACAAAAAATCTTTCAAGGACTGTAGTACATGCAGACTTCATCTGTGGCTCAGTTCCCTGGCCTCTGATCAGTCAGACAGAGATAGATGCTGACATGTACTCTCCAGCATAAGGGGCCACCCAGTTCAGTTTTTCACAGAGCAGTTTCTGTGTTGGTGCCACCTCATGCATGCTGCAGTACTGCAGGGCAGTGCCCCTGTCCACACTGAAGGTAGGCTTTGCATCATCTTACAAGTTTCTCTTTGACCAAGCTCTTCTTTTCCTTTCTCTTCCTATCTCCTCCCTCCCTTGGCTTTTCTGTTCTTTCCCATTAGGCTTCAGATCAAGCCATAAATTTTCAATGCTTTGTACAGGAGCTTGTAGAATTTAGTACTTTAATACTTTAACATGGGTTGTGTCTGTTTATATTGATGTTTTATTATGTTGTGGTGGAGTTTTTTTGTTTTATTTTTGGTTTTTTTTCCCAAGTGCACTGCCATTTTATAATGGCTATAAATAATCTGGAGGATGGAGAAAAGCTGTTAAAAAATGTGCAAAAAATCCTTCCATCTTTCTTTTAGTCTGGTCTGTCTCTCTCATTATGTCCATGGGAGATTCATTAGGCTTCTAATGAAGTTAAAAGTGCCTATATGAAGTGGTCACTTCTCCAAATAATATTTACAAAGGGCTACATTTCCCCAGCCTGGAAGGCAGCCTTTGATTTATTTACTTACCACATGCGCTTCATTTGTAAAATCTGTCAGCCAGTTCTTCTACAGTATATGTCTGACCAAGTAAAAATGAGAGCTCTTGTAAACTACCAGATCATGGGAAGTTAGTGCATTTTCACATATAGGATTTCTGCCTCTGAATAAAAACTGTAGAAGGTTAGTGAGGCCTTTCTGTAACACGATTGCTAGGTCTTGTTTCTGGGTCTTTGAAGGCCAGTTACCTTAGAAAATTAACTCCATAAATATTAGTAGTCAGTTATATCCAGTTTTCCTTGTAGCTTGCTGTCCAGGTCCCTGAATACAGCAGCAAGCTAGTAGCTGGGCATCCAGCATCCTGCAGGTCTAATCAGGCATGCAAATATCTGGTGGTGTATTGGAAAAGTTGAGGGATATTATTCCCATGATAAATCTAAGAATATCCTTTGGCATCTGTAACAGGACTGTTACATGTAATTTTCTGGATCTTGTAGTCTAGCTCAGGGTATCCATGAGAAAGACAGGAGACAGAAAGGTGGCTGGGCTGTTAATGCAACTGTTACTACCAAGCCTTACCCTCAAATTGGGTAATTTTTTCCAGAGTTGAGAGATGCTCTGTGAACTGACCTGGGTGAGTTCTGGTGCATTTAAAATACAGAAATCTCCAGCTATCTGTAACTACTGCCAGGAGTGCAGGGCACTCTTTTGTTACAAAAAGTCCTGGAAGTTCCAAAGGTGCCTGGGAGAAGTACACAGAAAGAAAAAGCAACCATCACTGGGAGCTGGGTTCTGGCCTTGGGAGAGTCTGAGCTCGCAAGGAGTAATCAGCCCCATGGAAACAGAAATGCACATTGGTCCTCTTGCATCTCTTTCTCTGAAATGTTAGAAATTGTAGGAGCGATTTGTTTTAAGAAGGAAGCCTGTTTGCTGATTATTGGTCCTGGGGGGGATGAGTAAGCAGCAGGTTCAGAATAGAAGTCAGAACAGCTTGGAAAAGAGTAGCTCACACACAAGTAATATGTTCCAGGTCTTGGTGTGGAAACAGGAGGATCACACAATATCCATCAGCACAAAGGGGTGTATGAGTTCCCTTGATAACTAATACATAAAAGTATGACCTCTCTGTGGGTCCTGTGTAATTTCTTCAGGGATCACAGAAAAACTTGACCATGAGGTGCCCCAGACACAAGTCTCTGTAAAGCCTTTCTGTGGGAGACCTAGTCCTTTTTTTGGATTACTTGCAGCTGTAAGTGTGGCTGAGGAAAAGCAAGGCAGTAAGATCGTCTGTTCAAATGTAAGGTTTCAGATATAATGTTATATTGCCATGGAGTAGTTAAGCTACAGAGTCAGCAGTAGACCATGGTACATCATTCAGTGTGCCTTTGGCAAAGCAGAGAGTAAGTGTCCCCTGGAAGATTAAAATCCCATTGGTTCTATTACGTGTAACCAATAAAGATAGAAGGGATGTCTGTGAGGAATACAGAGTTACCACAGCACATTTAGCTTTGTACCCCCAAGTGTGCATTTTCTGTTTTGTACAAGGCATGGGGAGCAAAGGAAGAAGAGCTTTGGGGTTTCTCTTCTGGAAGAATATATGGTAGGGGACTGTAAGTGGAACATTTGCCCCTCTGAGAGTTCCCAGACGTGGAAATGGTGCTTTTCCTCAGTATGCAATAGCAAACTTGTTCTTCTTATGTCTGTCTGGTTCCAGAGCATCACTGGACATGGCAAAGTGCCATGTCCCTCTGGCAAATCTGAAATTGGTTTGGTACTTGCACTGCTAGGAAGCTTTTGAGGCATGCTTGGCAGTGGCCTTGTTGAGGAGCTCAGATCTCGTGGAAAAGTGGGTTCTTGAATTCCTGAGCATAGATATTCCAGTTTTCTGTTGTTAAAGTCCCTGTATACTTGCAGAAAGCAAAGGCAGAATCCTTTGTTCTTAGGACTCCTTTCTTGTGTTTTATCTCAGCTTCATTGGTCACTGTGCTCCTTCTCATCCCATGTGACAAAAACCATTACAAATGCTGCAGTAGGCAATGTTGCAAACTGTTATCTTCAAAAATGACATTCATAAAGGTTAATAATTGGAATGAGCTCTGGCAGTTACTAATTAGCACCATTACACAATCAGCTCACATTCTGGCAGCATTAGGCATACTTAATCAGTCAATTATCATTGATCTTGGAAAGTGGTGCTCTAAAGTTAGCATAAGGTGCCTTTGTAAGTGGAGAGAAGGAATTTGACACTGCCACAGTGGTCAGGCTGCTGGGAGCGTGTGGTTTGAGGTACCAGTGTGGTGTACCTGATTGTGATGGATAGATTGGAATTAAAAATCAGATAGTGCAGACTCACCTTCAAACAGGCATAAATAGGTCCTGTCTCTCTTTGCCATTTCAAACAGTAGAGCGTGTTCAGGGAGAGATCTGGCTTTGGGGAAAAATGGATTTAATGACTTCAATGAATTTCAGTTAACGTGTAATGACTTACAAGCTTTTCGAAGAGCAGCTGGAGCATAAGGTACCATTTTCCTTGGTTTTATTTTTCTTCATGTGAATTATAGTTCTCAGGGTAAGGAAGTTGTAAACAAGATGGGGAGGCACCAAAGGATTCTAAATTCTAAAGGATTTCCCTTTAGAAGTATTTCATAAAGTGACCTTAATCTTATGAATCTAAATGTTATGATTGCTCTGTTCTCTCTCAGACACTCAGAGGCGCAGAGCCTTTGCTGCTTGTGCTGGCTCAGAGTGCACAGGGCTGGTGCTGCACACAATGGCCATGGTTTTCTAGCCAGTGTTTGGCTACTCCCTACTTGAGTGTCTCAACATGCCTGTCTTGTAAAACCATCTGTTATTGTGCCTGGTCAGGAAGGTGTGCAGATATGCGTGGGCCTTGCAAGCAAGGGTGGTGGCTGCAGTCCAGTATGTGAAGGAGATTTTCCAGATCTCTGCATGGAAAATGAATGTGTGAAGTGATCAGGGCTGACGTGCTGGTTTCTGCTTTTGCTTCCCTTTTAAAATACTGTGTTTTGACTGTTTAAGATATGGTCTGAAATGTGTGCAAATTCACAAGGGATAGAACAGCCAAGTTGTCAACAACATGTTGGAATGCAAGGGGAGTCCAGGATACTGTGAAAGTAAAGCAACTTGTGTAGGTGAAAGGGCCAGGAAAAACATGAGTTGTACTTGACTCCCCTTTGGAGTTTGGCCCAGGGCCTCTGCCTGTTCAGCAGAAGAGAAAATGCATTTTTGTGATTATTTTGGAATGCGTTTGTAATCTCTCTCTCTCTCCTGCTGCTTATTCTCTGAGAGTTTTCATTGTGGGCAAATGATCCAGAAAAAAATCTGGTTAGAATCTTGCAGGCTTGATGTTTCCTCAAAACCATTTTGTGCAGCAGAAATCTGAGAATACACTTCAGGGCTGACTGAAGTCAGAACAATATTGATTATTTTTCTCTACATGTGGACATTCGGCTTTGCTCTTGGCAAAAATCTGAAAGGGGTCTTGGGAGTAGGGACAAGGAGAAAACACGTCAGAAGTTCAACTCTGGTTGCAGCTTTTGGGAAAAACTAGCTCAATGTGAAGGGAATTGTTTAAAAAGTACGTGATCATACACCTGATTCCAGGAGTAGTAGAAAGTGAATGCAAGAACAAACAATCCAGAGCACCAGAATTTCCTTGCCTGCTGTCTGAGATGCAGATTCTTCTCAGAAGTGTGAAGGAAACTTCGTTGAAGAAATATTAAAAATGCGAGCATGGCTATGGATTGTACAATGATTATTTAATCTGGAGAGAGGAAATATGTACAGGAAAGCTATATCAGATGTAGGTCACTAATGTAGTATCCAAATTTGGAGGAGGTTTGACTAGATGACCTTTAAAGGTCACTTCCAACCCAAACTATTCTATGATTCTAAAGAAGTCAGAGTGTTTCCAGGCATTTTTCCAGAGAGTTTGGGTCAGGTCTTTTAAAAGTAATGAAGAGAAACAGATCTTCATATGTCAGGTCCTTAGTCTGAGAAAGTTCCCCGGGCCAGCCCTGGGCCAGCCCCGTGGAGATCATGTACCTCAGGAGAAGCTGGCAAGAGCTGCTGCCTGGGCTGGGTGTCACAGCAGAGCTCTGGCTCCTGGGTGCAGATGCTGAGCTGCAGAGCTCAGCCAGAATTTCCCCTCAAAACCTCCAATAATCCATAGCCTGTGCAGGTACTTCTGGAGGTGACAGATGTGCTTTAAGAAATGCGCAAGACTCAGGGCTCAGAACTGGTAAACAGCTCTGGCGTTCTGCTGTATGACAAATGACATCACCTATGAAGTGTGCCTTGGTATGGCAACAAATACTATGGCAACATCTGTAAGTGGAGCTAATTTTAGAAAGGAGGTGCCAGGCTACAGTAGCTCAGTCAAGGAAAAACAGTTGGACACTTTGTTTTTACAGCAGTCCTGTAAGTATGCAAATATATACAACATAATCATTCCCTCCCCTGCCTGGCCTCCCAATACCTATTCTCCAGTTACTGAGTATTTTGCAGCAGTGCAGAGGCAGGTTTTAGGGAAAACACCCTTAAAGCAGAGCATGGATTTCTTGGAAAGGTGAGAAGTGTCCATTTTAAAAGACTTAAGGTACATGTCTGCTTCTGGTTAGTCGTGCCTTTGGGAGGGAGGGCAAACATTGGTGGATTTTTCTTAACCTTGTGTCTGTAGTCCAGTGATAGAAGAGCCTCTCACCCATATCCCTTGGGAAAAGCAGCACAACAGGCTTCACAGTAGAAGCTGACTCTAAAAGGAGCTGAAAGGTTGAATAGTTTTTCCTTGAGTGCATTCAGCACACTTTTGACCTCTCAGCATTTTGTGACCTATCCTACCTTGTCTTGAAATGTCCCCATTAAAATATTATAAAATTGGATAGTGAAGCCCAGCATGGAAATTGGACAATATGCAATAAAAAACTTGACACTGTGGCCGTGCTCTCTGCAGTGCATCTGTTCTGATTTCAATCCCATCAACAAGGAAAATATTGCAGTGCAGATGTGCAGTTTGATAGGATGCTTGGGTCTGATGGCCTGAGAACATGAAAGATTCTCATCTCACTTCTTTGATGCCTTCTCCAACTGATTCCACAGTGGAGACCAGAGTGCAAAAATCAGCTGGCTGGTGTTGGAGCCATGCTGGAAACATGTGAGTGCTGTCAAAGCAGCTGTGTTCAAGCCAACAGTGCTGGCTGAAAGGCTGGTGGAAGAACAGAAGGATGTGTTTGAAATGTGAGGGGTCTTGAGCAGCTCAGAATCTCACTTCTTTTTCTTACACAGGTATGAAGCTGTGGCAAATGCTGTTGTGTTTGTAAAGTGAGACAGTGGATGATTTTTAGATACAATACTAGGGAAATTGATGAATATAGACAAGGACTCCTTGATAGTGATTTTTTTAGGTCCTGGTGGTTGGATAGGAGAGATCATAATATAAAGAGAGTCTTAGGGCCTTGTTCACTGGAACAGACTGTTGCTTTGCTTTCCTAGAATCACCCTTGTTCATGGAGCAAAATTACCAAGTGGTTAGTTACTTGTATGCAGGGTGGGATTTTGTCATGGGAAGATACATTTTAGAGAAGGAATCTTGACACTAGAGTCTTCCTTGGAGCAGATACCTTCTGGAAATACTGGATTACACTCTTGGTGTAATCCTAAATAAAATGAAAAAATTGTCTAGAAGCAACTATAGGGATAAGATGTGAAGTATTAACCGTGTCACTCGTGACTCATGGATGTGGAACTATTAAAGAAATTCCTAGGTTATAAAGGCGGAAGGAACATTGTAGTCAGACAAGAGTACAAGATCATGCAGGAGGAGAAAATCAGTCACAGACATTAAGCAGAGATTAATTCCTCATCTAACATCTGCTTGATCAAGAGCAAAACTCTTGGGACAGCATCCTATCTTGATTGTAAATTAGCAGTAATGAAGAATTTACCTTATCCATTAGTACAGGCTGCAGGAACAGTTGCCCTCCTTGTTTTTGTTTTTTTAAACCCACCCAAAATAGAACAAAATACCTTCTTACCCATGCCTGTCTAGCCTGAGTTTATCAGGTTTTAGCTCTTTGTGCTTTTGTGGACTGAATGGAAAGCTCCTCTACTTCCCCAAGCAGGTACTCACATCCTGTTTAAGGAGCAGTTGTTTTTCATAGTGCAGCAGGTTTTTCTACTCTAATGATTCCTGTTTGGGTGATGCTTCTCTTGACAAATGGCAATAAATCCAATGTCCTCAGATTTCTTATGTTCCAGTTTATAATGTGGGAAGAGAATTCTTGGAAGGTGCTCTTTGTAGAAGTGCAGCTCTGCGCGTCCTCAGATTCCTAGATTTAAAGCACAGAGAAGAAGTAATGATAATAATCTAATTGTATAGTGCAGTCCAGAGAATCTTACTCAATAATTTCAAAATTGAGTCTTCAGTGTAGTTTGGAGTATTTCTTCTTGGCTGGAAACATACTCAGTCTTTACTAATACTTATAGTCTTTCAATTATGTTGATCTGATTTGCATTGCTGCTAGAACTGCATTTCATTTTTGATGCTGCAGCAAATGGACTCTGGGCTGAGTTGGCCAAATTCAGTGATGCTGAAAGGCTGGTTTGCAATATATCTGGGAGCTTTAACACATGTGAAATTTCAACTTGCAGCCATGATTCTTGGATGATAAAAACCAAGCACTGGAGCTCTTTGTTCCTCATTTTCCCTTTCATGGCATTATAATTATTTGCAAAAAGATCTGAGGGCAAAAAAAATTCAGGGGGTGATGAAATAAAGCACATGTGGATCACTACTTTTTTTTTTTTTTTAATCTTTAAAAGACCCTTGAAAGAGGGAATTTTTCTTCTTGAGACAGAGGTTTGAGAAGTTTTTCTTCCTTTTCAACTCTGCCAAAGGCTTTCTGGCTGATGAGTGTATCCCTGGAGGGAGACAGACAGACTCAAGTTCTTTGTGGATCTTGGATATGGCTGGTGCCTGAGGGAAAGGAGGATCTTTACTTGAGCTTGGTGCTGCTGTAAAATAGATTAAGATTCCATGTTTCAGGCATCGTGGATGCAGCCAGCCCCAAGGCTGACAGAGGGGATGAGGCTGACCCACCAGCACAGGTGCATCCCTTTGTTGGATGTGTTGTTGGGTCCATGACTGCTGTGGTGTCTGCTGGCTCCTGTGCTCTGTGGGTGCCTCTGCAGCCTCCATCAGATTTTGCATCACCTGGGAGCTGCTATCAAACAGCAGATTGTGCTCAGTGCCCCCAGCTCCTCTTCCCCAGTTGGGAATGCAGTGCTCAGTACATTGAATGGCAGGTGCAACCAGAAGACCCCTGCAGATGAAGGTCCTGTCTGCCTTGGCTGGAATAAGAGCAGCTGTAGGGTTAAAGGCATTGTGCTCTCACAAAAATTGAGTGAAGTTCCCAGCTCCTCCTTGATTGTTTCCCCTGCAAAAGTTCCTCTTGGCTCAAAAAAAAAAAAAAAAAAAAAAAAAAAAAATCATCATTCTGTGGCTTTGTTCTTCTGAAATAGGAGGTGGTGAACAGCAGAATAATTTTGGAGGATTTTATTTGCTGTGGCTATAAGATCAGGAGAGTGCAGATAAAGCATGCAGCTTTTCTACTGCAGGAACTGATACAATATTTTCTCAAGATACGATCTTGGCTAGTCTTACTGTTCTGGCACAAAAAAATGGCTCCACATTTTGGAACAACTGGCTTGTGTTTCTTCATGTTATTAGTTACCTGAAAATACCTCTTTTCTTTTTACATGTGTTTTAGTTTATCTTCCTAGACTGGGATATTTTATTTTAGCCTTGCAACTGTAGTATTTACTTCTCTCATGTGTTTTCAGGTGCAATGGAAGGATGCTCACTGTACAAAATAAAGCACAGTTTCTATTTGTATTAGATTGCAGATCCCTCTGCATTAAGGAGAATAAGCTCTCTTTGATTCCCTGCCATTAAATACTTGTTACATTGTTTATAGTGTTTTAAAATTAAAACCTCATCTGGTCATTTCAGCATTTGTCACCTTCTACTTTTCTGCCTCTCAATAGAGCATTTACAAGTGTTTCTATTGGCTTTTTCTGCCTAGCAACATTTGTTGCAAGTAGTTTAGGAAAATAAATGGTTTTCCATCATAAATCCAAAGCTGCAGCAGGACTTAACAACCTTTAGTTATCTTTCCTCAGAGTTCTCTTTAGAAAGAAAGAGCTATCTGATGTGATAAAAATGAAGACTTGGTGCTATGAAATCTCTGTTTACATTCTGCAAACATGAGGTTTTTCCATTAGAGTCGTGTGTTTTATGAAGGAAATTGTGAGTTGTCCCTCAGTTCCATTCTCTTTGCTGGAATAACACAGTGGGGCTGGGGTGTTTGTGGCTGATTGCTGTGGCGTGGAAGAGAATTCTGAGGCTGGTGTCTGGTGCTGCATGCTGAGGGAGGGCCCAAATGAGAGGCCAGCTGACAAATTGCTCTGCAGTGGACAATCTCTGCCCTGCAAGTTTGTGCTCTCTTTCCGCTGCACAGGTCTAATGTGACCAATTACATTTTGTTGTGTTTAAGCAGTGACATTTCTGTCACTTTGTTTGGCAGCCAGTTCAGTATTTTAAGTGCCAGAGCTGCCCCAAACTTGGATTTTCTCTCTGACAAGACAGAGATATTTCAATTTCTTAGTCCATCTAGACATTTTGATGAAGTATCTCCAACGGGCACTACTGATGATTCTGCAAGTTACAGGATTTTAGTGACATTTGGCCTAATATTTCTTTTTTTTTTTAGTTTCAATTTTTGCATCCATTTTGAAGAGGTAAATAGGATTTTTTTTTTCTGGCTGAATCTAACAGGAATTGGATCAAGCTTCTAGACCTTTCACATTCAGATGATTACTAATAGCTCCCTGTCCTTTCTTTGCCAAATTGCATGTCTGATTATTTTAATCTCACCCACAAAGAGTAGGCTTCACTGTGGAACACATAATTTTATTTATTCTATGATTTTTGCCCAAATTCTTGTTATTCACTCAATATGATTAAAAACTGATTTTTAATTGAGAATAAATCTGGTGGATTTATTGGTGATCCCTAACACAGCATAGCTTAGATCTGACTCAGATTTGTTTATCTAAGTATAGTTTTCCCAGTGCTATATATAGATGGATTATAGGAAGAAAATATTTTAATAGTTTCTTCCTTAAAAGCTGTTGGTTATACAACAGTCAGGGTGATGGTGTTCATTATTAAACAGAAGCTTGCTTTCAATGATTTTGGATTTCTTTGTGTTGAAGTACCAATAATCTAGAAGAAGCAATGTGTCATAGGGTAGAGGTGGTTTCAAATGTATTTTGCAGACAAAATGTAGACAGTGTTCTTCACACAATGTCATTTAACCAGAGCTCATGTAGGAAAGAAAGAGAATCAAATGTTTATTGAATGGTGTTGATGGTTTTTTTCTGTCAAAAACTAATATTGCAAATATGCTTTTTTTCTTTTTTCATGGCACCAATCTTTTGTAACAGACTTGACCACATTTGAATTTTTAAGACCTTGTGACTGTTCTCCTGCCTTGTGGTTGAATTGAAAGGTCAACCTCTTTGGAGTACAGCAGCTCAGAAGTCTTTACAGGCTCTTTCAAAGTCCTCCATGGAGATTTGGAGGCTTTCCCACCAGCTGAAGATCTACCTTTAGCATGGACAGCTTTACATTTCAGTGCACATCTGTTTGCACTCGTTATTCAAGTTTAAAGCAAGTTCACTGGAAATGGTGTCTAAATGCCTCATCTCTGGACTCTTGCAGTTGGTATAGAATGATGAAACTCTTCAGGTGGGAGCAAAGTTCAGGAATGAAACTGAGGTGTCTGTATTTTTCACTGAACACATCCTAGTTGGCAATATGCAGATGGTTGTGCTCATTCACTTGAGAAATGTGCAAGTCATTGCATTCAAATTATTGTGGGAATGGAAACTGTTGCATTATTAGTATAAATATAATAGGAATCTTAAGGACCAAGCGTATCTGTACCTGTATGTTTTTCAATACTGAGTTAAACATGGACTTACCAAACACCTCTGTATCTAAACCTCAGGCTGGGTGCATGAAAGCCCTCTTTTTCAGATATTGCCTGCAAGGATTTAACGTGTCCCACTCTGCTGACTGACAGTTTTTGAAGGACAGCCTCTGCTTCCTTTACTGGTTGTCAGCACTAAAAACTTTTTGTCTGTTTGGTGTTCAACGTTTATTGCTCAAGTTGTTTGGTTGGTTGGGGGTTCACATTCAAGATCAGAGGGTTGTGAGGAAGGTGCTGTTGAGAAAATTAATCTCTCAGGGACAAAGTGAAATGGATTTTAAGAAGGAAGATGTTTCAGAAGATAGATGTAGGAAAATTTAGTATGTTTTGATTAAGTCGTCGATGCTGCATACTTAAGGTGAAGATGAACTCTCATTAAGTTTAATTGGACATCTGTATTAGGTAGGTGTCTTTGAAAATCTTTCCCTTTATGCATTCCTGTTTTTCTGCACAGGTAACATTACCCACAGAAATTAATCTGATCTCCAAATTGTAAAGTTTTTTTAAATTTTTTTCACTAAGGGAGAAGTTAGATGAATATTTTATTTATGGGAGGAAGTAGATATTTGTCCTATTCAGCTACTTATAGTATTTGTATAAATCACTTAATAAAATGAACATTGCTATTCTGATATTCTCAGTGGGACTCAGTATGTATTTTTAAATGCGAATATTTTATTAATGCAAATATTTCCACACCAAGCATTCATACTTGCATCTTTCAAACACCCGAAAAATGACAGCTGGGAGTGAAATGCATGTTTGGAAAATAGTAATGAAACTTGGAGTGAACAGTTGTTGTTCTTTGGAGACTGACAGTTTCTCTAGGAGATCTGTTTTGGCCTGGGACCACAATCAATAGGAAGGTGGGTTTCTGCATCTTGTTTTACTGCTATAGATCCTTTTCTGGCTTCTAGCTCTCCTGTTTGGTATCATGGTGTAGTTACCAGGAGCCAGGGCAACATGATTCTGTGAAAACCCCACATGGAAAAGTTTTCGAGGAGTATCCATGGAGAGGAGAGCTGGGGCATAACTAGGTTTGGGTGACACAGGTCAAGGGAAGAGCTTGGTGCTTCAGGATCTGGGCTGGCAGGGCTTTATGGTGCCTGGCACAGGATGGGGTCACTTGGCAGTTGTCCCTTGGCTGAGTGGACAGGGGAAGGTTGGTGCCACGGGGGATCTGTTGGGATGTGGTGACCTGTTGCCTTTGTTGCTTTTCTCCAGTCCCCAGACCCTGCAGAGAGGATCTTGAGAAAGCCCTACCTGGCAGTGTGCCCTCTTTTGCTTCTGCATCTAGAAACAATTCTTTTTTTGGACCAAGTGTAAGCTGACATCAAAGATGTTTTCACTTCTCTCAAAGGTTATTATTTTAAAGGGCAAATAATGCCCAGAGCAGGATTTTACCATTCCCTCTGTATTTTTTTCTGGTGACAAGTTGATTACTTTCCCTGCCGTTTTATTTTCCTGTTTTCGCTTTTCCCTGAACTTCCAACTGCCATGAAAACTCCCAAGTGGTTTTGCCCAAATGCATGCAGGTGAGCTTTTAAATGTGAATTGCTCGGTAGATAAATGAGGATCAGTTGCTATATTTAATTATGCAGTCTTCTGTAACGTGTCTCCAACAAGCATTCATCTTATGGATAGTAATTATTCTTAACATGCCCATCTGAGCAAGATTATGCTTTGGTAATTGGTTTTGAATCTTATATCCATTTTATTTTAAGCAGCACTCACTTTAATCCTTTCTATCAATGTTTGGGGATTGAAAGTGAGGTGAGCATGTGGCAGGAGCAAGGGAAGGATTTCTCTTTTTCTTTGTTAGGATGCTGCCAGGCTGACATGGCAGAAGTGGAGGGTGGTTGGTGGTGGCTGATGATGACAAGCAGGCTGCTGGCTTGTCTGTGCTCACACTGATTCTCTGCACATCGAGGATGCCCAGGCAGCTTGTGCAGACCTTCCTGCTGTTGCTGGTCCTGGAGCTGCAGTGAAAGTGTCAGACATTTCTGTCTGGGAATGCAGGGCCACACTGATGTGGAAATGTGATGATTTTTCTCTTTGTGGCTTATGTATAGACCAATGTCCTCGCAACCTTGGGCAGCAGGTGGTCAAACAGCTTTTTATGCTTTTGAAATGGAAGTTATGATTCTTCACCTAAGTACCTGTATCAGACAGATCTGATACAGGTACTGATCTGTAACCTAGGGAAGTGGTTGTTTTGTGGCTTTATTTTCTTTTTTTATGCTTATTTGATCTTGTTGGTCATACTGGCTATTTTGTTTATGCAAATAAGCCCAGACAATGCTTTCTGCAAAGCAGTATCTCCATGCTCATCTCTTCATTTTACTTCAGTGGGAAGCTGAAGCAGAGGAGTTGACGTGATGCTTTCATGATCCTAATGTGTGTTTACAGCCAGAGGTAATAGCTATTAATACAGAGGAAAATAAAAAAAGAGATAATGCTCATGGCTGTGTTTATGGCTGCTGACAAAACCACAAGTGGAAGTTCTTTGTATTGCCCTGATATTTTAATAGATCCCCTCAAACTCAGCACAGTGTAGTCCTTTGCCATGGATTGTCTCAAATATATCTGGTGCCTCCAGAGATCTCTCTTGGAAAGCCTTTCTGGTAACCTGAAAGGCTTCCCCACTCAGCACAATCCATCTTTGGAGCTGTGTGGAAGGACAGGGAGCAGAGAGCCTTTCATTCTCCCAAAGTCCCTGCCCTCTGACCTGTGCAGCATTGGTGTGGCACTAGACTTGAAGAGTTCTTGTACCAGGGAAACATGACATCCTGTGATAGGTCATTCCCTCGAGCAAAGGCCATTGTGTTTACACAGCACAGGCTGTAAACACAGCTCTTGGGAGAAACTGAAATCTCTGTTCAAAGTCTGGTTGCTAAAATCCTCAAGTCTGCATGAAAAAACAGTCTGGTGTACAAGAATAACCCCCTCTAAAGCTCTGGAAGCAGAAGAGCTGCTTGCTGAGTACCCACACCATTTACTACTTCCCTTTGCCCTCTGCTCATGTCTGCTGCCAGGATGTGTTCAGTCCCAGACAGGCAAACCCTGAACTGGTTTTGTCAAACCAGACAGATTCAAGTGACTAGTTTGAGTTCCTTAGTTCCATTTGGGGTTTTAAAAAAATGGCAGCTGTCACATGTTATTACAGATGAGTGTTAAGGTGGTGTTAATTTTGAGTGGCAGGATGCATCTAGCTCCTGGAGGGAAAAATGGCATTGTGACAGTAAACCATCCGTGGAAGGTTATTCCTACAAGGATTGATATTCCATTTGCAGGAAGGAATTTATAATTGTCCTTCTTCATACATAATCAACAACAACATTCCTGGAAAAGGTGTGAAAAGGGAGATTAAGAATTCATGTTCTCTACTTGAGAGAGGTAAGCTAGATACATATTTGAGAATGTGGGTTTAGCTGTCTGTCCACTGTAAGAAATGATGTCAGGAAACCAAACTTTCATCCTTGGATTCCTGCCTATCCAGTCTTTGTCACTTGGAAAAAGTTGAATGGGTTTAGGGAGTTATTTCTCACTGCCCTCCATCTAACTTAAAAAACAAACAAAGAACATCTTTCCATTCTTTTTATTCTTGCTCTTTGGGGGCAAAAAACCACACCATAACACAGAAAATGAGTTTGGGATGCTGCTAACAAGGCAGGGAGGTAACTTTCTCATGCAAGTCTATTTCCACTGAGGGCTGAACACTTCATGAATGTGGATGCTAGCATTAGGAATAATTACAAACATCCTGGGGAGGTAAGGATGGGCAAACCGGCATGCACTGCCTTGTAAACCAGAATGTCATCAGCACTAGAGCCAGACAATCTTTCATTTTTATTATATTTTTGACATCTCTAATTTCCTTGGCATAATGCATTTTATCCATAATTATAAAATATGCAGCTAGTCCTTGGCTTTGCTCTGTTCTCGTAACATGAGAGTGATTCTGTGTTTTTCATTAATTTAACTTTCTGTAAGCTAACAGATTGCCATAAAAAAGCCCCCAGAATTTCTCAACCATAACAGCTAATAGCTGTATTTCAGCAAAAGTCCCATGGTACATGTTGAACAATAACTACCACTTCTGTGCCACTTGCAGTTTTTAATTGAATTTCTATCCCATGGATATCATGTCAGAGCCATTCATCTGCTCCAATAAGTCTTCTGATATTAAACAAGTTCTTCCAAGTTATTCTTGTAGTACAGATACTGCTCGATGGTTGATTTGCATTGCATATACACTGGTCTGGGGAAGGTAATGCAGTGCAGAAAATCTCAGCTTGTGTAGGCACAAGGCAATTATTGTTGCTGAAATTAGCACACCTTTCCACTTCTTTTCATGTTGGAATGATAAGATCGGCTCTTTCTGTCTTGCTTAGAGTGAGACACTGACATGGGAAAAAAATTTTACAGCTCTCTAGTCTGGAGAAAATCACTCGTTGTTTCTGAGATGATGCTCTTGCTTTTAGAGGTTCTGACTCCTGGAGCTCACTGCATGAACTTGGACCAGACTGTCATGTGGTGGGGTGTAAACAGCTCCAGAATAATAAACTCTGACACTGCTGAAACTGTGCTGCTGGGTTCAGTGTGTGGAACTGAGGGGATCCATGGTGCAGACTTTGCTGTCACCTTAACTCTGGCTTTTTTCTTTAATTTTCTAACCTTTTTCAAAAGGTGAATCAAAACATTGTGTTTCATGGAAAGAAAAAATTTAAACTTCACTTTCCCTCTGCCAGGTTCAGAGACTTCTTATGTCTGACAGTGTGTTTATGATACTGAAGCACTACAGTCCATGACTAATGACTCAGTTTTGGGCTCTTCTTACTGAATGGTGTATTTGGCTGATGGCATGGAGTAAACAAAAGCAGGGTAAGGTTTCTAACCAAATTGGGGAGAGGGTCTGCATCACTAGACTCTTCAGGAGGGAAGGTCTGAACTGTGTTTGCTGGCCGGCAGTAAGAAAAAGCAGAAGGAATGTCTTCATTGCTGAAATAGGAATGAGACACTGTCTGGCAAAGCTCTTGATGGGAGTTTTCTCAGGGGTTGTAATGAAAAGTGCAAGCATGCCATACTAAGTATTAATTACATGGAGATTCCAATGTGCAAAATTAATGGTAATTTCCCAGCATGATTTTCCCTCTCCTCTGTTTTCTATTGACTAGTATATACTAAAATCTATTTGGGAATTAATAATTCAGTCACCTGAGAAGTCATAGTGACTCCAAACATCTGGACTTTGGAGTTGCTACCTCCCAGCTGAAGTTCAGTCTGACAGTCTTAGGCCTGTCCCCCTCTCTGCTCAAGTCTGAAGGTCGTGCTCAGATGCACTTAGGAGGGTGCAGAGAATCACTCAAGTAACTGGCCTGTTCTTGGTTTGATGTGCCAATACATGGTGGTTTTCAGTGTCTGCCCTTCAGCATGTTCACAAGAAGTTCTCAGGAAACTGCCCCTCTGCAGATTACTGGTGTGAGGCAGGTCTTTGTGGGGTGCAGGTTGTGTCAAGGCCCCCAGGCTGCCCACATGTGAAGAGAAGTTGCTCAGCTCTCCAGCCAGAGGTTTCAACTAGGAGGCATTCCATTTTTTATTTTTTTAATGCATCTTGGAGAATAAATTCTCTTAATGGTGTGCCTATTATGATGAGAAGGCCTCACCTGCACTGTGGCATAGGGGCCAAAGCACAGCTGGACACTGCTGAATGGACATCACTGGAATCTGTTTCATGCGTGAAGAGGCATCTGCCTGAGGGTGTCCTGGTGTCCAAAGGTGCAAGCCTTGTTCTAAGGACAGCATTTGCTGTATTTATATACATCCTGCTTTCTGGATCTAACATCATCCCAGGATATTCATGGGACATGGTTTAATACTCTCTTGTCTGGATCCAGCCTGTTTTCAGTTCCCAATGAGCTATCCAGGAGGCATTTCAAAGCATGCAGCAAAATCCCATTTAGAGCCTGTCTAGAAACCTCGGTGTGAAAAACCCTGCCTCTTTATCTTCCTTCTAAGGTTGCAACTATGATATTAGCTTGTGACAGCAATTATTGATGGTGTCATTAAGGATGAGATAGAATTCCTGGAAATGCATTTAATATTTTCCCCTTTTTTGCTGCAGGGACACTGATAAGTGGTGGCAGAATGAGATGTAAAAAAAAAAAAAGAGAGATGGAGAGAAAGTGGGGGTTAAAGAAACCCATGTTTATTGTTTGCCCTCATCCATGAGGAAGGGAGAATAATTAATGAAAAACTTTGTGTACTAGAGCTATTAAAATGCAATCTTTGCAAAATAATGACTTGTAGCAAAACCCCATCATTATTTATTTTCTCTATTTTCAGCATCAGTTGTGTAAAGTATGGACAAAGAAATAACCCCTTTAGAAAGCACTCCCAATGTGTTGTTACAGTTGGCTTGAAAAGACAGCTGCTCTTTTACCACACTGCTTTGATTATTACAAATGCATTGTTTTAAAGCTTAGCAGCTGTGTAATAGTACATGATGCATATGTACACGATGTTATATCTCTTTCTGTGTTCCCTCTTTCAGTAATCACTGCACTTAAAGCTCAATATGAACTTTATTGATCCGTGATTGTAGCTCGTTAACACAGACCTATTCTCTTGCATCTGAGTCAAGGACAAATAAATATTTGTGTCTAAAATGGACTCTGGGGGAAGGTTTTTTTTTGTCTGCATGGGCTGTGATTAATATAGGCACACACTAGAGGGGTTAAAGAGGTACTGGGAGAGAGAGGGATGGGAGGAAATGAATTGGGGGAAGCTTGGTTAAGATCAGCAGATTTCCTGTAGTGGGAGATCCTCTCACCATTTTCTATTTTCAACTGCCTAAGTGATGCAGGTTCACTGTGGTGCCTACTTAAAAGTGGATGATGCAGGGATGTTCTGAGGAACGTGCTGTACTTTAATGAGGCTTCCAGTTTTGGATGGGATGAGTAGTTGCTTTTGGACATACAATAGCTGAGGGCCTAATGTTAGAACATGAGCAATCTGCAGCATACTCAAGGCAGTGGTGTGAATCCAGTAGGTTTCTTGTCCAGGTGCTCTCACAGGCACCCTTTGAAGGGACAAAGGTGGGGGAAGAAAATTCATCTATTCTGAGCTACAGGCCACTCATCACTGTTCTGATTCTTTGGAACAAACTGCGGAGGGGAACCACTTTTCCTACATGTTCTTTTGTTCAGGGTGTCCATGCACTGCTCCCTGGCCTATCAGCCGTGACTAAATGCTTATGCTAGAAATCATGGCAACATGTGAATCTCCCTCTTTTGTACCCATATTTCATTTTCTCCACTGTCCTTAGAGTGAAACCTGCAGAGCTGTGCACAGACAAGTCTGCAGAACTGCCTCTGCACCAGGTGGTTGATCAGATCCCTGTTTACTGCGGGGGGTTTATAATCAGAGCATTCCTATTCAGTCTGCAGGAAGATTCATTTCCAGAATGTTAAAGCAAATGATGTTAGAACAAGCCACGTGCCTTCTGGTAAGACCGCTAAAAGGGGTAAGGAAATGGCCAATGATGAGTTGCCACTATTTCCTAATTAATCACAGGCTATTGCAATTTACCTGCTAAAAGATGGCAACCCTTTATGCTGACATTATCCGTGGGGAACTTAATGGTACCTTCCAGGAGTGTAATATCATGTTTCATTTTTTCGTTGGCTGTTGAAGTATCAGGTTGAGTAGAATGAAGAAAAAAAAATGTCATTTCTTTCCTGGTCTAAATAACATCACTGGAAGAACTTAAGTATCACTGCTTTAAAACCTTCCAGGGGCTCTAATCCTGCTGGGTTAGAGCACAGTTAAATATACACTACACAGTTTATCGAATTTGGGTCTAATTTTTTTTGGTTTTTTAGGAATGGATCCTGTCACTAACATGAACAACAGTTGGTTGATCACTAGGCTGATACCCTGAGTTAGACTGGAACCCAGGTTCAAGTGGAAAGCATGGCTAAAGGCCCAAAATATACAGTCATAGACTTGAATGCTTGGATAGACACTACGTGGATGGACTCTGAGCTCTGTCATGGCACAGAGCACAGGACCTCATTCAGCCCAATCCATCTGCCATAGACAGGAAAATGTGGATCTCAGTTTACAGTTTGAAATGTCTTCCTGTATGTGAACCTTTGGGAGCTGCCATACTCCAACCTAGGTGTTCGGAACAGCAGCAAAATGTGCTCTCCTGTGTAAAAACCACATAGGAAGCCTATTGCAAAATAGGAACACTGCAGGTCTCCCAAGATACCTTCCAATGCCTTTACAACAGAATTATTTCTTCAGTGAACCTTGGAGTCTGCAGGTTGATTGTGTTTGAGTCTTTCTATGATTAAATCCAAGACATAAAATAAATCCATGTTTTTTAGGAAAAGGACTTGGATCAGCTTTCTCCTTTCATTTGCATTGATAACATGCAGGATACTTAGCCCTTCATAAGATTCACTTAGATAAAAGTCAAGACTTTATGAATAAGAACCTTCTCAGCACAATACTTAGGAATAAAGGCATAGGGATATTTATCCTTGTGTTTTGGGTTCTAAACAAAACTGTTCCTCTTTTAACACCTAGAGGAAATATCTGCAATGTAGTACTGGAGCCAATTCTCAGTTTGAACAACTGTAGGTTGGATCTTTCTGACTATTTCTTGAGTCAGCCTGTCAAACTGGAGAGATGATTGGTCTCTCCAGTGCTTCCTTTTCTGTCCTTGTGTCTCAGCCTCAGATACCTTCCCTTGTGAGTTTGAAGGGGATGTGCATTTCCTTGTGCTTCGTTTACCATTCCTTCCTTCATTAAAAAAGATAATCACTCAGCTATTACCTGGGGGACTTGCTGATGCTGATTGACTTTTCAAGCTGCTCCCACTTTATTGATCTCCTGTCTGAAAAGATTCCAACAGGTTTATTTTCCCAAAGGCAAAGTGTTTTGTATTAGATGAGCTTCTGAGGGCTGAGTGCAAAAGATGACAGGAAAAGGAGGCTTTTCTGGGGTGAAATTGTGCCTGAGCCAACGTGGTGGTTTGAAAGATATTAGGCAGTGAAGGTCTTAGGGCATTGTTAGAGTGGGAGTGATCAGTTGTGTGCTTTCTGAGCTGCCCACAACTAGCCAATGTTTGGTGGGGAAGAGGGGGACCCCTGCCCTATGGATCACAGTAATTTATTAAACTTGATGATAAACTGCAAGTTCATCTTTTTGGAGAGTCTGTATTGATGCAAGCTGAGACCCCAGTGTCTGCATTTTGAAAACGTGATAACTGGAGTGAAGGCTGTTAATCCTTGTGCTCAGGGAATGAATAAAACTCACACTCAACCTGTGGTGCTGTGGAATTCTTACCTGCAGTGTAGCACTGAATTTAGGAGAGGTTTAATCCAGCTGCTGAAATGACTATTGCACAAACCAAGAAGCTGGGTGACAGCTCTCTTTCATCTTTACAATTACATCCCTGTCCCTGTATTTCTCAACCAAGATTCTTCACTCTGAGGAGCCAGGGGAGAATATAGTGCCATAATCTGACTGTCTGCATGAGAAAAGAGCAGAGTCATTTGGGAGCATTCAGAACAACCCGAACTTCTTGCCTGGGGAGCCAGTTGTATAACCAGGTCACCCTGCAAAGCAAGTGGTGCAGCCTACAGAAGAGCATTGTCAGCTGTATAATCTGGCCTGGAAGCTCCTTCTGTCTGGTGAATTATGATGTCGCTGCTGTGCAATGCTCAAAAATGTTATTTCAAAAGGCTGGGAGGGTTTGCAGATCCTGTCATGGATATTTCAATGGTAACTGGAATAGATAGGCTTTGAAAGACTCAGGAATGTGCTGGTTTTATGTTTTATATATTTATTTCTTGTATTGAAAGACAACCTGTGCCGAAGTCTGTTCTGGTGGGAGTATGAACACCACAAAATACCTGTTGAGAGCAATATTAGCCTGAGACTTGTGTTCTTTTAGGGCTCCAAACTCTGTTTTCTCCTTTAGAAAACTAAATTTGCAGTATTGCTTTGTCTTGTATATGCAAGTTTAGACTTTGAAGATTTTCAGACATGCAGAATTCTCATAAATGCGAAATTGTGGAATGCTTGCAAAATGCATTACATCCACTTGCTAATGTTGTTATTAGTCTTTATGTTTATAGATATACACAGATATAGTGGGTCCTGACCTTTGTTGTGTATATTTGTGTAAATCTGCCAACATTACTTGTTCATTTGTATGTGATAGGGCCAGATTGATTTTAGCTAACTGGGGATCTGGTGCTGTCCTGTTATTTCTGGAAAAGTAGCACGTAGGGGCTCTCAGTCATGTTGTGACTGGAGGTAAAGATGTGTTCCTAAGTCTAGAAGGTTCTTTCATTGCCAGTCCCCAGCTGTCTCAGGTGGCTGCATTTCATGAGCTTCAGATTTTTTTTTATTTTTGGGAACAGTAAGAGTCAGTTTTTCCCCAGGAAGCTAAGTTAATGTGAAACTGAGTGCTTAGGATCCTTGCCTGAGGTCAGGCAGGATTCTGTGGTATTTATGTTCAGATTGTGTGGGTGTGCTGCTGGGGACAGTAACCTTTGTGGGTCACAAGTAGGGGTAGACATAAGGCTTGTGGGAGAGGGGTCAGCTGAGGTAGGGACTGGAAGGAGCTGCAGGCTGACTGTAAAAGTTGGTTTGGGAATTGTCTGCAATTTTTAATATCTGTGTCTAAGGAACTGGACTAAACTATCTTTATCACTGCCCTCTTTTTTAATTACATCAGTTTTGCAAAGATTTGCTGATGGTTTGAAAAAATTATCATGCCTTGTGTTATTTTAGAGATGACTCAGGTTCATCTAAATGTCCCCACAGTTCTGCCTGGCACTGGTGCCAAAACAGGCAGACAGTGTCAGAAGCAAATTTGGGGCAAATCACCTTCCCAGGGGGCATGAGTGGACACCTGTGGGCTTCCCCAGCTGGGAAAATGAGATTTGAGTCACCTGTCCCCCACTTTTAGAAGGGTAAGGTGAGCTCCTCTCAGGGTAGCTTGTATGGCCCAGAGTGTGCTTATTTTCTGAGTGGTTGGAAGGAATTCTTTGTCATCCACATCTACCACAAAAATAGAGAGTCGAGGGAGGGGGCAGTTCCACAGTCTCCCCTTGACATTTTGTTCAAGATGTATTTAAGAGAAATTCCAGTTTAAATATGCATAGAATAGCTGTAGATGTTAAATGGGACTTCTAGAACTGCTTCACAAAATCCTACATTCAAAGCACTTCCTTTTGCTATAAAATAATGCAAATTAAAATGATTAGCTACTTCAGAGAATCGTTAGAGAAGCATTTTTAGCTATAGTAATAAAAGTAGAAAAGAGCCTGGGAAGGGTCTTGTTTCTAATTAATTATCTAATTAATATCTGATTAATTAATGAGGCTTTGTCATCAAAGCTGTCTTTTATCTTTGAGGCTATTAAAATGTCCTCTAGACCAAATTTCTTGAATATGTGTTGATAAGGCCATCTTTGCTGAGTCAGTCAAGTGCTTGGAATGAAATCAATATGCTCCCTTATCAGGGATGCATAAAACACCTCTTTGGAAAATTAGAATACATCAGAATCAAGAACACGATAAATATGTCAGATCTTTTAGACAGTACGAATGGGAAATAAGTAATGATTAAGTGTAGATCTTCAGAGCTGTAAAGAAGCAATACTTTTACACAGTAGAGAAATTACCAGAGTAGGAAAAGTCAAGGCCCTTGGAAAGTCAGACTCTCTAAGCTCCTGGCTGCCCCGATTCAAGGTGGCTGAACTCTGTCTTGGGTTGTGTCTGCACCTCGTCTGATGAGGTTCTGTGAGGTACCACTCCTACCAGCAGGCACCAGCTTTGCCTGGCCACAAAAGGATTGCCAGTTTGTCAGTGGTGTAACAGGACAAGCATGCAATGAAGGGAAGGGCTTATCCTAGCTCTTGAGCAGAAGCCATTTCACATTTACCAGGTCTCTGTTTATATTCTTTATGCTGCCAGCAGCTGTTGGGAAATCCATATCACACTTCTATGCTTATCTCTGCTCTCTTCATTTTGTAATACGATAAATTGTGTAAGTCACAGTGGAGTGCTGATACCATTTGGCACCTGCTTCTAGTAGTAATTCTCACACATATCCAGAGTAATAACATTTAAAATGTAGAGCACTAGAACATTATAATAAATCATGAACTTTTGATCTCAGTTAGGATGGCTGAGGTCCTTCCCCTTCATTTGTACTGTCAGCTCAGCGCATGCAATTTTCTAACCCATTTATGGTAAGATACACCTTGCTTTGTGCTAGCTGTGGGTTGGTTGCTCTGGTCTCTTTTTACACTGTAGGGTGGAAGACACCTTAAGAATATATCCTCATCAATTTTAGGGTGGATAAAGCATCCTCTTAGTTTACAGTTTTTGTCTATAGGTACAAAAAGAAATGTGGACAGGCTTGTGAGCTAGAGCTACCTAGTTTGTAAGTGGCTAAATTTAAGATGAAATAGATGGCAATGGTAGAGAGAAGATGGAATCTTACAAATGGAGGAGTAGAGTTATTTCAGTTTCACAGTAGGAGGCACCAACCTTTGTTGCTTTTGTGGCTGCTTATTGTGGGCTATTCAGCAGCAGAGAGAGTATAAAGCAAAGCTTAGTAACCACTACTCCTGCAGCCTGCTTGCTCTGGTCAGGTTCCCAGGTTCTCTGAAAGGATTCTTTGCTACAGGCTTTTAAAGTACAGGCTCTAGTCTGCCATCAGGTGTTAGGATCCATCAGTTTGGCTGGGTTTACTTCTGCTTCAGAGCAGAGTTTGCTGTTCTTTGGTAGAAGCAAAATGTTGAGACAGCTTCAGAGATGCCTTTAGCCAAATCTGTGTCCCTCACTGGGTGAGGTGTAGTGCCTGCAAATGTCATAGAGCAGGGAATGCCACTCTGGTGCTCAAGGTGGTTTTTTTGGTTGATCTGGTGACTCCCAGTTCTGCTTTGCCAAGCATCCCTCAGTTTTTCTGCCATTCTACCCATTTCCTGCAATCCCCATGCCCTCCCTCTCCCTGTCTCAAAAGAGGGTCTTGCTCCTTTGGGTGATTCTACAGAATATTTTAGATCTGAAACTACCTCTGCTTTTCCACAGAAATGGTGTATATGAAGGGTACAGAAAAGAGAAGGGACTGGGGAAGGGACACCCTGTTTTCTGATGGTGAATGCCATTTAGGCACCCTGTGTCATGTTCTGGGTGGTCAGTGATTGCTGGGGATATCTAAAGCATCACTGTGTTTCTGCAGGACAAGAGCAAGCACCAGGCAAACTTATGGCTTTCAAGTTAGTCCCCACCATCCCTGCAGGGTTAATAGACAAAAACTGGATCTCCATGGACTATTCATGCCCATCTGAGTAGTCATCTCTGCCAGGAAATGACTGGTGTGAACAGCCCCCCTGCCCTGTGTGATGGTGATCAAATGAAATGCTGATGAGCAATCAGCCACTAGAATTGTGACTGATATTTGCAGCTCCTGTGTTTTATTCACCATAAATCTGGAGGTGGAATAATCTGTATCTTTTGTTAAACCTCTGAGACATCCAGTGTCCTCCCAAAGGCTCATATGGAATAAAAAAAGAGGATACCTTTCCTATAAAAATATAAATAGGAGAATCTTAAAAAAAAAAGGCGCTGGAAGCCAGTGTTCCTAGCTATCTCTTCTCACCTTCATTTTGAACTGTGAATCACAATGACTAGTGCATCATGGCAGCTCATTTTTCCTTGCCAGTCTCCACTCTGTGTTGTAGATGGAAATTTATCAACAAAGGTCATCAAGTCTTTTGGATGTTTGGTGATGGGAATCACCATTAATCAAAAAAGAAAGGGAGTGGAGGAAGGGTGCTGGGATCATGATAGCAATTGAGGTGGATATTCTGCTGTTTACATGACATGCATACTAAAAGGGAAAAAAAAAAAAAAAAGGATTTTTTCAAGAGACATTACCAAAACTATGAGCTGCTTGAACTTCTTTTTCCCCAGTGGGATCTCTGGTTTTAGATACTCTTGAAACTTTATGGAGCTAAAAGTCCACTAGAACAGATGGGTTATGGTTCCAGAAGTACTGAGAATGTAAAACTTGTGTATGATGGCAGAATGTGGTTTTAGCTAGATTGTGTTAAATACTCTGGCTCTGTGCTGATATACTTGGATAGTTGGGATTTTCTTGCAGGAAGATCTTCCTTTTAAAGGTTGGTCCCTGAGGCATCCATGACAAAAGATGTAATTGGACTAGTAAAACTAGTCATAGAATGATCAGAGGCATGAATATCTTGTACAAGGAGTGGCTGAATAAACAGGGAGTCTTGAGACTAGAAAAAAAAGATCTGTAGAGAATATGACAACAATCAGAGAAATCACAAATGCCAGCATGGGGCTCCATGGTTTTGTACTTGTTAAGTGTAGCAGTTAAAACAAAAGGGAGCCTCTCCTTATACAGCACAGAGCTGTGGTGTATGAATAACCTGTGATAGAAAAGTTGCCAGAAGCTTCCCTGTAGGTTTATGGAACTAAAAGCCCACTGATGGCTCTTGCATGCAAAGACATCATCTTCAATTTAGGAAGTCTATGATATTGCTGTAGGCTGGGACATTACAGCAGCAAGCAGCACCACCTGCTTGCTTGATTTCTGTTCACTTCCCCAGACTTTCATTGTGGCCCTTAGTTTCCTTTGGTAGGATGGAGATAAAGGGAGGCAGTGCTTGCTGCTTGCAATTGTAAAATATTTTGGTTTTACATTTATTGCAGTCACTAAACTCATGGTTGGGTAAAAACAAGCTCTCAGCAAATGTTTTGCTCTCTTAACTGGCTGATTCAGGTTACACATACTGGAACTTCCTTAGTTAGTGAGTAGATTTAGCTCCACAGGGCTTCTGTGGACACTTCTGTTGTAAAATGTCCACATCCAGACTTATGTCAGCTCCAGCCAGGGAAGGACTAAAAATTGGATTTTGTTTCTTACCTCCATTGATGTAATTTTTGATGTTACCAGATAACAGTACCAGTATTGTCCTGACTTGGGGGTTAGAAGGTACTTTGCCATGATCTAGTTAAATGTTTTTTGGGTTTTTTTGTCAGTTGTTTTTTTGTTTTGTTCAGGCTTTACTTATTTGCGGGATTTTTGTTGGTTTTGTTTTGTTTTGAATTTTATTTTATTTTGTCAGCAAAATAAAATAAATGTCTGTGTGTGTGACCATGTCAACCAGACAGCCTTGCAGTGCTAATAGTGGATCTTTCTGGCCAATGCCTCACTGGACTCTGACTCAGGAGGGCTCTTTTATCAGTGTGTCATAGCTTCAGAAGGGCCTTTATCTCAGGGAGGGTAATTTGAGGGAAGGAAAGAGAAGGGAAAGAAGGAAACATGTCTCACAAGTGATGGAAGACTGGCTGCCTGAGTTCCTGTGTTTTGCAGTTGAGTTTTTGTAGTGTATTAATATGTGAGCTGTGTTTGAATGTTTTCCTGCAGCTGGATGTGCATCCTCTTATGTTTCATGGGATTTACTTTTATGCTGCAGCTTTTCTCAGAGCCCTCATAATTGCTCTCCTTTTGCTGGCTCTTGATTTTCATGAAACTTGCAGAAACTTTGTTCCTCTTGGGTTTTTGTTTTTCTGCCAGACTGGGAGAAAATTGGCCAATGAGTAAAAGCCAGAAGTTGTTTGGGGGGGAAGGAGAGACAAGCACGCTGCAGGCAGACAGTTTGCAGGCCCATGAGAAGTGAAGCAAATAATAATCTGGCATGTTCCTGTTGCTCTCTGAAGTGCACAGACACTTGGGATATTCTTCTGCTCATTTAAGCGGAGCTGTGCCTCCACTCAGTTTTCAGTGTTACAGCTGCAGGTATGTGTAGTGGGACTCTGGGCTGGAGATGAATGCAACAGCTTTAGAAAAAGCTTAGAAAATGGCTGAAAATCTAAAATCAAAAGTGTGATGGCTCCTCCTCCAGAGAGAGAGAGAGCCACAGCACAGAGGAGAAACCCTTTGACAGGAGAGTTGGTGGAGGAGGTCAGTGCCAGCATTTGCAGCTCTTTTTCTCCTGAGAGACTGATACATGTTTTACAGCCTATCTCCATAGCTGGATAGCTGAGACTTCAAACAAACCAACCAGCCAACCAACCTGCCTTTCTCTGTCTGACAGAGCCCTGAGATGGAAAGTGTCACAGAGAACTCCTCTGAAAGCTATTCACATGGCATTCTTTCTGTCTCTCAACACCTCTACTTCATATCTCTGTGACTGAGCAAATCTAATAATAATATGAAGTCTACTGGCTCAGGCCAGTTTGTTGGATTCACAGAGAAGCTCATACTCAGAGGAGTAAGATGGATTTTTTTAGCTTGTGGTGCACTGAGTTATGACCAGGTTTTGTATAGAGAAGCTTTTTTGTCTGGGTGTGTGCCTTGCACCTTGCTCTGCCAGACTGGGGCATGTTGCAGTGATGGTTTAAACACATCATGGCCTGTCACAGGAGGGCAATGGAATGAAGCAGATGGGGTTTTTTTGCCCCCAACCTTTTAAAACAGAATATAGTTATGGGAGAATTTACAGTATCCCAATAAAGCACTACATTATAAACCTTGCTTTTCCAAATGGAATATGCAGAATTTGGTGAGGAGCAAAAGTCTGATGCAGCCTAGACCCTCAAGGTCATCATCAGAAACAGGGCCAAACCGATATTATTATAGACAAGTGGGACAAAACACATGGACTGAGTTTATATAGGATTGTTACATACGACCAGAGTCCATTCCACACGACAGAATCAATTAGTTTGGAACAGACCTTTGAGATCGAGTCCAACCTGTGACCCAACACCACCTTGCCAACTACACCTTGACACTGAGTGCCATGCCCAGTCTCTTTTAGAACACCTCCAGGGATGCCTACTCCACCATCCCCCTAGGCAGTCTGTTCCCATGTATAATCAGCCTTTAGGTGAAGAAATTCCTCCTGATGCCCAACTCGAACTTCCCATGACACAGGCTGAGGCCACATCCTCTTGTTGAGGAGAAGAGACTGACCCCCAGGTCTCTACACCCTCCTTTCAGGCACTTGTAGAGAATAAGGTCACCTCTGAGTCTCCTTTTTCTCCAGGCTGAATAACCCCAGCTCCCTCAGCCACTGCTCCCAGGGCTTGTGCTCCACACCCTTCACCAGGTCTGTTGCCCTTCTCTGGACTCACACCAGCACCTCAATGAATTTGTTGAATGAGAGGCCCAGAGCTGAACACAGCCCTTGAGGTGTGGCCTCACCAGTGCTGAATACAGGGGAAGAATTGATGCCTTCTGGGTCAGCCTCTTCAGGCATCAGCTCCACTGTAACATTCCTAGCCCTATATTGTAAGTCTTTCTGTGCTACCAGCAGTGTACTGAAGTGCATTTTATGAAAACATTGTTAAAAACACTTTTATGTATACACATGTGTGTGGTTAGAAGCAATATGCAAATATGAGCTTGAGAGTGAAGGCAGTAAAAACCTTCCAAGATGATGAGATTCCAGGGATGGCTTCAGTGGAGCAACCCAGAGGACAACCAGGTAGGCAGGATCAGTTTGCCATTAAAGGCCCAAACAAAGTTGAGGCAGGCATTTGGGGTGTGACTCGTGGAAACCACCTTTCATATCACTGAGTTTTTTGTCATTTTGATATAACTACAACATTTCTTCCCCTGCACTACGTTAGCAATGTGCTTGGAAGGGGATCATAGTTTGACAAGGGGAATGGGAGAGAATTTGGTATCCAGTCTGCTTGTAGTGTCAAACAACTCTAAGCACGTACATGGTAGTTAATTTGGAATTAGAAGTCATTAGTAAAGGAGAAGGGTTCAAGTGAAGATTAAAAACTAACTCAAAAAATTTCTGTTCCACCTGTGGGTCACATCTCTTTAAATGTTCAGGCTTGGGTAGCTAAAATTAGCTGAGAACTAGTTTTTTTTAAGTGCTTGTTTTCTAATTAGGCAATTTGGTGGTAGAGTTGAGCCCTACACTAGATGATTGCAGAAGCTGAAATGGCTAATTGTAGATGCCTGCTTTTGAAAAAATGAACCATTACCTATGCAAGGTTTCAGCTTCTTCATCTCTAGAATAGAGATAGAATTTCCCGGTATGGCTTTTGGGACTTTGTTGGTTTGAATGGATTAGCATGAGACAAAAGCTTTAGATATTTGGCTAGAAAAAGTGCTGTGGAAATACAGTATATTATTGTGATATCCTTTGAGACATTTCTGTGAAGCCGGTGGTGACTGTCATGATAATAAAGCAAGCCTCAGAGAAACTAACGAAATAATGATCCTACTTCCTTTCTAGCTATCCTTTGAAAGGGCAAATGCAATGAGTGATAATGGTTTAATGAGAAAAAGTCATTAGGGCATCCAGCCTGCATCTTTAGAAGTGCAAAGCATTTTGGGAGATCTTAAAATTACTCAGAGAACAAACCCAAAGTAGCTCTGTCAGAATATTAAACTGTTATTTGTATTCTCTTTTGATGCTGATTGAAACCAGTGATCTCTTTCACTGGCTGGTGGCTGGTACATGTGTAGTCACAAAAGTGGCTTGTTCATTGCTGCAGTGCTGTTGGAAGGGTAAGATCAAGGAAGTTCCTCTGCTTGCCCTCTGTCCGTTATCCTCTGCTTGGAGCTTAGTGTTACCTGAGGATTCCTGACCTGTTGAATTTGCATTTATAGGAGGTCTCATGTACTGGAATTAATTGTCCTGGATTATTCAGTCTCATTAATAAAGATGCTTCCGTTTCAAGATTGGCTGGAGAGGGAAGGCTTCTATTTTTTGTTTGTTTGGTATGGATACGTAGTGAAACAAAAGTTTCAGATACTTTGGGTGGGGAAATTCTATGAAAATACAGTACATTATTGTCATATTCTTTGGGGTATCTCTGTGAAGCCCAGTGGGTGATACTACTATGCATTAGAACAGAAAAGCTGTAAGTGCAAATGGAGGTAATATTAGCTCTATTTTTGAATTAAAGAGTTAACCAAAACATAAGGAAGTTGTTTGAGACTTGAAGCACCCTGGGTGATAACTGGTCAAAGGAGAAAGGCTGGTTCAACCCATTGAAAGAAAGAAGGACTTTATGAAGTATTTAGGAATTGTCCTTGAAGGATGCACTGAAGGAAAATGTTGGAGCCACATCAGTAACAAAGCAACCTTTTGACTTCATGACTCCTACAACTTGGAAGTCTGAAACCAGCTGTCTGGTTTTGTGGCTTGACCCTTTTGGTGTCACTCTGGACTCCACTAGCAGCAGGGAAAGCAGCAGAGCTGGGGTAGGCTCTGGCATTTCTCAGTTTCTCCAGCCACGTGAGTTGCACTGTTCATTGTGATGCCAGAAGTGGCTTGCGCCATTTCTCTGCCAGGCAGAAAAGGAGCAGAGGATTAGTCTCAAGCAGAACCAAAAAGCTGCAAATTCTAGAGGCTTGTTGAACTTAGGAAACCAAATTACTGGAGCTTGGTACTGGGAAAGGCACTGAACTGCTGCATGTTCTCTGATCATCAGTCCAATAAAAAGCATGATTAGAGAGGAGGGCAGGGGCCATGGATTCCCACCCTAATAGAATTGTAGATATGTCCAGGTAGGCTTTTTATGAGGACCTTTCCTTGTCCATCTGCTGAGGGCTGTGTTTGCTCTGTCCCTACGACAGAAGCTGAGTTGGTTGGAAGCCAGGCTCTCCCCACTCTTTGCATGGGGTGGGGGGGCATTTCAGGCAGGGTCTGCCACCCTTTCCTCCTAAAGCCAGCTGGTGCTGAGCACTCTTCAGGTGTGGGATCCTGTATGGAGTAGCTGCTGGGTTGTTCTGGTAGGAAAAGCCTTGTTAGGAAAACAAAGTATGAAAACAGTAGAGAAACAAGCAGGACAGTGAGGTTTCAAACATGCCCACAAATGAGGAGGAGGACACTACAGAAAACCCTCTGTGACGAAGCAGCCCTTTTCCCCAGTCACGAATGGGTAATACCACCCCCAGATCATCTGCTGCTCTGGGTGGGATTTGCTAGTGTAGGGGCCTGAATCTGTCTCTGTAGCTCAGAAAAATTCACTGCCTGGCACAAAGTAGGATGGGGGTGACTGAGGACTCAAGATGCCAGTTTAGGCACATTTTTATCTAGACATGAGTTCAGCAGTTACAATTCTGAGCCACATTTGGATCCCCATCTTCAAGTCAAAAATCAACCTATCTAAATAAAACTGTTGTTGTTGGGTTTAATTTGGATTCTTATGTTGAATTTGTCTGAAAACAGAATTCATACTAAGGGTGCTGCTGACATCAGAGTCCTCTTAGGTGCAGATATCCTTTGCAATCCTATACTGGCACACGAGGGCAGAGCCTGCCCCCAAATCCACCTGCATGGGAGCACCACAACTCCCCAGATGTGTATGATAAATGAATGCAGAGACAGACACTTCCACAAAGGACTCAGGTTTTCTTCTCTTTTCTGCTGGCCACCCTGAACGAAACAAAAAATCTTGTGTTTTAAGCATAATAATGCTCAGATTGTAACTTGGAGCATCTGTTCACACAGTCATTCCCTTCCCCTGAGCTCTAATAACCACATAAACTCTTTTTGTCTCCTCTTTTCTCCAGGTCAACAGACTATGGCACTACCTATGAAAAGCTAAATGACAAAGTAGGCCTGAAGACTGTGCTGAGCTACCTATATGTCAGTCCCACTAACAAGAGGAAGGTAAGGGAGAGCCATTGCACTGGTAGCTATAGAAACAAAATTACAGCATTCTGAGAGGAATTATGATCCTAAAGTGAGATCTGTTAGTAATTCACAAGAGTTTGAATTTGCTGTCTAAGTTGCACTGGTGCAATTCCATGGAATCCCATAGAACTGATCCTGCTTTACTTGTAATGGTAATGAAGTACTTAATTCCCTCCTGAACTTTCTAGAGAAGTAAAAAGGTTGCTTTTATTTGCATCTGACTGTTACAATTTTAAAGAACTCACACAAATATTTCTGGGTTTCTTGCTTACACTGGCTTTGGCTATTACACCTCTCCCTGCCTTGTGTCTCATTATTATTAGAAATACTGAGTAAAAGGCATTTATTTCTGCATTTGACTCTTTCTCCCCACATTTGGAGGTAAAGATGTAAATGACATTTTCTTTGGTTGCATCATGTAAGGGGGCTGAAAGCAGAATATGCCTGTGAGAGTGGGTGGAAGACCTACAATTTGATTTGGTTGTGTAGGAGAGAAGATGAGGTCACAGCTTTCCAACCCCCTGCTCACTCTTCCCACATGATGCAATTAGGGCTGCAGCTGGCTCACACAAGCACAGCCCAGGAACTGCAACTCAGTGCCTTTTTGGTTTAAAATTATTGCTTGTGTTGATTCAGGGGAGGTAGTGGGATAAAGATGCTTTCAGCTACCCACAGAAATCACTGTGGGAGTGCTGCAGCACGAAGCTAATTGCTGACAGTGAAGTTATGTTTGGACAGTGTAGAGGCCCAGTGCAACATATTTGGCTTGATCACTTCCAAACTGCCCATATCCTGTCTCCATCAAAAGATTTCCAAACTAGTAACTTGCTGCTTATACTGTTCTTAATATGACTGTGGTGCTTTCCATCACTGGTCAGTCTACAAATGTTTTGGGACTGATGTTTATTTCAGTCTGTGTAACCATAAGGCAGATATAGCCCTGGTTGCTAAGAGTGTTTGGACGTACAGGGAAGAGGAAGAATGCAGTGACCAGAGTTCAGCTTCTATTTTTCCTGATGCAGGAGCTGAACTATTGTGACAATTACCTTGACTTTTTTTACCTTTCTCTTTTTTCCTGAGTAAAACAGATTAAGATGTTTTGTAGAGACTCTTCCTGGCCTTCACACCCGTCCTATATGCAGTATGGGGGACACTGAAGAGTTAATTCTTCTTCATTCTGTTTCCAAAGCAACTCTGCCCACCCAAAAGCACAGGCAATATGCTCAGTTACAAATCCTACGTCACTGGTGTAAAGACTCCCTCACAAATCAGAGTACGAGGGTATATTATTATCTTCTAGCAATTTCTCAGGCTACTGAGCTTTACAGATTAGCAGACCTCTTTTTTTTTAATTAAAACCACCTACATTTCATCATATAATGGCATATAGGCCTATCTTTACTTGCTGTTTACTCATTTGAGATTAGAAAGTTAAAAGAAATTTTTTGGTTTTCTGTTTTAAGGAAATGATTTTTGGACCTATCTGTGCCCTTCTTATCCCTTCTGAAAATTCTTATGAAATGTAGAAACAAGCTGTAAGGAAAACTCATAGGAAACCAGCTTTAGTGCTGGCTGCTGTGGGAACAACTTGCTTCCATTCTTTCTACCTCTGCTAAATATATGAGCACTGTTACTGTGCATGCCTAAACAGCTGGTCTGTCTGCACTCTGCTTTGTTGACCATCAAAACAATTACAGACATTCATGTAGCACTTGAAAAGTGTCTGAATAAGATGTCACTGGACTGGAGCATCTGAAATTTGTCAAATTCAGATTTGGGTTTATTGTCCACCCACTCTTCTTACAGATTTTTGAGGTTATGGACTGTAAAAAATGCACTAGGGTTGTAGTCTTCTCGCAGTCTCTCTGGGTGAATATTATTCCTGTGGCATGGGGAGTAAGCAGAATTATTTTGCTGAGCTCCTGAGGGCAGCTGCCAATACTGAATCACAAAGCAATAGGTGAATCAATTACATCCCAGCAGAAAAAGCCCAGGTCCCTTGTGTCTCACCTCCAGCAGCAGAAGTGCTGCCTTGCTGAGCATGGTGCAGGGATCTCCTGTGAGCTGCAAGAGAGGTCTTTGCTTGAGGCAGTGAGGAGTGGGGAGGGAGGTACCAACAGTAACTTATGCACAGAGCCTGTGTGCACACATGAACCATGCAGAGCTTTCCAGGCAAGGTGTTTTCTCTTGAGGCACTCACTCCCAGGCACTGATTGGAGCTCCTGCTCCATGCCTGGTGGCTCCTGTCGATTTCTGATGGGTGTGCACATTGCTGCTGGCCCTGTCTACTCATTAGTGCTTAGAGGATTAGCGCTTACTTGGAGGAGGAGAAAAGCTTTCCATACATTCATTCCTAATTGATTTACTAGTGAGAAGGATAATTACTTCTCAGCTACCCTGCAGAACTACAGTGGGAATTACCTGTCAGATTTCTTTGAAGACCCAAAATGCCTCTTTTCAGCTGTTAAATAGGAATTATGTGTTCAGCCAAATGCCAGTTATATAAACATCATTTACCTGAATTGTGGCATAACTCTGGGCTCAATTATGAGGCACAGGGATTTAAAAACTGGCATTTTGCTTTCTTCTTTTGAAAGAAAAACCTTTTGTTTCTGATTTCTTTTTTTGAAAAACTTTGGTGGGAATGTTTTAATGTTTGGCCACCTGTGCTGTATTTCTTGGAGGTCAGATTTAGCCTGTAGCTGTTCCTGGCTTTTATATGTTGCTGCTGCTGAGTGATATCCACCCCACCCTCCTCATGCACAGAGTTAACCAGGGAACAGAGCAAAGACTGAGCTCAGGTGGCTTTGGCTGTAGTGCAGATCTGGGTCCCAGAGCTCCGGCCTGCTCCAGGTCCTGCCCAACCTGCTGATGGCTGCTCTTGGAGCCAAGATGGGGTGTGCCCATTTCCTAGAAATTACAGAAGTTATTCGGAAAATGCACTTTCCCCTTATGCAATTTGAAATTTGCAGTATTAAATCAAAATTGAAACATGCACATACCAAAGGAAGCTGCTGGGGGATTGTATTTCCCAGCTGTGATATCTGAGAGGTGCCATTCCTAGTGGTCAGGGCCAGCTTGGTGATCTGAGACCACCTTGGGTGCTGACACAAGGGAACTGCCCTGTGTTCTGCAGCCCACTGTGAATCTGCAGACTCTGGCTGCATTGTAGCCAAATCACTCCCTGCAGTGGGCCAGGACTACTTCATCTTCCCCTGGAGCTGTCATACTGCTAATTCCCTTCCCCTAAGAACTAACAAGTTCAGGGTTTCACAGTGCTTTGCAAGTGTATGGAAAGCCTCTGCTGCTGGGAGTTGAAACTGCCAGACATGGATCTGCTCTCCTGCAGGTGGTTGGGCTGTTTTCTCCTCTGACTTGCACAATAGGCACTTGTGTCTGCATCAGGAAAACCTCCACTGAGCTCTCCTTCCTGCTGGGAAATTTCAGGTGATTCTTTGCCCTTAGCAGTCAGACAGCTCTGAAGTCCTGGGGACTGGCTTTCTTCAGAGTTCCTGATCTGGGCTCTGGTGAGAAGCCAAGTGCCTCCAGTGTTGACACTTCTAAACCCATGAAGATGCTCTAATAGGCAGAGTGTATTTCAGGGCACATCTTCCCCTTTTTAGTGCATCTACCCTCCCAGTTGTTGGCCTGAGAGAAAGGCCACATGTGAAGCATCTGCTTTGTCCAGTTGCCAAATAGGTTGCAACAAGCAGGTAACTTGTGGTAAACTTCAGAGTGGAGAAATTTTCATATTTTTTTGGCAGCACCCCTTCCTTACAGATGAATGGGATTTAACAGCAGATGTTTGAGCGCTCTGAAAAGCTGAAATTAGCAAAATGCTTATCTTTGGCTTTTCTACCCTGTAGCCTGTTGTCTGTCTTTGGGGATATGACAAAAAGCTGCTTACTCTGTGCTGGGCAGAGATCTCAGTTCCCTGCTGACCTTTAATTTAAAGCTGTATTTTGGGCACTAGTTACATTTTACTAGAGGCAGAGTTTCACAGTGGTTTGGGAATTAAAAGTGTTTATTTCTTCCAAAACACTAAGGGAAAAATCTCTTCTATTTTAGTAGGAACGTGTCTCTTGACTTTTTAAATTTCCAGTTTCTTTTTATCCCGATTCTCTTCTTTCTTTATGGTTGCTCAAAAAATTCTGTCAGAAAATTGAATAATTTCCACAAAATATTAAGCTTGTGATTCTTTGCTTAACTGGCTGCACTTCTAAATGTCACTGCTTGGAGCTGAAGTGCTGTGATTCCATACTTTCTAGCATGAGTTGGTCTGCTGGGTAAGATCCCCCATTGTGAGGACATTCGCTTTCTTCTTGGTTGTCAATAACAAGGTTCATTTTACAATTAATGCCTCACAGAGGGGTGTAAAGCCCTTCCAAAAGGGTGCAGAAAGATGATGAGAATTGAAGTCCCATGTATCTGAAGCACTGCTCTTTTCAGGCACAGAGGTGCCACTTTGAATCTCAAGGAAATGTTGAACCATAGATTTTAGGTATTACTTTTCCCTGTGAAACATTCTGTAAAGAGTGCTTATTCTTGGTGAAGATGTTTAGTTGAAAACCCAGTTCTCACTCTGAAACTTTTATCTCTACCCTTTGGCAATACTGTGGAGGTGGAGACGATACAGTTAAAAAAAATTAAAAGAAAGAGAGGAAAAAGGAAGAGAATAACAACTCTGGCAAATCAACCCCACTTTCCTGTATAGAGTATTGCTCAGATAAGGTGTGGATAAACTGGAGGCCCTGATTGCATTTAAGATCTGAGGTGACAGTTCTGATGTCTTAGGAATACCTTCCTTCATGAATTTGCTTTGCAATTCAGTTGGCTGCAGCTGTTTTTAGCTTTTCCCCTGAGCTATTACAATCATTGTTGCAGGTGATGACTTGAAGAATTAAAAGGTTTGTAGCCTTTTATGCTGACTGTCTGAAAAGAAACATCACCCAGGTGCAGTGAATGAAATGAAGACTCCCCCCATTTTCCCCTTATATCTGAACTGAAGCATTTTAGGTTTTATTTAAAGGTAGACCTTCCAGCTAAGCTATTTGAACAGAAGTTGCAAACAGAATAAAGTTATGGTGCTCAGTTATAGCTTTGAGAAAATGGTTTTTCTGACTAGTTTCTTAGTTGTCACAGAATCAAAATGGGGGGGCAGTAGAAATCACTGAAGCTGTAAAAGCCAAAGTCATGCTGCACCTCTCATACCTCATCATGCCTCTAAACTTGGCCCATCAGAAGGACAAATGTTTAGAGATATTTAGAGAGTAATAATTTCTGAAAGATAAATCTAATTAGATTTGTTTGTGTCTGTGCAGTTTCTTGGGGCTGAAGTGCAGCAACTGTTTATGAGCTGGCAGAGAGCAATGCTGTGTTGTTGTTCACATTAATGAAGGAAGAAATTGTCTGCAATACTGCAATTGCAGAGGAATGCATCTACCTGACTGGTGGCTAGTTAGAATATTGGGAGTGACACCTCCCTTTACAGAAACTGGAGATCCCAAAATGAGCATGAGTCACTTTGACCTCCCCTTTATTTCTTCTTGCTCTCTTGGAGAGTAACTGAGAGCAAAACCTGTCCTGGCCTTCCCTATCTCCAAAGGGAATTCCTCAGCTGTGACTGGAGCCTCAGGGCAGAACCATGATTCAAACTTATTCTGGTTTTGCCTTCATTTCTTAGTTCACATGCTCCGAAGGGAATTTCTACAGCATTTTGTTTTCTCCTTACTCATCAAATGCGTGTCAGGTTGATGAGGCAGAGGTTCCAGCATGCACCTGATACTTGCTAGCCCAACCTGAACTGATCTGCCATGCTTAGCCACAGCTCTCATTAATCATCTGCTGCTTTATCCTAAGACTGCATCCCCTGCTATTGGTGAGGAACTGAGCTCTGCAGTAAAGCCCAAATGGCTTTAGGAAGATAGAAGGTTTCCTTGGACCCTTTTTCCTCATTGTGCTGACACTGTGATCAAGGGTCTGTGCTGCAAACTGGCACTTGCTGATGTGGTTTCAAGAATGTATTTGTAACTCAAAGGCAATGGGGCTGAGTTAGAGCCACAGGGCAGGAGTGATGGAACAAGCTGTTGCTACTGTCTTTTATCCCTAATTCTTCCCTTCAGCCTAATGGAGTACAGTCACTAAATAGCTCTTGGTTTTGCAGCTGCCGTTAACAGGGACTAAATTACCTGACATGCAAATGCTGCTGTAAAAGTCTCTGTGTGCACTTCTTCCCTGAACCCATTGAGCAGTATATGGTGTTCCTGTGTTTCTCAGAGCTCCAAAATCCATGCTACCCAGTCCAGCCTTGATGAGGGCAGGTAGGGAGGCTGTGAAACAAGTGCCTAGCTTAGCTGAGCTCAGGTTTGCCTACTGTGGTTAACCAGTGGATTGTACAAATGTGGCTGTGAACAGGGTAACATCTCAGCGTATCCATCTCGTAAATACACTTCAGGAACAGTCACACTCCATCTCCAGAGCTGAAAATCTCAATAGAGGAATAAAATGTAAATGAAGAAGTAATATTTTTCTTCACTTACTGGTGTTGCAAAGATGATTTCCTCAAGGTCACCCACAACATCTATGGAAGAGTGAGAGGATGTGTGACATGATGTTTTATCTACAAGGTGCAGTGTTTTGTGCTGTTGTATGTGGGATTCTCTCTACGTGTCCAATTAATTCAGCTTGAATTTGGCACCTGAGAAAAGAGATCATTTTGTAAATGTTTGCAGAACTGTGACCTGCAGCTGTGTGAAAGAAATACTGAGTTACAGGCGTTTTGTGATACTTCAAGAAGAGGACTTCAAGAATTTCTTGTTTGAAGGGTTTTCTGTTTTTTATTTTGAATTCAGCAAAGTCACCTTTTCAGAGCAGGTTTCTTTGGCCTTTCCTATGTAAGATATATAGTTTCCTGATGCTGGATGACTTGGTTTATTAGTGTTTTGAACATGGTTCAAGATCAATGAATGGAAAAGAATGAGATATAAATGCATAAATACTTTTAAATCTTTTTCAGTATGTCCAAGTTGGTATTTTTGTTGTTGTTTTTTTCTGTTGTGTCTTTTGCATGTGTGTTTTTCTGGGTTTTTTTTAAAATTATTGTTACTTATATGTTTGGGGATTGTGCCTCTTGGTGAATCTTTTTAGTCAGGATGCTACTGTGAGAGTTTGCTGCCCTCTTGTAGGGACTGAGAGGCTTGACATGCCAGATGCCCCACTGGAACCTGACCTGACCTGTAGGATCCTGTCCCTAGAGAAAGAACAAACAAAGTCTGTTTGCTTGCAGGTTTTAGCTTTACCATTTCTGGCTTCACATATATCATAGAGAAAAACAGAGGTTGTGCAACATCTGTGGTCTGGGAGATGACCATTTTCCAGCACAGACAATACAGAGTTGGGATCCAAACTGATGCAAGACCCCCAGTGGAAGTTTTCCCCTTTCTTAAACAGGGACAATGTGATTGTTGTTCTCCAGGGAAGCCTGTCCCTTGCAATTCATGGATGTGAAAACTGGGGATTCCTAGTGGTTTTTTCAGTTAGTTCTCTGAAGAAGCAGATACATTTAAAAACAAATGGAAAAAAACCCCACCAGACCCACTGAACCACACACATTGCTCATCAGCTGTTTCTAAAAATAAATGCAATTGAGATAATTAACAAAATACTCCCATATGGCATTATTTAATGGGGCTGAAGGGAAGAGGATTAAAAAACAGGTATAAATAGAAACTGCCATTTACAATGAAAGCTATCTTTTCAGTGTTTGTGAAGGAAAATAAGTTCATATATTACAAAACTTGAGTCAGGGTTCTCTTTGTATACCTTTATAAATCTGTATTTTGCATCTTTGCACCTCTGTATTCCAAATGGCGAAGAATTTTTTGAGCAAATGAATGGTTATCAGGTAAGAGTGATAAACTTGGAAGGATACTGGTGCATTTCTATGACAGGGCTAAAATTCAGTCCCTCTCTCCTGTTGCACTCTGCCTGCTTTGCCTCATATTGCTCCAGTCAGGGCCCTATGGAGGCTTAGAGATGCTACAAGGTTGTTAAGACAAGAAATGGAGTAAAACTGAAGAGGTCCCATCCATATTCAGATGTAGAGTTCCCAGAGCTGGCTGTCAGAAAAACAGAGGTAGTTTGCTCCAGTTTAGACAGTGAGCGTTAAAGGGCAGATCAGGGGTTACAATATCAGCAAAAATAAAGCTGCAATTTCATCACCTAGCATGAGCATTGCTTTTATGAAGTGGGCAGAGTGGAGCTGTGTGAGCTTTCAGAGTGCCTTGTCTTGGTTAGAGGGAGGAGAGGGTCTGTCAGGAGGCATCACCTTGTACAGAGCTGCCTATATTAACCACATGGCCTGCCAGCAGGGTGAACACAGCTGCAGGTCCTGGTATAGAACAATTTTATGAGACTTTTTTCCTTCCTCCATCCTCCTTACCACACTCTGAAACATGGCCATCTCATTTACTACTGCAGCTCCAATAATATATTAATTTATGAAGTATGAAAAATGAGGTAGTTTTGAATTAACGAGGAGGGGCATGGTGCTTCACAGACAGCAGGATAATCAATCAATAATAGTGAGTCACTATATCCTGTTATTAAAAAGGAGGGAAAAGTAATAGAATGGGTGGAGAGCAGCTCTTGGAAAAGGGGCAGGTGGGTCCTTTTGAAGACGATATACTGTTCTGACCTTGATCTTTAGTGGTAAGAGCTGGTTCACCAAGACTTATTTATTTCCCTTTGAGAAAAATCCTCCCACCACCCCCTGCAAACCCCAAACACAATAGTAAGTGGCAAAATACCTTTTAATTTCATTATTTTACAAAGTGAAGAATAGAGAAGCTCAGCATTACTGAGTGAATTCTGATTTTAATAGCCAGGATCAGCAGAGTCTGCAGGGCACGTGCTGCCACAGTCTCAGTTTGTGGTGTATGCCCACGTCTGCCTCTTACAGTATAACTGTAATGTCAGCTCTGGTGTTATCACTTCTGGGTAAAATATTTTATCCCAAGCAGCATTGGGAAACCTGGAAATACTTGTCTGGCTGTGTTAGAAATAGTTTTCTTCAGCATGGAGCTTGGCTGGGCTGGATCTTAAAGAGTTATTTCACTGTGTTGTGGAGTGCTTGAGGCTTCTTTTTGCATTAGTGGGAGTTCATTGCCCTTCACCCTCTCGGTTCTAAGATGCCTTTTTTCACTGTATACAGACAGATGCTGCTGAACTCCAAAAGTAATGACAGGGGTTTTCTAAGTGCTGCACAGATGCAGTTAGGGAAAACTCAGGCTGTAGTTTTCTTATAAATCTAGGCAATCAATTCTTAGACCAGTCCTTCTGTCTCTGAGGAGAGATTGGTTCTGGCTTTTACAGTGAGCCCTCTAATATTTTAATTCTCTGTTGCTGATAGAAAAAGCTCATCTGTCATCTTTTGTCTCCCTTGGAACCTTCCCATGGCAGACCAATATGATCTTTAAAAATGCCTGCAAGAAAGCAACAAAACTCCTGAAACAGTTGTGCTCAGAGATTGAGAGGCAATGGAATGGGTGCAAGGAATGCAGTGCTCAGGACCTGGAAATGGGTGGAAAGATAGAGTAAGCTTGGCAATTTTCTGATGTTTGCCAATTGATTCTAAAACCAAAGTATTAGGGTTGTGTTGGAGATAAAACTCTTATCCCCTCTTCCAGTTCTGTTTCCTCTTACAGTGGTTCTTCAGAATCCTGCAGTGACCAGAGCTCACATATGAGCATGAAGGGGTACAGAAAGGAAATGAAATGATTTTCCCTGAGCTGTGAAGTGTCAGTGACCCTGTTGGAATAGGATGTAGCTGCTGTGGTTTGGTCTCTGGGGCAGCCACACACTCACCTGCTCAGTGTGTAATTGCAGACAAGACTACTGCCATAAACCTGCAAGGACTATTTCATTGGGAGCTAATTATTAAATGTAATGGAAAATGTCGAAGCCAGTGAGGTGCTAGTTGGGAATCCTCTGCCTAGATTTGGAACCTTCCCGTATCTGGCACCTGAATCTTTGGCACCCAAGTTAGCATGAAGAGCTTGCAGTCCGAGTGGATAGCTTAGAGCTGAGCGCTACCATACAGAGCACTGCAATGCCATCATGTTTTGTAACTTTAACCTCTAATTTTTGTGTGGCCTCGGCCTTGCATCCAGAAATTGGATAGACCTTTTATCATCTTAGCTTTCTCCAGTGGGGAGATGTTAGGAAGAGAAGTACATTAGGGACAATGAGGGACACGAGTAATAGATGCCAGGTAAGTAAATTGAGATAGATGTTAAGCATCTGGATGTGAACAGTGATAAAGCTGACTGTTGTCTATGTTCACTCTGCAATCTGACTAAAAAAGCAGAAAAATGAAGTGGGTAAGCAAAGGAGAAGCAATGATGCATTTAAAATTGTATTCAGATTTAATGGCCTCAAGGGAGATACATAACATGATTTTTATTTTTCTATAGAGTCATGAAACACTCTAGTGTCCTCAAATGAAACAGACTGCTGAATACAGGCTGCAAAAGTTTACCCCCATGAGTAACTATCCATGCACATCTTTTTGTTTTCTGTAATGGGGCAACTACTGTGAGTAAACTTATACCCACATGTAAAGTGTTCTCCCAGGTGAGACCTATAATCAGAGGAGTGTTTTTATATAAATGGTGCTCTCAGTTCCAGCAGCTGTGGTGCACACAGCCTCTCCTTACTGATAACATTATTTTCTGTAACTATTTCTGCTTACATGGGAAGTTACCATAATGGTGAAAATTACTTTGTAGTTCTATGGAAAATAGCACAACCATGCATTTACTCAAATAACATATAATTATAACAGCGAATGCTGCTTTTCTCTTTCTGTGAACACAGTTTGGGATTAGAGCTGTTCCCTGTCACTAGAAAAAAAAAAGCTGGTGACCACAAAACAATGTGTCAGATACTGTAACAACTGGGGCTTTCCTGTGTAGAGTCCAGAAAAGTAAAAAGGCATCATGCAGAACAATGCCATGCAGAAATACCAGCCGCTAGAGCAATATACTAATATAGATCAGAGGTTTGTATTTGTGTGGAAGGTCTGGTTGGTGCCTAAGATCACCAGTGGAGGTTTCTTCTACTTCTGCCCACTCATAGAAGTGCTGGTCAAACTGGATGTACAAATCCAGTGATGGTGCTTGTAACCCATTTGGCAGTTTGTGGAGCAGAGCTCTGCATGAACATGCTGTGACACAGAAAAGCCTTTGGCAAATTAGCTGGACAGCACTGGAGTGGCCTCAGGCAGGTGACAATTCTGTGGCAGAGGACTTTGCTCCTATGATCTCTGGGGAGCTGGAGAATGTGCAGCTGTAACAAGAATATAACGGCTTGTAGTAACCTTGGAGAAAGGCTGTCTTGCTGTGACAATGAAAAGATTTTTCAACCAAGCATGTGGCTGTTGTCAGTCAGTCACTCTTTGCCAGGTCAAACACATGCATTTTGGATGGCTTCCATCCCCACTGGCACCTGAAATTTAACAAGCAAATGCTTGCTGTGCCTTGTAATTAAAAGTGAAAAGTACATGTGTCCATTGCCAAAAAGACAAGAGGAAGAGAGGAGACATGTTGTTCTGACCTGCTCAGCAGCAGAACAAAGATAAGGTGTTCTGCTTTGTTTGGTCCGTTACGATGGCTTAGTCCACTCCTGTGCATGCAAATTGGATCCAGCCTGGGATTTGGCATTGTGGGCAAGTTCAGATGGCAGCCTTAGAGTATCTGTGTTCTTTTCCCAGCTCTGAGTTTTGTCAAAGTCTTACAGCCATGATATATTTTCATTTCCCACCTGCCAGTGAAGATGGCAGAGTGGTTTTCCTTGAAGAGCTCTTCCTTTATATGCAATTAAACCTTAATTTGCTCCTGATCCTCAGGGCTTCTTGCACGGTGCATCTGTGCTCTTGCGCAGGTGCTGGAGGTGCTGATTAAAATGGAGTGCCCTCTCCATTGGGAAGGGACTGTGTGAGCTTGGAATTCTCTGAAGTGTTTTGTTTTGGTATGCCAATTTATGGCAGGTATGGCTGAAGTGCCAAAAGCCTCTTGCAATTTTGTAGAAACTTGAACAGTTAATTGTAATTTCAGTCTGGGTGTAATTGGATGTGGGAGACAATAGAAGACAACAAAAGATTAACCAGGCTTATTGCCTGTAAACAAGTGGGGTAGAGTGACGTGCATCTCCTCAGAGAAGGCAAGGTAGTGCTGGTGGTACACATTTGATGCACTCCACCAATGCCCAATCTTGTCTGAAAAACCCTGCTGTTTTATGCTAAAGAAAATTTTTCATTTTAAAGTTGATTACTTTGTTTCTGGTAATGGTTCTCTTCTTTGTGTACCCTCTATGAAAGGCAAAACATTCTTTGGAGACGATGAATCTGCATGTCACCTGAACAGCATCATGTACTCTGATCATTCTGTCTCAGTGCTGCAAAGATGGGGAGCCCATGCATGGGTTCCCCACGGTTGTTGCTGTCTTCTCAAACCAGTTTGGTGGTTTAGAGAGCTGTCAGTCTCTGGCACAACTGGAGGGGTCTATGGAAGAGGTCCTTCAGAGGGGTTGAATGCTTACAGAAACAGCTATGATCTCTGAAAAGTTCAGTGGCAAGCAATGTGATTCTGCAGACTAGAGGTTGTTTTGTAGTTACAAAGAATTCCTGATGGGAAGGAAGTTCTGGAGGGAGGTTAGTGTGAAGTGTCTAAAATGTCTTGAGAGAGCTATTTGGTTCTTTGGTCACGGTACATATAATGCAGACCCAATGCAAAAGTCTCAGGAAACTCTTATTTCATTGCTGAGTTTCTATGGGTGTCTGAGTCATTTTTCATTATCCAATAATAAATACAGTAGTGAAAGTCACCTTTAACACTTAAAGATTGCTTGGGTTTTATGGGATTGTATTGAAGTGAGTGCCAAGGTATAAAAGCCTTATGGTTGAGGTACTTTTATAACACATGCTTCATAAACCCTTATAAAGTGAGTGCAGTGCACTTCATCCTTTAAGATTACAGCACTATGGTTCTGAGAGTTGGTGATCTGGTGCTATATTCATTAATTAAATCTGCCATTAATGTTAAATTTTGGGCAATAAGAAGTGAAGTTACAAGAAGTTGAAGTGGGTAGGTCCAGACCATTTATCTCTCATGAAAGCTCAGTGCCCCTTTACTGCTTGACTGATGCCCACAGGTTATCCTTAACATTAAGCAAGTTTTTGAGCCATGTGAAGGAAGAAGGAGTCCGAAATCTGGGATACTCTGTAGCACAAGGGTTTGCAATGAGGATTTTCCTTTTGGGACACAAAGTAAGTAATTTTATAAAAGCTGTTGCCCTCTTCGTGGATGCCCTGTTTGGCTTCCCAGAGGGCAGATGTCCCTCTTGTGACAGCTGCTGATCCCTAAATAATGGAGTGAATTTCCTGGCTTGTATGTAAATACATGAGATTTCTCTCTAGAGCAGATTTTTACCAGTGACATGTCCCATTTTTGCTGTCTGATATGCTTGGTGACTAGAAAACGGAGGTTGCTTTCATTTCCTTCTGATTATTGCAGAAGTCAACATATCTACAGGGCAGTGAGCAGGTATTTAGCCACCTCTGAACATCTATGGAAGATTGTATAAAGTTAAGGTGTGCTTTCTAGAAACCCTCTTTCTAAACTAGTGCAAATCATTCAAAGACACCTTTAGTTTAGCTGATTTATATGGGTGTTACTTTTGCTGGTAAATAGACAGTTACTTGTGGTTCCAGCACTTTTTAGTCTCAGAGGGAATTGGGCTGATTTAATTGAAGATTTAGGTGAAATGGCATGGAGTTGTGAAAGAAGGGAAAAAAGAATGAGATTTTCTTTGCAATGAGTTGCACTTGTTCTCAATGGGAATGGCAGAGAAGGGCTTTAGATATACTGTGTAGCTGGGTTATAAGATATTTGGGTTTTGTTCAGACCTCTGAGGGCATCCTTTAGTTTGCAGGACAAGTAATTGCAGTAGTGATGTTGGAGAGAAAAAGAATGGGAGGGGAATGAATAACCAAGTGTTTGCCAATGAGAAATTCCAATGGTCAAACGTGTAATCTAAAATGCTTCGATGTAGAAAATCACTTTCCCCATAAGAGAGTTCCAAACTGTTGATATTTAACTTTGGATGGACTGATGTTTTTAAAGAAGAAAACAACTTTTGTATCTTTAAGCCTTTAAATGTAACTGGATTTTGATTTCTCAATTTTGAAAGGAGGAAAGGACATCAAAAAATCCAAACAAAGCAAAAATCCTCCAATTGCATTGACGTTTCAGCATAAATTGTTGAAACTTTGTGGCTTTTTAAACTCAAAGCTACTGTGAAACTTTGTGGGAAGGAGACATGGGACTATACAACCCATCAAGTGTTTTAAATCAACTTGGAAAAGCAAAAGAAATGAAATAATTTTTCTGTTGTAAAATCTGATTTCGTCATTGATGATATAGATGTGGCCAGGCTTTAGGAAGGATCTAAAGTGTTTCTGAGTTGAGAGCCTAATGGAAGGAGGCCAAAAAGACCCCACAAAGCCTTTTTCACTCTTAAGATGAGCACATTCAATGTGGAAATCCCCATGAACCTGTAAACATGAAACCTCAACTTTCTGTCTTTGCAGCAGTGTTTGTGGCAAAACTGCCTTTTCAGTTATAGGAGAAGATAATGCAGTCCTACAGAGTAAATTCTAGTACTTTGCTAAAGAACTGGGTTTCTTTTGAAGCTGCGGAGGCTTGTATGGTTTGTAGGTGTTCTGTTGGTTTTGTTTATTTTTTTAAAAACTCTTTTCTTTTTGTCTTTTTAGAATAGCCTTTTACATAGGTGAATGTGACTAGGACCTCTGAGAAGAGAAGCTTATGAAAAGTGCATTAAAGTGAAGAGGAGAATCGGGAGGCAGCACACAATGGTTTAATGTTGTCTATCTATTTATCAGAACAAAAGACATTTATTTGAACCTGTCTTCTTTATTCATTTGACAGCTCTCTGGTGCTCCTTTGCTAATGTAGCTCCGTGGTGCTATTGCTACAGATTATTGCACCTATAAAACTGGTCTGTGCTGATTTAGGGAGATGTGCTTTGGTAATTTACAGTGAAAATTTATGATTGTTGAGAAAAATAAAAGGTTTCATTGAAAGCTAATATTAATAAAAATGCCATTTATGTGTTGTGTTGTTTTGGTGTTTTGTGGCCTAGTGGTGGTTTATTGACTAATTCAGCTGTGTACAAAACACATCTCTGTTGTGATCTCTGTGCTCAGGCTGCCTGTATCTCCATGCCTGCCTGGGCATGTTGTGGCATTGTGTCTGTGAGAGGAGTACAGTTACTGTACACTCATTACTGTACAGTTCAGTATTCCACATCACAGCTGTCTTTGTGCCTGGCCACCCCAGCACAGAAAAAGAGGAATATTCCATCTTAACTCACCCCCCTGCACATAACCCAGGTGAAGGCAATACCATGGAAGATGTGTGCATTAACCCAGTGACATATCTGGAATTTTGATCTGGCTAGCAGGAGCTCAGGTTCTCAGTTACAAACTCTACCCTCATTTTTGTTATTTTAGCCCCATCAGAGGGCATGACTTTTTAGTGGACTTGTGCTGTAATATGGTGTAACTTGCCTTCCTCCCTACTTCTGCATTTGAGCTCCTTTAAAGGTCATACACGCTCTCCATTAAATCTGAGTGACTCTTAACTACTGCTATGGTTTGTGTATCAAAAACATTATGGCAGGCACAGGTACATCTCCCATCCTTATTCTTCCCTCCCCTCCTTATTCTTCCTGCCTGCTGCTTGTGCTGTTTATTCTTTGGGGTGAATCTCCTTGAAGTGTTCAGAGCTGTCTGTTTCCTGCCCATGTACTGAAGATCTCAATCCATATATTGTAATTAAGGGTCTTGCAAGGTGACCTCTCCATACCATCTTCTTTCTGTGTGCTGCCTCACTGATGTCTGGTGTTCTGTCCACCTGGATTTCATTCAGAACAGCTCTGTATGTGTCCTCACTGTCCCCAAAGCTCCTGCTTTAAAAGAGATGCACTGTGTCCCAGAGAGCTCTCTTCCTCTGCATCCATTCCTAAGGAACCATCTGAAGTTTAGTCCAATTTTCAGCCTGTTTTTCTTGGTCTGGTGCTTGCCATTCATTGTTCACTGGATTTTGAAGGTCAGGAAAAAGTATGTAGCATAAATGAACTCATCTCAAGTGTGTTTTCAAGGACTTACCAATGGCAGTAACCAGTCCTGCCTGCCCTTCCCCTCTCCACTTAAACTAGAGAAAAAAACAACTGAAAGGAATATTTTATACATGCCTGTATATATAAATAATCTAGAATGTAGAAAGACCAAATGTAATTTCCTTTTAAATAAAGTCTGCCATTTAATTTAATATTATAGAAAATGATTAGATCTTAAACCCTTATAAATTACATTTGACAACTCTCTAGTGCTCCTTTGCTATTCCTTGTGGCAATTATAAATGGCAACACAGGAAGCTGGCAGAAATGCTCATTTTGACTGGAGTTTGTTTATTGTCTCTTAATTAAAAGTGATTAATCTAAATCACTACTGGGGTAGATCCTTCGTCCTGGTCCCATAATGAGACGTGGTAGTTTCAGGGCTTTGACAAATGTCCTGCTGTTTCTCCTGCCGAAAGTTCCCTCCCCCAATAGCTTTCAAGACAAAAAGTAAAAACAATAATAAAAGAAAAGCCCAGAGTCTATCACATTTCTTTTTCTGTGTGCCATGTAACAGACGTGTGTGCCAGTCTGACCTGTGTGGATGGTGGTGGGCTTTTGTTTTTCACTCTGATCCTTCTGCTTTTCCCATCCTGCTCTGTGTAGGACCAGCCTTTCCTGGGAGGATGGATGACAGCAGAGATGTTGGGTATTCATTTCTCCATTTGAAGAATGGAGAGTGGATGTGGGAACTGGGTGAAGGCACAGGGCACGATTTATGTGATGTCACCTCTAAATACGACTGTTGTAGGTTCTTCCAACTTTCTTGGCTTGATGGTTTTATTATCTGATCTTACAACCAGTGTTATGCATCCAGAAGAACAAATTGGCCAGATTTGTGAACCATCTGGTGGAAACAATGCTTTTCTTGTCTCATATGACCATTTCTTGAACTATCCACTGAAGTGCTGCAGATCATGTGTGAAATGGCAGAGGGGATGTTTTGTGTGTGTGCCACTGAATGTCCATGCCACTGTTAGCTGTCTTGTGCTCCTCATTTGAGAACAGAACTCCAGTAGTGACCTTTTAATATACAGCATTGTTAACTTTGTAATCTTCTATTACATCAGCTGGAAAATATTTTTTATTCCTGAAATTTCCTTTATTTAAAAGATAAGATCTCTCTGGATTGTCTTGTTAAATGGGCAGGCTTACATTCTTCTTCCATTCCATATAAACAAATAATTTTTACTGAACTATGTTATCGTTCTCTGGCACAGGCAATATGCTTTAGGTGAACAGGGCTATAAAATGTCTTTGCAGTCTAAGTCAAAAGTGACAGAAAAAATAGCTTCAAATAGTTGTGAAATTGTTATTGTTTGGGGAATAATGAAATTGATATTTTGATCTGATTAGAAAGAAGAAATGTACCAAAGCATCCTTCTGAGTGGAGATCTTGGAGACCTCTTCTCAGGCTAATTCCCCAGAAATCAGTTGCCTATGGGAACATTTCTTGTTCCCCAGACCATGCACCAGAGCACAATGCAAGTGCACTTCTTTAGGATTTGTACTGTGGCTTCCATGGCAATGACTAGAGACTGATTTTGGGGCTTGTAAGTGGTTTATGTGAGGGATGTTGAAGGTGCTTTGTCATCAAGCTGGATTCGTACAGATGGCTTTGCTCTGGGAAAATGTTCACTTCTAGTTCAACTTTTCATTTCTTAATGGAAAAGATCAGAAGCCATTTATGTTATACTTCCTTTCCCTTGGTGAATTCATGGAGTTAATGAGGTGCTTAAGATTAAACAAGCACTGAAATTTTTTGCTTGATGAAGGTCTAACATACCACGGGTTTTTCCATTCCTTGTAACTGATTTTTGCTGTCAAAATTAATGTACTTCCCCATTGTAGTCTTGAAGTTGAAGCTCTGTGAAGCTGCATGAGAGAACTCAATGTGGACAAAAACCAAAACTGCAGTGGATCTCAGCTAGCTGATCATTCTGCAGTGAGCTGGAAAAGGCCATTCCTAGACCTGTTTTCCCACTGAAAGACAGTTTCTATATTTGATTCAGCTGCTGTATCAACAACCTGCTGTGTTTAGAACAGCCCTAATTTATTTCCACTGTTTGCCTTTATTTTATGGTACTGGTATTTGCTTTAATGTGAAGTAATTTTCTCCAGATGTTAATAAGATGGTGTTAATGTTCTCACAACATTTTTCTTGATAATGTTTATGTAGAGCTTGCCATCTGATAGTGCAGAATCAACCCATTTTGAAATATCGGTAATAATTTTCTAATTAAAATTAGAGGCTCAGAAGTGTTTTCCTCCCTGTACAAATTGAGGTCATGCACTTTCCTGTGCTTGGGGAAAATTATGTTTTCCCTGACTGAATGAATATCTCTTACTGTACAAATTGGGGGTGTGATCTACGAAATCGTGTCGGTGTTTGCACATGTGCACGTGGATATACCCAGATGCCAGCAGCTGATCCAGGAAGGCATTCTGTGTTTCCAGAGGGGTGATGCTCTCGTTCATAGCACTGCAAGCTGCCAAATAATGAGCCTTAAATCTCAGGAATGCTGTTTACTTTTGGAGAGAGGATTCCACATGGAGGGAGAGAGGTGGTAGACAGAAGATGGTCTAGGAAAGCCTGGTGTGGCTGCCTGAAGTTCCTATATCCAACCAAAATCAACTTTGGTACATAGAATTTATCTGGATAAAATTAAAAAAAGGCATCGCCAAATAAATCAGCAAATGAATTGCCAAAGGAAATGAAACTCAAATACTAAAACCCACCCTAATTCTATGGGCTGTCAGACTCCAGTGATGTTCTGAATACATCTAACAGGAGTCAGTGCTGTATGACCTCCCTCTTAAATGATGTTCACTTTTGCTTTTCCATTAACACCTTCCCTTCATTTTTCTATTTAGATCATGCTTCTTAGTGATCCAGAGATTGAGAGCAGCATCCTCATCAGCTCTGATGAAGGGGCTACCTACCAGAAGTACCGTTTGAACTTCTACATCCAGAGCTTGCTCTTCCACCCCAAGCAGGAGGAGTGGATCTTGGCCTACAGTCTGGATCAAAAGGTAAGCAATTTATTTAATGTTCCAATGATTTGTGTGGGAAATGGATTTGTAGAGAATTTTTAAAGCTTTGTATTAAAGTTTACATACAAATACAAAGTGTTATTTAATAATATGTATTAATATTATTTGTTACAAACAGTAACAGAACATGGCATAAGCTCCCCCAGTTCATCCGAGCTCAATGCCTGCCAGGAGCTGCAGCTATAGAAGCAACACACCCCGCTTGATGCCAGCCTGGTGCCCAGTAGTTTCTTGCCCACTAGTTACTTCCTGAGTATTTTCTTGCCGAGTATTTTCTTGCCCAGTACTTTCTTGCTGAGTAGTATGTCTCCAAGTACTTTCTTGCTCAGTAGTTTTTATAGTAGCAATGTTAGTAATAGTTACTTGTGTACTTTACCGTGCACAGTGAACGACAAACAAGGCGATCAAAGAAGTCTTTTCTGTTCAAGAGGGAGGGGGAAATGTGGGAAATGGATTTGCAGAGAATTCTCCAAGCCTGACAGAAGGCTCACATAGTATGCATCTGTATGGAAACTTTGAGATAAGAAATGCTGACTTAGAAATGCCATGGAATAGGACATACATTGTTGAGAGAGGAATGGAACTAGAAACAAGCTTCAAATGATGGTCTTCCAAACAAGTCTGGATACTTTGGAGAAATAGAACTATGAAAGATGCATTGTAGTAGGACACACGAGGGGTAACTGCAGATTATTGGCTTTAAAAGGCATTAACAGCACTGTGTGGCAAAAACTGATAGGCCAAGAAATGCTTACAATGTATTTTAATTAGGAAATAGTTGGCTTCTGATTTTGATGGTGTGAATTATAACATCTGTACTGTCTCACCCTTCCCATGATACTGAAAATGGAATAAAAGTTTTTGAAACGCTTCTCAGTTGCCCCATCTCTGGGTCAGAAAAAGGTATAATCCAACAATTTTGACCTGGGAGTTGAAGGGAATATTTTCTAGAGCTGCTCCCTTTCAGAGATGATGAAGAATTTATAGTGTGCTTTGCTGTTCTCACTTTGCAGGTTTTAATGTGTTCAAAAGCCATGCAGTGACTCCAAAGCCAGTTTGCTAAAAGGAGCTGAGTGTTAGAGTGATCATGATGGGTGTGAAAACTTCAGTGGTGGTGATACTATGAAAGATGAAAAGATTTAGAGATTTGACATGATATATGAAGCTGTTCTAAAAACTTATTGATTTGTAGACACTGATTTCTGTGCTGTCTCTGAGGATGGAGCACTCAGGCTGAGTTGGTCTGTAACAGCTGGCTGTTGAGCATTGAGGGGTGCTCATTCTGCTTGCAAACTGAAGGTCAGGGAGCAGCAACAGATGACAAACTCCTCTGTGCCACTTTTAAGCCTTCTATGAGTGAGACATCTCCAGTCTGTTACTTTGTCCTTAGCAAGTTTGCCCTTACATAGCCCTCATCTGTTTTGAAAGGTGCTGAGCAGAGCAGGCGCAATGTGGTAGTAAGGTGCTGTGGCTAAGGAGATGTGTGCTTCAGTTCTGGAGCAGCAGTCCCTGCTACGGCGCAGAGCTGAGACACAGGATGATCAAGTTACAAATTCTACAAAGTTTAAAACTTGGCGAGCTTTAATCTTTCCTCTCTTATGTTTCTGTCATCCCTAGACTCTGGAAAGCAAAAACATGCTGAACAACCACTAAGTTTCTCTCATGGTGTTGGGTTGACCCTGGCTAGATGCCAGGTGTCCATCAAGGCCACTTGGTCATTCCCCTCCTCAGCTGGACAGGAGAAAATATAATGAAAGGCCCGTGGGTCGAAATAAAGGCAGGGAGAGATCACTCAGCAATTACCATAATGGAAAAATCACACTCAGCTGGGATATTAATTGAATTCATTACCTGTCAATACTCTACTGTACTTTACTTTATCCTACACTACTCTATCAGCTAAAATGCTATGTCTCTCTATTTGAGAATTTCCTTTGAAAGGCTAGTGCAAGTTTTTACCAAACTAGTTGCTGAGAATATAATCAAATAATTTCCTATTGCTCTGCTTCCCACTTACTAAAAGAATGTTGTGGCAGGCAGCAGGTGTTTTGCTGCTGTGCTACTGATGATTCTTGAGTGACATTTGCAAGAACAAAGCTATTGTAAACACACTTCTTTCATAGTATCAATTCCTTACTGTATGAAAGAGTTAGTCAAATGTCAAATAGTTTTCTGCACTCAGAGGATCAGTATAACAGGGATTTTGAAGTAGACAGGAAAGAACAATCTATTTATTTGATGTCACAAAATGGCTTGATGCCACTTTTAAATTGGAGGTAATGATTCTGCATGATCCTGGTGTTTATACAGACTTGGAAGAAAGAGGTATCTGATGAGGTGGTCATGAATGTGAGAAGCCAGATGAGACATCCTGAGTGCTCATTTGCAAAAAGATCCATCTGCAGTCAGTGCAGAGCATCTGCTCTTGGGTTGAAGCACTGTAGTTCTATTAGCAGAGCTTTGTGATCTTTTTTTGATATTAATCATTGGAAGGAGAAATCAAAATACAAGGGAGGCACATGTGATTGACTGTGAGGTGGTACTAATGCTCTCCTGATCCACTACAGCAATAGCAGGCCAGGAGCATTTCTGCTTCTGCTCCTTCAAATTAATGTATCTGTGTGCACACCTCAGCTGCTGTCTTCTGCCCAGGAGAAAGACAAGAAAAATGAACTGAGCTAGAAACACTCTGAAGCTGCTTACATTTTATTCTAGAAACTGAATAAAATTGTTTAAAGTGTGAGAGCAAAGATGAGTTGGTCTGAAGCTTGGTGGTCAAATGGAAATGGAGCAATGCCAAGTTCAGGCTTTCCCTTTATGTCTGCCTTTGCATTCAAGGCCACTCATGATGCTTTCCTTCACTGGTCAGAAGGATGGCCTGAAATGCTGGTTCAATGTGGGACCTAAAATGGAACCATGGAGCAGTGCTTTTCTCAATTGAAATGTTTGCTTAACATAACTGAGGTGTAGATTGTGCTGAGCACGTCTTGGGTTAGTAAGAGTTGTGAAAGAACTGTCACTCTGACTCAGGATCACACAGCTTCACTGCAGTCATGGCTGATACTGAGATAAGGCCCAGTGCTGTTAGAGTGTGACAGCTGTGCCATGTAAAATCCCCAGATGAAGTCTTCTGAGAGGCCAGTGTGGTGCATTCCTGCATGTCTGGAAACAGGGGCACTGCCACAGTTGAGTAGGAACCAGAGGTCAGCCCTGTCCATGTCTCAGGTTAGGCCAGTGCAAGAACAAAGTGATTTTTAGGCTTTGAGTCCCATATGCTTAAGAACATTAATCATGTCTTTTACATCTTCATAAGACTGTTGCAGTTGTTCTGTCTTTTTCTCTAGAAGCTAGATCTGGATCTCACACTTTCCCACTGTACTGTGCTATGCCTTCTCTCCTAGATGTGGTTATGGGATCATGCCAATGGCAATGACCATTTCTGGTCATTTCTCTGCTGCTACCTGAAAAGAGATAGCAAGAGCTTCTAAAATAAGTGTCTAGAAAGGCTGCAGTGTGTTCTGTAGTTGTGAGGAGGCTATCCAAAGAGATGCCATGCTGGCATCAGCTAATTGTCCAACTGCAGCCTAGTTCTGCTCATACCCCTCTGTCCTTTGTTTTTGTGCCCATTTTCCTGCAAAGCAGCATGAAGTTGCCTGGCACAAAACAGGTGGAGCTGTATCAAATAGTGCTTGCTTTCTCAGGTCATATGTCCGTTTTTTGGGGATAAAACTGCTCTGAAACTCTTCTGATTTGATGCATGAGAGGGCAATAAAATGGAAAGTTTATCATTAGCCTCTAACCTGTGGGTAATATTTATCCACAGATACTGTGACAAGGAAGGTGACTTGTTGTATGCTCTGCAGTGCAGCCACTGCTACAGTGGGACACCATATTCTTCCACCTCTCTCAGTTTTAGAAGTGTGTTTGACCCTTAAATTCTATTTTAATAACTCCTTTAGGGGCAGATTTAAAAATGTAAATAACTCTGAAAACAAATCAAGTACATACATTTTGACTCTCAGCAGCAGAAACTATTAAAGAGAAGATCTAATCCATCCTCTTATAACTGTGAATGTGTAAGCAAGTTGAAAAAAATTAATTTCATATCTTAGATTAAAGGATATATTTCAGATTAATATTAATCTTATTATTTTTTCTTTCAATTAATAATAATAATAATGTGGTGTTTTAAGCAAGCTGTGGTCAACTTGTAAATAAATGAGAATGATGAATCTGAAAATCCATTTTGCTTAGTATGTTGTTTCACACAGTAAAATGAAATGAAATAGGGGTAGTTCATATCCTTACAAATAATGTATTTGGTAACTGCCTAGATAAAAAAGATTTTAAAATTGCTTTGTTTATAAAAATAGAAAACAATATTAAAGTTTTGGAATGAAATACAAATAGACAGTATTTTGAATCTTCCTATTAAAAAGTTTTCCTCAAAGGTCTTCTGACCTACAGTTCCATAGCTGTGATTCAAGCCTTTTTTTAATGACTAATTTATCCTAAACATCCCTCCTTTTTTTTAGCTAACTTCTGTGCAGTTGGCAACAATGTTAAGGTATTTATCTAATTGATTAAAGAAATGACTAACCAACTGAAAAAACCAACACATTTTGAATGCCATCTTAACAGAATTATTGTCCCTTCCAAGCTTGTGTTTTGTAGTCTATTACATATTCTAAGATCTTCTTTATTAAGAGGAGGAGCCCATTTCTTCTCAGCAGAACTTCTTGAAATATGGCTTCATACTGAGAAAGCCAAAGACTTTGTGACGCTACCACTTCCATCAACTGAAATAAGTGAATATAAAAAACAATTCAGTCAACAAATCGTTCACGAACTCTCACATAGGTATTGTCCTTCTTTTTCCTGCTTAGGGCAATTCCCAGGAGACAACTGAGTGAGATGGAGCTCAGAAGGCTTTCTGAAAGATCTATTGCTGTGTGGCTGCTGGTTACTTTGTTGATTTAAGGAACAATCTCAGTTACCACCATTTGTTTTCTCTGTGTAGTATCCAAGGAGTTATTCAGGATCCTTCCTTGTATGAGTCAACACAGCATATCATTACCATTCTTAATTTTTATAGCCAATTAGGACCCTCCTCTGCCTCACTAACTCTCCTGTATCATCACATAAATGCAGCAGGGCTGAGCCAAGAAATCTGTGTGTGTGGGCATGAACATGTAGCAAGTTCATAGACCCTGATGTCTTCCCACAGTGTATAAAGCACAGGCTGGAGGAATTTTTACAGGGCTTTAAGCAAACATGGGTGGGTTTACTATTCCCCCCTGAACAGCCATGTGACATTGTATAACTATCAGATCCTGGGAGATTAAATGCATCTTGTGAGTTGAAAATCTTGGATCTCTTCCCAATAGCTTCGTATGTATGTGTATACTTTATTGATAAAATAGTGCAATCTGATGTGTGCATGTGTTGGTTCTGTTAATGACCCCACTAAGTGGCCTTTGGCAGAAGGTGCAAACTATGTAAACGTTACAGACAATTTACTGTGGGTCTGGATGGGTCTCACAGGGAGTGTCCATATTGACACTTGGATATATCATCCAGCACAGAGGGAAAACGGGCCTGCAGCCTCCACTTTTTGTGGATATTTGCAGAAAATACATAGGAAGCCATTTTAAACATCCTTGGATCAAAATGTGGTGGGAAGGGGAATATATGAAAAAGGTGCAATATTGTCTGTTGGAAAGTGTGGGGAACTGCTCTGTGGAATGCTGTGGAAGTTTAAGGTACTGATTTCATTGCTGCCATTGGCAGTGACTGGAGAGGAATATCTTGAGTTGATCTTACATTTCTGATGCCAGTATTTTCAGTGTCTGATTATTTGTCTCATTTATCCAAGAAATGAAGTAATTCTCAATAGGCAAAACTTCCCAGACTCCAATACTTCTATGGAGAATGGATGAGTCTGGAGGTAGAAATGGAAGGGAGTTTCAACTCCACGAAGTTTCTCTCAGAATGACATTGAAATTTTTGGAGCAACATACAAAACTCTATTGTGTAAATATTTGTGTAAAAGATAATTTAAAAAAGATAATTTGTTTTAAAGATAAAATATTACTGAACAGGGAGAGAGAGAGATTTAAAATGTTTCAAACCACCATTGTTTAGAGAAAAAACCCCAGGTATGCAACGTGATAGAGTTCCACTTCTTCCTGACAGACCAAACTGTGATTTGGAGCCTGCTGGGAACAGGTAAGAGGCAGAATAATTCAGTATTACACCAATTTAAATCCTCCAGCTACACCATTAGAAATTTGGCAACATTGGATAAACAAGAAGTTTAGCAATCGGTGGCTTCTCCCTCCACAGAGCTTAATCTTCAGCAGAAAGTGAACAAAAGAAAGTGGGTGAGGTGAGAAATAAGAGGTGCAAGATAACATTCTGCTGTATCACCATATTGCACCTGGCAGACAGTATCAGGTCTGACTAGGGAGATTCCTTTGGAGTGGGAGAAGTGGCAAGTTATTATCTGAAAATTGGATGCAGTGCCTGTCACAGCCTTGACCATCTTGACTAGATGCTGCTGAATTTATTAAAAAAAAAATCACAGATAACACTGGGACTATGTGGGAGCGTTTGTTGGTTTTGGTTTTTTTAATTTTTTTTTTTTAATTTTTTTTAAGGTGCTAGACACAGAACCAGAGCCATGAAGGCAGTGTCTCTGTTCCAGGTAAAATGCTTCCCTGGAATTTAGGCCCAGTCTCCCAGTATGACATAGGGCAGTAAGGAAGCTAAGAGTGGGGTTGCTTGGTTGGGGCTTTTTTTTGACAATGTGCAGTTGGTCAGGGTGCTGCCAGAGAAATCCACGGGGAGTTGCTTCTAGGAATGCAGGCACCTTATTCCAAGAAGTCATTCATCTTTGGGATTCTTTGTGATGAACTGTTTCCGTAGAAATATGGAACAATCCAATTTGAAAGGGATTTTGAAAGATCATCTGGTCCAACCTTTCATGGGAAAGGGAGGCTAGATGTGATTATCTAGCAGCAGTCCAGTCCTGTCTTGAATGCCTCCAGTAAGTGTTCCTTGGTCTCAGATTTTTGTGCCCCTTAAGGAAACTTGGGCACACAGGGGCATCAGGGTTGTGCTTGTGTGAGGCTATTGTACTTTGAGTTGGAGCTCCCAATGTTGGAAATGTGATTCCAGGATAGCAGCTGCTACTGCAGACGTGCTGAAATTAAGCAGTGAGAGTTGCTGCATGTCTGAAGTGAAATGTGACTCTGGCCCAGGCCTGTGGGTTTTCTTTCCCTAGGAACTGAGGTATGGGACTGATGAGGAGAGGCAGGTTGGTGTCTGCCTCACATCTTATTTTGGTATGAATCAGCAGGCACTCAGACCTGTTACCTGCTCCTCAGCAGCACTCCTGCTCCTGGAATTTAAATGTGATTGTAGTTGTCAGAAGTTGCCAGAAGTGTGAGTAACTACTCCTTTTATCAACAACAGCTCAAGACTGTACCTCAAGGGTAAAACTCAGTTTTACTTAGCAAGACGTGAACACTACTTTTAACATGGAAAATAAGTTCTTTCTGCTCCTGCATGGATCCTCATGGTAGAATCGCCATTTCATTATATGATGTGAGATAACACACCAGGGCTAATTTCTCATAATGATTCATTGATATCTGAAGAGCACAATGACTGTGATTCCAGTCCTATGGATACAATGCTCAGCTTTCAGATTTACATGTCACCAGTCACTTGACATTTGAGCACCCCACAGAGTGAAGCTGGAGGCAGTCCTACTGCATTCTTTTCTTCACCCCAAAGGGAAAGAGGAAGCTGCCATAATAAGAATCAGCCCTGTAGTCCTACCATACTGAGGAAGGAAATAACATGAGTATATTGCCCACCTGTAAAGGAACACATAATGTTTCATTTTTAATACAAATCATATTATAGTAACCGCTCATAGAAATCTCTACCATACTGGCTGGTCCATTGTATTGCACATTCATATTAAGAAGCAAACCCTGTCTCAGAGTGCTTGCAATTAAACGTGAGGCTGACAAACAAAGTGGTGTCCCCTGAGTATCTCTAGTGTATTCAGGCACAGGTCATTAAAGTGTTTCACAGCCTAACTACCACTGAGGACTATAACAAAGTCAGAAACTGAACGCAGATCGAGTCCTGTTCCCATGACTTAGCCACAAATAAGCCTTTCTCTTTGCCTTTTGAATACTCTTCTAAGAACATCAGGTTCTACAAACATATCATGTGTCTGTGTTGCTGGACAAGCCACCTGCCAGCAGCTCTCCCAGGCAGGCAGGGCTTCATCAAACAGATAAACTGAAATGTTAGTAAAGTTAGAAAAGCACAAACCAAGCAAAAAGAACCAAACCGCACACCAAACCCTCGAGACTGGGAATATTTAAAGACAATTTACAGAAGTCTCTTCTTCAATATGATAATGAACTGAAGAATTGAAATCACTTAACTTCATTTACAAATCATGAATATGTATCAGTGCCTTTAAATGAAAGGACGACTAAAACAGATATAGTGTTTGTTCAATTCATTAAAAGGAAGACAATTTATCAGGAAGGTTTTTCCACCCTTAAACTAAAGCTATATGCAAATGTCAGTAAATCAAGACCTTGCACTAATTCTGCAGCATGATGAATATTTTTATAATCCTAATTAGAACCAGTCGTTTAGTTCAGCAATTTCCCCCAATCTAGCCAATTTGAAATTAAAATAGATGCCTTGATTACAAAACTCATTAGCAAAGAAGCACCCTTTTTGCTAACCAGTTCATTTGGAATGCACAAGCTGAATGAAGTGAGGAGCACTTGTGTTGTCAATTGCCGTAAGTGAAGTGAGCCTTAATTGTTGGCATTGTGAAGTATTTGTATTGCTGCATGTTTCATTGCAGTATAATATATCATTCATTAAATGTAACAAAAGCAGTTTTAAAATGATTTAATTAAGTGATGTTGGGGCACCAGGTAATTTTTATAAAGTCAGATGTCACAATTGTTTGCATTTGAAGTATTGATGGGCATTACCGTCAGAAAAAAGACATATGAGTCTGCATTTATCATTCTGATTATGGTAGGCCTGGCAGTTTTAATAGGAGATGGGAAATTAAATTATGCAACCTTGGCTCTACTTCAGAAATGCCCAATGAATTTTGCCCTGGCAAAATACTGAACTTTGGGCTTGTGATGATTTGTGATGGCAAAGAGAAAGTAATGGCTTGTGAAACGGGATTTAGCCAGAACAGACTTTCCTATTGCTTGTTATTTATGTTATAGTCACTTCATGAGAAGGTTTTACTTTGAAAAGGAAAATATAGAGATAAATGGAGCGAGACACATTTGATGCTTAAATGTGCTCTTCTGCTGGAGCAACCTAGTTTATTGTGTAACAGAGCAAGGATCCTGTGGCTTATTCCTGGGCCATGCTAAATCATGACTGTATATTGATTTTATCTGGAGCCTAAGTGGGGTGAAGAGTGGTTATAAATATAGCAGATGGGAATAAAAATGAAGGAGTGAAGAAGGCTGAAGAATAAGAACACCAGGGGCATGATTTATTTTGCCTGACTGTAGAGATCTAAAATGTTGCAATGCACGCCTACATTGGGTGTTGAGGCTTCACATCGTAGTTGGTGGTGATCTAGTGAATGGTTTTGATTGATTTCTAGAAGCAAATGTAGGTGACTCTTTCAGGATGAGGTAAATTGTACCTTGGACTCATTTGTATTGACGAGGCCTCCGCTGAGTGTCAAGGAAGTAATTTCCTTTGCTGAGATGTAACTATTTGCTGTATTACCTGAGATTAGGGGACTTGAAACCAACCCTGCTGTCTTGGATGCGTGTAAAATGGATTACATGGGATACGATTGCAATATGATAAAAACAGCAAAAAGCATTAAGTTTCCTAGTTCCTGTTATCATGCCTACAGATTCTAATGACCCTCACCCTGGAGGAGAGAGTAAACATGATGTGCAAGCAAAGAAGGTGTTCCCAACCTTCTATTTTTCTTTTCCTTGAGGCAGCCAGCTGGATGGAAGATGCTGAGGGGTGAAGGTACAGTCTTTTCCCCCTCATCCCCCCAAAAAAGTACCTGTGTTTGTCTGTTGCATCACCAGCAACCAAGAACAGGTTAGAATGCTTCCAGAGGGGTGCATTTCTATGTGCTGGACTGGGAGTTTGCAGTCAGGAGGAGGAACGGCAGGGCTGGAAATAGCAGGCTGGCCCCTGCCCTCTGTTGTCCCCCTAAGGCAGGGGCGTTTCAGCTTCCCGAAGTCAAGGGCTTTTTATACAGTTGAGAGATGCATATCTGAGAGAAAGAGAAACTCCAGAAGGCAACAGGCAGGAGCTGATATCTATTTCTTGGCAGAACTTCCAGTGTGGTTGGGGTGGGGACCCTATGAGAGAATTTCTCATCAGCAGGTGCTGTAGTAATAAATGAGCTGCAAGGCAGAGAGGGTCCTTGTTTTATGTTGCAGCACAGCAATCCATTAAAAAGCTCATTCATCTAATTTTGAATTACTTTGTGTCTATTGTGTGAAACAGGTTAATGTAATACTAGATGGCTGTGTGTTTTTTCTCAGATTGCCCTTTGCAAGCAGGCTCCTCTCTGTCACTCTTGTCTCTCCTTTTTGAGTCGCAACAAACCATCCCTGTCCCCAGTGCTTGTTTTCAGTGGGGAAATGGACCATGTTCTGATCTAATAGCATACCTGAAGTGCTTTACAAAAGATGTGTGCAGTCACACATGTAGCAGCTGATATTCAGTGTGAGTCCATTGATTTTAGCAGGGAAATGCTGATTAACATCACTGGAGGATCTGACCTGAAAACATGTATGGTATTCTTTTCTCACATTAAACAAGATAGATGTAGTTTATGTCTCCAAGTGCACAGGGTTTTTTCCCCGCTAAAATCTACCTGGTGAGAGATGCAGAGTCCCTGGGCAGAGAGCCTGTGTGCAAGCTCTTACTTGTGTTAAGGGTAACTACTTATTTCTGTTGTTCAACCTTGACATATGAAAATTCACTTATCTCTCTCTCTTTTTTTTTTTTTTAATTTTCTCATTTTTTTCTCATTTTTTTCCCCTTTCTGATAGAAACTTAATGTAATCAATTTTTCTGGGGAATAAAGGTGCCAGAGGAACAGCTGTAACTCCTCTATCCTCTCACTAGGCACAGATGAGTAAGTGTTTCAGCTTTTCATGCTTGTTATGTCGAAGAAGGCTGGTTCCTGGATTTTTGGTCTAGCACCTCAGGAACTTCAACCACAAGTGTTTAGAAATAATGAATTGGTCCTTTAAAAGTAATGAGTTTGGCAGGGAAAAAATCAGGGAGGTGTTGGAATAATTTCAGTTGTCCTCTCTTATATGCTTCTTGATGTTTCTGGGACTGAGTAAGTGTTGAAAACCATGTTTTTCCAATGCTTCCTCACAATTAGTAGAATTAGAAGTTTTACTATTAAGAAGAAAAAAAAAAAGGAGCGAAACCCCCAAGATTTTCATAATGTCCTGATTCCAGCACTGTTCTTCTGCAGGGCATTTTTGCTTCTAAGACATATATCTGTGTTCATGGTTGCAAATGCTGCACATCTTTAGTTGTGTTTTGGTGCATATTTCAGCTGGGTTTCTGTATTGGTTGTCTGGGAGATGAATGGTGACCTGTTTGTGTAGGGTGTGCACACACCTGTGTGCAGGTTTGAATTTTTGCAGTAGAAACCCCACAGTAGTTTTGTGAGTTACAAGAAGTTTTTCCAGAGTAATAAAATTCTTTAGCTTTGTGTTCAATTGATTTTTATAGGACTATGGGTGGCTGTAAAATGAAAGTTAGGGCATGATGTAGTAAAATTTTGGTTCATTGGAAGTATTGTGGGTATGATAAAAGGAGGAGCTGAGGCACCAAAATGAAGGGTGATATTTTTGAGAGGAGGACAATTGATCAAAGAAACAACAAAGCTTAAAGCTTTATAGAAAATCCTTGTGATTCTGTAATGCAAAGGCAGGAAAAAGGGATCCTTCCCAAAGCCTTGGGCAACTCATTTCTGCCAGAGGTTCAGTGATCATAAACTGTCTGAATATAGATTTTGTAGCATTTTATACTTGCAGTGTTGAAGAGATAACAGCATGTACAAATAACATGTTAGCAAAATATACTGGACCCAAGGGGACTTTCCTGCCATATAGTAAGAGAACAATAATGTCTTCAAAAGTTTTCCTGCCAAAACAGGACTCTAGTTTTGTCCTCTAACACAGCACTTTTGCTTGAGGCCAGTTGATTTTTTCAGATCTCGGTGCAAGTCCACGAGAGTTATACACACATTCCCAGCGGCACAAATGTCACGAGTCTGAAAGTTCTGCTCCAAAATTGAGTCTGATATTCCCTAGCTACATGACTTGTACTTTTTCTCTAGTGACAGCATGGAAAAAGCTGCTTTATTTTTCCTTTGCAGCCTTCCACTATGAGTTATGCTGTACCATCACTGTGAACCTAGGTTAATATCAAAAATTAAAGTTACATTAAATCAAGTTTGGTGAATTGTTGTTGACTATAGTCGTTGCCTTGAATTGAGTTTGTGTAGTCCTGCGCCTTTGTAGGGGCTCTTTTCTTCACACTACTTCATAAGGTGGGTTGAAGGTACCTAGAGTTTTAATTAAATGGGGTAAATAGCTTAAGTACAGACACCACAGAATATTTACAAACTTAGAGAACTGCTGAGAGAGACTAGATAAGTGCTTCCTTTTTCTTGCATGATCTGCAACTACGGATTAATTTATTCCAAAGGTACACAGTTTGATTGCAGGAACTGGATGATGGATGAATCAAAGTTGACAGAGTAAATGGTTGTCTGCCCAGCAGCCTGGGGGGATCCCTGGAACATGTGAGTTTCTTATTTGGTGATTTTTCTGGCAGTGATGCCTGGCTGCAGTGACAGTTTCTGCTCCAGCTGTCAAGCTAAATTGTTCCTGATGGTGGCTGGTATTTACAATGATGCTGTTCATTTGGGCTCCTCCAGTAAACAGTCTCCCTTGCATGTTTGGTTTGTATGAACTGAATCTCTGTGAGGTGCAGGGAGGAATCTCTCATTTTCCATAAGACCTCTTGCTCTTCACTTCCTGCATGTGATCTCTGGCTTGGCTGTGAATGTGTGGAGATGGATGCCTGTGTATTCAGGCTCTGCTTCTCCCTTCACTTGTTGCCTATTGTCAATGCATGGATTGCCAGGGAATCTGGTCAAAAAGAAATTTGGCTAGCTAGCCACCTCTAGCTGAATTACTGAATTACTCCACTGGATTTTAGGTGTTATAGTAAGAGCAGTACTGGAGAATATCTGCAAGATAGCAGAGCCCCTCCTGGAGACCAGATTGGCTGTTGAGTAGGAGAGTGAAAGAAATCTAACTTTCTGTATTATATTGTATGTTCAAGCTTGCAGAGGCTTCTTGAATCATTATAGGACAGGATATGAAAAGTACATGATAATGGAGATGGCCTAAAAGAATGAATTGTACAAGAGCTGGGGTGTTTGAGCAGGAGATAATATTTGCTGATGCTGCATCTGCAATGCTATCACAAATTGAAGTTTTCTACCTTGTTTTTATAACCTTTTTGCTCATAGAATATGCTTCACAGTAAGAGTTTTCCTATGACCAGCTTCTGTATTCTCTTTTGGGGGACATAAGACTCCCATGAACTAAGGTGGGCTTTTCTCTGGGCTGGTTTGGTCCAGTATTTGCCCTTTGTCCAGGGCAGTATAGAGCATAGGCTGTGTGTGTGGACCAGAGCTGTCCAGAGAGGGATTTCACCCAGTGCAGAATGCGTACATGTCCTAACCAGTATCTGCCCATCTAATGTAGTTTCCCAGAAGACTTTCAGGATGTCATTGGGGGCATATCCATGACCAAAACAGGTGGAGGTGGGATGTGTGTGGGGTGGCTGCCTATCAATGCCTGCTCTGCACCATAAATCCTTGACAGGACCCACAGCCTCAGGCTGAGGGGGCACAGTGCCCTCGTGGGGGGATGGAGTACAAGAGTATGAACAATTTGTGAGACAGCTCTGACTTTGTGAAAGATACAACACTCTGAGAAGTGAGGTGCAGCTCCTAAGGACCTGTGAGGTTTGCTGCTCTTCAGCTGGTGAGATGAGAACTGAATGGAATGGGCAACTGCACTCTGTCAGTGAGAGCAGCATTTTCACCTGTGTGAGATGAGTTCAGATGTTTGTCTGCTCAGTGTCTCAGGGTGGTGGGTCACAAAAACTGGGGAACTGTTTTGGATAACCACCCTTGTATGTGAAAATGCTGATGAATGGCAAACTGCATTGGGTGGCAGGTGTAGGTGTTAAATAACATACAATTTAAACTGGAGCAGAATACGTTGCTTGAATTTTGCCTAAATTACACATACTGTTTGAGACCAAACTAATATTTCAAGGTGTGTGAAGTTTTTTACATGAACAATGACTATGTCTCAGAAAAAACTGCTGTTCTAAATACAATTTCAAAACCTGTTCATTAATGCCCATGTACACACTTTCAGAAATGTTTTCTTCCACATAAAGAAACAAATCAGAAAAATCTTATATGAATTTAGAAGGTGGTTTGATGATGTGAAATCTATTTCTTCCACTAATCTGAAAAAAATCCCTCTGCCACTAAATCCTGGTCTGTATAATATAGAGGTTAACCTACAGACAGTGCCACAGGGTTTGTAAAGGAAGGAGGAGAGGAACAGCCAAGCATGTGATTGTAGCTTTATGTCCCACTTTGCCTAATGCCTCAGCCTCTCCTGCTTTGTCCCTTGTAGTCTTATGCTCAATAAACATGAAAGATTGGTCTGTAATAGCAACGAATGTACCCAGATGCTTGCACGGTAATTAAAGGCATATATCACACAATAAAGCACATTTGAATGAAAAATCTTCCCATTAGACATGTGGTTCACATTTATTTCCCCTTATTGTTAAACTTCTGGAGTATAACCATTGATGGAGTGTAAGGAGGGGCTTCTAAAGGGCTGCACTGTGAAGCCCCCCAGGAGCAAAGGAAATTTTCCTGTTGGGCTGGGAGGGCACAGAGCTCCTCAGCGCAGGCTGACCTGCACAGCAGCATTGGCTTCATCCACGTGGTTGGTGGATCCAATTAGCACAGGCCTCAGAGCCAACACTGCCTACTGATTTTTAAGCTGAAGAAGCTGGACTAAGGGATCAGCCTGGCTTTGAGATAGAAACATCAGCAGCCATTAGAGGCCATTCAGTCTTTTGTGAATGTTAAAGAGCTGATCTGAGGGGAAAAAGGAGTGAAGCAGCCTCTGTGGACAGCAGGAGCAGCCTGAAACCTCCTCCTGCCTCTGGCTGAGCTTGTTGGATGCCAGTGGAAGAAATACTGACATAGATTTCTGTGCACCTTGCAGCCTCTGGTAGCAGGAGGCAGCTCTTGCATCTCCATCCCATTCCAGTCTCTTCATGGTCCCAGTATTGTTTCCTTGTTCCTGTTCTCTGCTTTAGTCCTCCCTGAAACTCTATAGCTGATTTTGAAATGGTTAAAATATCATGGAGAAAGGAATTAATAAGCAATCAGAAAAGTTAGCCTTCCCTCAAAATGGCATTTCTATTTATAGTCCCTTTTGCCAGTTGCTAAAGCTAAATTCCTCAGAAATGATTGAAATGTGTTTTGACTGACCAAATTGAACATATTTTTTCTCCAGATTTTCAGTTTAAGAAAAAAAATATGGAAGTAATGTTTTTCATCTTGGTTCTGCATCACTCTCTGGAGGTGGGAGAAAAGCACAAAAAAAAAGAGAGCCTGTTTTTTTACCCAGGGTTAAAACATACCTTAAGCTCTTTGTGATATTCCTTTGTGATCCTGCCCCTGTTGCAGCTGTATCCGGACTTCTTGCTCCACTAGAAACTAGTCTGGAGTAGAAAAGCAAAAGATGCTCTGCCCTTAGCAGAAATACCAAATTTTTGGCTGAGTGTACTTGGTGCCAATAAGGTTTAAGAAAAATTGAATTGTGAAGGTTTTTAAAGGGACTTTTTTCACCAGTTTAGTCCACTTTTCTCTTTTTTTTGGAGATGTAGTGACAAAGCAGAAAGAGCCAAGTCTTGCTTTCAGCATCAGGTTTAAAGTAGACCCATTGAGTGAATTTTTTTTTTTAACTGTGAAATCATGAAATGTGACATCAGTGAATTGTCTTAACCTGTCTGGCTTCATTAGAAACCAGGCTGGAATTGAACTATACAATTCCATCCTGAAGTCAGACATTTCCAAAGCATTTTGTCTTTGTGCAGAGCATCCCTGACCAGTGTCTTACTGTGGTGGGATGGAGAGTTTCTTTTGCCTGAAGACCTAATCTTACTGACAAGCATGTGAAATATTTTTCTTAAAATGCAAAACAAACAAACAAACCCAAAAAACCCCCACACCTTCCCAGCTTCTGAAACCTTTACTTTTTTTTTCTCTCTGTATGGTACAGATGACAAAAAATGTGTTTAGTATTTAATTTCTGTCTTGACTGGTTTTCAAAATAGCCTGTTTCTAGTATCCCATCTATTATACAGCTTCTGTAGGGAACTGGGCAGCTCTGATGAATCTCAGACATACTTTAGTCTGGGCATATTCTCTTTCCATGCCTAAGACAATCTGGCTGTACAATGCTAGAGAAGAACCCTGGGCTGCAATGAGGTCTCTTGATGCAGCTTTTAATCACCTGGAAAGGAAATCAAAGTAAAGAGATAAACTGGTCCATTTATTTTCATTACAATTACTAGTTTTTACTACTCTGTGTAAACAAAGACCATAAATTTGGTGCTGGTAGACTTCTTTCTACTAAGTTCAGCCCCACCAGCTGTTGCACAAATCTTTTGGCTCAAGAAGTAGGATTTATTTTTAGCTTTTGTGTGGAGCTGTCGAGGGTGCCTTACCTCAGCTGTAGTTTCCAGGCAGCCTGTGACAAGAAAAGAAAAGGATAAGCTCTTTTTTCCGTTACTTAAGGGCACAATGCACTTCCAAGTTTCAGATCTCGGCACCACTGGAGCCCCACCTTGCAGGGTGGCAGAGATAGGTGTTTCCCTTGGAGGGGTTGGAAGGAACAAGCACAGGTAGTTCTTGAGTTGGTTATCAGCTAGAAGGTGACATTATCCTTTGTGTCCCTGTTGGTAAGTCTTGACACTCCAGAGGTTTTTCACTAAGGCCTAGACTGAGGGTAATAGTGGAATAGAAGAAAGAGAGGAATACCCTGAATCTTTCTTTGAATGTAGCCTTTTCTGCTGTGGGTAATAAAGCCAGTTCCATGCCAAGAGTTGCTCCTGACCTGGTTTCAGCCACACAACTGAAATATTTTAAACCTGAGTCCTGTACCTACAAAGCTGCAAGTAACATGTCCTGCCTCCCAGGAGAACCTGAGAAAAGGTTTTCTACAGACCACACAGTTTAAGCACTACACTGGTGGTGTGAAAGGGAGAGGTGAACATCTGTACTTAAAAAAGCAGGGATGGAAGAGATGGTAAAGAAGTAAGGCATGTTTCTGGGGTACCAATAGCTGTCTTCAGCTGTACTGAATCTATCCTGTGTTCAACTGGCTGTTGTTAGACATGGCATATCTGTTCTGAACTCTAGAGACTGAAAAGTGTTGTGAATTTTTCCTCCAGTTCATTTTTCTTCTAGGAATGACATTTCTGAAATATTAGTGATGACACCCTTCTTCTTTTGCAATGTCATCTGTAACACACAAGTGTAGAGAAAAGATAAAACTTGGAATTTTCCGTGAATTTGCAACTTTTCTAAGCCTTTAATTTTTTTCTAGTGTTAATGGTTTTTTTCTTTTTGTAGAGAAAATTTAAGACTCTGCAACAGACTTTCTTTTCTGAGTTATCCTTTGCATGCAGTCCAATTTTCTATAGAAATGTTGACCTAATTTTATTTTTCTTCTGCCCCGGTTTGAGTTTTTGGCAGGAACCCTCCACACATCTTGTAGATTTTTCCCACCAGCTCTGGCTGAGAAGGTGTTAGTTTACTTTGTGCTTTTCTGGGATTAGAGCCATTTTTTTCATGTAAGCAATCTGAGCTACTGCTTGGGATCATGCTCTTCTGAGGCCAAGCAGGCCAGGCTAATCTGACCCTCCTCTTCCATAATGTGTCAGCTGTTGCCAAGTTGTTTCTACTAGAGTTTCTACTAGACCTGCTCTCACTCTGATTTGTATATTTTGAATACATCTTTCCATCATCAGCTGTACATATTTTCTGGAGGAAGTATAATTTTTTGTGTAATAAATGAATTGTTCTTCTAAATGCATTGTCCTGGTTTAGGACAGGTTAGGGGGAAGATCTCCAGAAGGAGCCCCCCAGAAAACAAACCTCCACCACCCCTCC
>JBBMKD010000217.1:24348391-24496499 GCA_037834095.1 Argya squamiceps
CAGGTCCGGAGCCGGTCCGATGATCTTCAGGGAAGGGGTTGGGGGGGGGGAAGAAGAAGAGGCAGAGAAAAAAGGAAAAATGGGCCAGCAGCAAAGTGAGAAGCCCGCAGCAAAAGCAAGCCAGGAGCAAAAGCAGAAAAGCCTGCAGCAGAAAGGAAAGCCAGCAGCCGAAAAGCGAGTAGCAAAAGCAAGCCAGCCGCAAAAGCAAGCCTCAAGGACCAGTAGCCCCACCGAGGGGGGGGGGCTGTCAGACAGAACAGTGTCGAACACAAGGACAAAGTGGCACGATTGGGATAGGAGGCGCCATCAACCCAGGACATGCATGTAGTTCATCTGATCTTCCTTGCTTTATCTGACATCATTGGCACTCTTGGATGGCAGGCAGGCAGGAAACTATGGGGACCCTCACTAGATGTTTTCTCAGGCCAATAGACCTGATTTCCTAGCAACAAATAATATTTGATTTTATTTGCTTATAGGCTTTTATGTATGTTCCTGGTGCCCTTCTTCTTATGTGTGTGTATGTGAAAATCTATGAATATCAAAGCTCTGTGAATTTCTTTAGTCTGTTTTCTATTGATTTTCAGTCCATAAGTGACATCTATACATGCTTCTTGCAGTGATGGAGTGTACCCAGGCTGTTGTATGCTTGGTCTTTCTTGGGCTTGCCTTCAGTCTTCATTCCAGGAACAGGAAACAGATCATGGAATCCATCTCAACCAGATCACATGTCTCTGGTGGGGTCATCTCCTTCTGCACTAGTCACTATGAGCTTTTTACTGTCTGTCAGGAGAGGTGGAAGATTCTAAGGCTTGCAAAAGGAGAAATTTTAGAAGTGTCTTTCTAGTCTAGAAAGGAGCCTTGGTGACTAGCTCAGACATGGATAACTAACAACAGGGGGTTGAGTCTCTCCCTGTGTTTCCTTCATTGCTCGTTCTTCTCCCCTCTCTCCATAAGTGGAATTGAAGCAGACCAGTTTCTCATGCTGCTCCAGTTCTGAGAAGCTTTACTTCTCCAGGAAAAACATCCTTTTTTTTTTTTTTTTTTTTTTTTTTTTTTTTTTTTTTTGCTAGCTCTCAGTGGTAAAATGAAAAAAAAACACCCAAACCAAATTACCCACAACCCTGAACAAGATCTTCTAAGCCAGCCAACATGATGTGTCACCCTGAAAGTTTGTACTGGAGAATTGCTACAGCATTTTTCATGTGCAGCACTGTGTATGATGTATGTATCCTTCACAGTTTTGTAGTTCTGGATGTGTTTCTGGCATGTTGCTTGTGTTTGTGGCTCAGAATCTGACACCAGGGGTAAAGCTCCTTTTTTAAGGGGCTTGCCAATTTACTTGGAAACAGCGCTGGTGTGAAATAAAATGTTGCCACTGCTCTTAGGGTTTGAAGACGAAGCATTCTGCCTGTGGTATGTAGAATTCTTATGATTCAGATTTGTGCTGAGCAAAACAAGCAGGAGTTAAGGTCTGGCCTGTAGCGAAACAAAGTTGTGTATCACTGGGGCTGCCAACATCTTTCCTCGTGCAGATTGTGTTCCTGGGGAGCTGCAGGGCTGTGTTGGTGGATGTGATGTGTTTGGTGCTACAGTCCTTGAGTGGGGAGTATCGTGATGCTGTTTGGATAAATATTTGCCATTTATCTTTTTGATGGTACAGCCTTTCCTATTTTAAGTGATTAGGTCTGACTAGGCTCCTGAGTAGAGGCAGAGTCAGATCCACTGCATGCCACTCTTTAGCTGCATCAAGAGAGAAGACCAGCCCAAACAAACATAAAGACCCATAATGGTCTTAATTTTTCAGTCATCAGAGTAAGTCAAATAACAGAAGGAGGCTGCAGAAAGGTCATACTCTCACAACAACACCCCGTGGTATGCTGGAGTCCACCCCTCTTTAACCAGTGCGTTGCAGTGCTGCAGAGATTACTTGTCTGTAAAGAGCCAGAGCAGAGCTTTAGAATGGGAAAATCTTGGCACCTTGCCTACACAATTTTTTTCCTTTTCTTAGTATTCAGCCTTAGGACAAATTAATTTCTGCTGAAATCTGCTGTACTGCCACTAAATTTGTTGTCTTTTCTAAAGCTTGTCTTTGCCCATGAAGGGAAATAAACAAAAATTATATGTATATATTCAATTTTAATGCATGCTAGAAATCACTTTATTGCATGTTTTATTTATTTATTCAACACTAACCTTTGCATTTGCATCTGTAAATAATACTATAAAACTGAACTGGGCCAGACAGGCCTTTTAGGGATTTGTTCTGTCATACAACTTTAAGACTCAGTCATCTGGTTAAAATTTGAAGTGGATGCCTGGAAAAAGTAGGTGAATAATAAATAAAAATTATTGAAATGAATAATATCCTCTTTATCTGAAATCTCATAAAGTTCAGTTTAATCCTTCTGACATCAGTCAGTCTGAGTTTTAATAGAGAACAGAAAGGAAAAAAATCCAGACCAATAGCTGGTCTCTGGTTTTTAACTTGATACAGAGCAAGATGCTCCCTGAAAGGGACACTGGGAGACATGAGTGGTTAAAGAGATTGTGCTTTATGTCACTGAGCTTTCTGTAGCTACTGCTGTTATGCTGCTGCAGAAGAAAAGGAAATGCCAGCAGCAAAAGATAAAAGGGGATGGAAGGGAATGGCTGCATGTTGCTAATCCTTTCCTGTCATGATGAGAATGGTTAATCCATTGCAGCATACAATCAGGATGCTGGACCCACTTGGACTTGCTTGTGAGCATGACTTAACTGGGACTAAGTTGCCTGAAGCCTCGTTAACTTGCACCTGTAGTCAGGACACACAAAGGATAATCAAGTTGTTTGATGCAACTGATGCAACTTGGTCTGTGTTGAGCTCCTTGTACGTGTAAACCATGTCCAGTGACTCAAGGAGTATTCCTGGCAGGAACTGTGCTAAAGTCAGGGCAAAGTCATAGCACTGTAGAATTTTCACTTTGGAGTGTGGGTTCTCAGTTATTGTTTCTAAAAACTTGCATGTTCTGAGAATCTTAATCAGATTCTTAATATTGATGCTGACTTCATGAGCCTAATCTGGAACTTGGACAAGGAATTTTCTTTTCCCGGCTCCTTTAATTAAAAAAGACAGCTATGCTTTGTTGTTTTATTTTGTATCTACACAGAATTCCTTTTGGTGCAGAGGACTCTATCATATTGTTTTAGAAAATCAGCTGAAAATCAGATGAAGTCTGGCTACTGTGGACTTTTAGTGCAGTATGTTACCCTATCTAGAGACAGTGCTAAAGAAATATGGCCAAATTAGAATATTCAGGTAATATCCGATCTCCTGAAGAACATGGGGCAGAAAATCCTTCCTAATATTTCTTACAACAAGCTCAGTGATGTTGGCTGTAATTTACATAATTAGAGCCCTTTTTGACATGAAGATTGAAGGATCCTGCTTCCATATCTTTCCTCCATATGTGTTTTACTGGCAGCTTGAGTTGTTACTGGCCAAACTGGCATTCCTGTTGGCACAAAGGCAAAGGCCTTTTGTCTTTACACAGATCAGCTGCATTAGATACTTGACGGAGTCTGAATTTCAGTTTCTGACTTTCTTTTGCTGGCTATACAGTGATTTGGTTGTGTAGTTGAGTACAAACATAGCAAGAATTAATTAACTGCCTCAGGCTTTGAACACTGCTCAAACAGCCCTTACCAATCACCTTTCTAAATTGATCTATGGTCCAGCTCTGATTTGGCTGCTGCATCTCAGTGGTCAAAGATACAGCCTATTCAAGAAATCTTAATATTCAATGTGAGCACATATGGTTTATCTTCCCAGTCACGCACAGCCATCCATCACAGTGGTGTCACAGGACACATCACTAGGTTGTGAACCCTTACAATCTGAACATGGACCTGCCTCCAATTTGCAAATCCAGTTACTCAAATCAAATGCAATGCAGAATGTCATGTGCTCAAATGATACAGTTTTTCCCATTAAGGACTTAAATTTGGCTGTTACAAACATTTAAATTCTTTGGTTCTGTTGTCTACCTCCTTAGCTGGCAATCAACCCTTGTTTTGTTAAGCCAGAATTTATATCAGATGAAATTTATTTGAAGTCCTGATCAAAATGCTGCCTTATATTTAGTTCTCTGTGATCTAGTGGTAAAGCAGAGTAGTTATTTCTCAAAGCATGTTTTTTTCTCTGAAGGACCAAATTTGCTCACAGTTGGAGAAAAGGAGCTTACATATGTTTTGATTGTGAGAGGATGCATTGTGGGTAAGAAAATAATTACATGGAGAATGGTGTTTGTGGTATTGAGTGTATATGAAGCAAACATATGTCTGAAACTCATGGAAATTTGGTTACATTACAGCCATGTTGTTTCTTAACCAGAAACACTCAAAAATATCATTATATTAAAAATTTCAAAGAAGAGTCCCATCACTGTTTTTGGTGTTTAACTAATGAGCAGGTTGATTTCTAACTTACCTAAAAATTTAGACCTCATTCTGAATACTAGAAAATATAAATTAGGAGCAATTTACTTTTCTATACAGAAGAGATCTGATTCACTCCATAAAAAAAATCATGGCATGACCTTGAGTATGGAGTCACTACCACATCAGAGTCATGTTGACATATCTGATTTGTATCTCATTCTATTTGATACTAGGAACTCACATGTCACCTGCTTCCTTTTAAGCAAAAAAAGCCAGGGGAACGGCCAGCTCTGTTATATGGCAGTCAAAGTGAATGTGTTGACAGCTGAAATTCAGAAACACAAAGTTGTTTGACAAGGTTTGGGAAGAGACAACCTGGTTTTGATTCTCAGGAGCCCAGTCTGGTTTAAGAGTAAAGGGAAGACATTGCCTTGTTAGCCTCCCCTGGCAGTGAGGGTGATCAATTATTGTGTATAGTTACTGTGAACGATCTATTCATGTTCTTTAATCTGAGCTGATTTTACTACTTCATCTAGACACAGTCTTTCTTCTTTTTCCACAAAATTTATACTTTCCCTCTCTCTCTCTGTCTTCCAGCTGTACAGCTCCATGGACTTTGGAAGGAAATGGCAGCTCATGCACGAGCGGGTCACTCCAAACAGGTTTTACTGGTGAGTTAGGGCTGCTGGCTTGGTTTGCTTTGGGTGTGTCATGGAGGGGAGAAGGGCATCTGACCTGAAGAGATTGCTTTATCTGAACATGAAGTATACCCTTGGTCTTGTTCATCATCGTTGCTATAAATTCAGTCCATAGCACATACCTTGCAGTGCAATAGTCTCTGTGTTTGTAGCTCTTGTCTGATAAAACCTGGTGTCTTTTACAGAGAAGTACAAGTCTTTTGATAATTGCAAAACTTCTGCTTCTTTGTTTTACACCTGCTTAGAGTAACACAGAGGAGCTGCCCAGTACTTCAGTGACAAACCTGTGCCCATTAGACTTCCTATTTTTCAGTTCTTCAGAGAGTTACTTTATTCTAGAACATGGTCTTTGTGCAGAGCCAGCCACTCTGACCAGTGTCCTTATGCAATCTTGGTGAGAAGGGATGATTCACTCTGCTTTAAATCACTCTCTGAGGAGCCAGTTTCATTATAGTGTCTAGTGAAAGCCCAAGATCTGCAGTTTGCTAAAAATCTGCTTTGTGACTCAATTCCTTCTCATTTCCCAAGTGTCAACCTCTCAAATTGGAAGAGTGTCTTAAAATCAGATGATGAAACAAATTTAGTTCCTATCTCCAGGCTCAGCCATCTCAGATGCCTCTTTTCCAAACTTCTCTGCACCATGTGAAGGCTCAAGAATTGACTTCTAGAGAGAAAAAGTGTAGTTCTTCTGTAGTTGAATTTAGGGTTTGGGGCTTGGATCAGATTTTTAATGCTGCACTTACTATGTGCCAGATGATGAAGTGTGTGTGAATGTGCAGAATTGCTGATTTATAGAATCTGTGCATGGCTGAAAGAAGAGTCCGGTCCTTAAGACCAAAAAAGATTGTAATATTAAGGAACCGGAGGATCACATTTTGGATGGTCAAAAATAAAAAGAATTTGGAAAACATAAAATTGACTCCCAATGACAAAGCATGATATCTATATCTATATCATCTATATCATCTATATCTATGTCTATCTATTTATCTTAGAGTCAAATTGATGTAGAAATTTTTGCACCTCATTGAAAGCCCCAGGAATCCAGGCACAAAATATTTATATATTGTATTTTCAGTATTTCCACACCTTGCAGCAGAGGTAGACTCCTCATTTTAAACTATCTATGTCCTTCCGCAAATCTCTCAACATCTTTAGACTCCAACATTTAAAACATAGCCTTTTAGCACCAGGTCTAGAGATTTCCCTTAGTGTGCCTGAGGAATTTGGACAGTGTGAGAAGGATTTGAACACTGAGGAAAGGAAGTTTTAAGTCTCCTAAGTCACACAGACCTGCAAAATATATCAAAGGTCTAGAACCTTGCCTGTTCATGTTACTGTTCCACAATTCCATAATGTATGAAAGGAAGTGGTTGTTTTCTCCTGGTTCTAGTGGCAGGTGGATGATTGACCTATCAAAAATCCTTTAATCTCACTATTCATGCTGGGTGCACGTGACAAAGGCCAGTGTAGAGCCTCCCCAGGTGAATCCTTCTGTAAAGCAGAATAGCTTGTCCTTGGAATAATTTTACCCTATCCTTCAAATAACACAAGTGAGCTTAGGGAGAGGTTTTCTTGGAGAATAAAGCAAGGGCTATGATGATTTGGGAACAAAGCAGAACCTCTTTTTAAAAGACAGGTTATGATGTTGTGCCTTATTTTCTGCTTTCATACAATAATGGTTAATGGAAATTGCCTATTTGTCCAATTGATACCCAAATGTGTTTCCTTTTCCACAGTCTACTTCATTTTTCATTGTCTGCATGGTTTGAACACTGTTTTTTAGCAGTGCATTAGGTAACGTCCCTGTTTCAGGTGCTTTTTTCTCTTAGGAAATGTACAAGTCTTCTATAGTTAAAACTCATGAGACATAGACTTAGGAATCTTTATTCCACTCAGAAACAGCAGAGTCCCATGGAGAATAAGCTTCCCAAGACAGTGAATTAGGTTTTTCCCAGAGTGGGAGGGATTTGAAACAATCCATAGTGCAGAAATCAGAGGTACTGAAATTGTGGAACATAGTAACTCTTCCTAGCTGATTTATTTCACTTTTTCCTTTCTTTCCTTTTAAAGCTGAAAACTGTGATGGCTTACAAGCTCTGGTTTGTAAGATCTGTACATGAAAAAATGCAAAAAATAATATTTTAGCTTCAGAAATTTGTTGATTTCTTTTCATTGCTCTACGAAAGAGAGATAAAAGTGCGTACAGCTGTAAGTTTCAGAGGGATATAAGCCACTACTCTGTGAAGCTCACAGAAGCATAGAATTGTATAGATTGCAAAAGATCCTAAAGATCATCTAATTCCAACTTCCCAGCCAAGGCCAAGGGCACCTTCCACTAGACCAGGTTGCTCAAAGCTCCATCCAACCTGGCTTTGAGCACTTCCAGGAAAGGGACATCTGCAACTTCTCTGGGCAACCTGTTCAATTCTCTCATCAGCCTCACAATAAAGAACTTCTTCCCATTATCTATTCTAAACCTATCACCTTTAAATTGAAAGCCACTACCCTTGTCCTATTTCTACATGTTCTTGTAAAAACTCCCTCCCTTTAGCTACTGAAAGGTGCTGTAAGGTCTCCTGGAACCTTGACCCACCTCTCAAGTCTGCCAGTCTCTTTCTGGATGGAATCCCTTCCCTCAGGGGTGTGGACTGCAACTCTCATCTTGCCTGTGGCAAACTTGCCTTCCCATGTCACCAGCCTATCAAATACTACATTACTGAACCTCTGAATGAAAGCTTCATGAGAGTTGAAATAGTAATGATAGGGAGATGTCAGAATGAGATAAGCTGCTCTTTTGTGCTGCTCTGCATTGTTCATTATCAGAGGCTCAGGTAAGCATCCTTCATGAAATGGGATGGTCTCCATCTGCTTGGAATGCAGCTGGCTTTATCTGGGGCAGGCTTTGCTGAGTGTGTTTGCCTTCAAAACATGACTTTCATCCCTCAGGCTGCTTTGAATGGGCACGTGAAGACGATAAACTTCACCCAGTTCATGTGATCTCTCAACCTGACAAGCAGAGGTCTTATTTTTCTGTCTAAGACCTTTCTGAATAATTATACCTTCCTTGAGAGACCTCACACACAGAGACATTAAGGCCAGGAGAGATCAGGATTGCTTCAGTGCTTGTGAGACTGGGATGTGAATTTTCCCCCAGCGGAGCAAGCACAACCTCTCTCTTAGTCATGAACACACAACTCACTCTGTGTGTTTTTTGGTGTAGCTCTAGCAGGCAGCATCTGTGATGGTTCTCCTCTGGTCAGAAACAAGCCCTAAGCTCCAATTCAGACTTGTGGTGTTGTATCCTGGCTCTTGCTTTCAGCTTTTTTCCTTAGTCATAGATGGTGGTGCTACTCACTGGTTTTCACTAGTTTGTAGTTTTGTGTTCTCATTCCATATAGATGTCACATGTTTATGGGACAGCTCTCATCAGTTCCTGAGCCTGCTCAAAGTTTGTGCATGAGCTGAGATCCACCCCTGGGCCACTCATAGTTATAAAAAAACCCCTAGGATCTGAGTTCTCTACTTTGGTAGTAGTGATTCATTTGTTAACTACACCCACTGATGGCAGTGGCAGAGCTTGAACAGAATGCATTTCTTGATGTGTGTACAGGCATCCAGATTTGGCTCCCACGTGCCTTGGCTTCAGATTTTAATAACTTAGGATCCTGTAAGACTGGAAATAGGGAGTTTACGCTAATGTGATACAGAAATTCCAAGATCACTCAAAATAACTGGAACCAGCATGGGTGCAAAGTTTGTTAAAAACCTACTCAATGTTCTTTTCTTTCAGAATACATTTCTGCAGCTCCCCCTGGGCCCTGTTCATTTTGTATCACTGTAACTTAGACACCTGTGCTGCCATGTGGAGGATATAAAAAAAAAAAGCCTGTATTTTGTACCATAGAAATCCTGTAAAACACATGATGTGTTCTGCTGACTAAATACTGTTGCTCTTCTGATAAAAATTTGTAGGATTTGAATTGTCCTTAAGGCTTTTTTTACTACCTCTGCCTTTTCCTGTGGCAGCATAATGGGCCTAGGAAGTTGGGCAGGGGAGTTTGGTTACTGGAGCATTCACCAAGCACTTTGGTGGCCACAGCTTTTCTCTGTCACTTTGGGTGACTCCAGCTGACTTGGCCTTGTTACCCTCCAGGTCAGGCTGGGATAGGAGAGCACCTTGGTGACTAGTGGTTGAAGTAGTCAAGTATAATAATATGATGTGTTACAGCAATAGATTAGGAGCACTAGAGGGTAGAAGAGAATAAAAAATGCTTTAGTGGCATATGAAATCCTTTTATCATCTTATGGCTTAATTCTTTAAAATACAGGGTTTCTCAAGGGGACCTGTGTTTTGTGTCCAATCAGCTAAACAGCTGTGAATATCCCCTGTCCATCTGTCTTTGGAGGCCCTGCCTATGTTTGCTGAGCAGACATGAGGACACTGAGGATCACCATGCTGAGCAGAGAACAGCACTATATTCCTTAGGACACTGAACCCTTTTTTAGGGTCTCCCCAGGCCCCAGGCTTTTCTTTTTTGGAGAACACATTCCTGTTTCCTGCCTTCTGTCATCACTGAGGAATATGAAGTGGTGGATGTGGAACCATTTTTCTTGGTGGTTTTTTTGGGGGGTTTTTTTTTGGTTTTTTTTTTTGGGGGGGGGTTTTTTTGTGTTTTTGTTTTGTTTTGGTTTTTTTTTTTGTTGTTTTTTGTTTGGTGGTTTTTTTTTTTTCTTCTTTTTTTCCTGTTACAGCTAGACATTTCCCTTCTCTCATGTATTTTTTTACTTGTGCTCTCTGGGACCGTGGGTGATTCTCTGAAAGCCTGGGAGCAGGAAAGTGGGGAATACGCATTTGTATGGAAGAGAGAGATAAATCTGCAGAGCATTTCTGATGCCTCTGGGGGGACACTTGGAGCCCTGAAGTCAGTGTGCAGCGTGAGTATAGTTGGTAAAAGCCACTGCAATACACACTAGTGATGAAAGTTGGACAGAAAAGACCAACAAGGCAGGAAAAGAGAGACTGGGAGGAGGAAAATAGGACATGCAGTGGTGTGACTTCAAGGAGCAGCATTTGTATTTGCAAGTAGAAAAATTAGGTGTATCAAGCAGTTCTCAAATACACTACTGATTCCCTCAACAAATCTCCCCAGAATTTTATTTTTTCCCTTCTTTCCCATGATAATCAACCAGATTTGTTTTGTTTTTGTTTTGTTTTTGTGGGGTTTTTTGTTTTTTGTTTTTTGTTTTTTTTGCACATATGAATGCCAGCCACACTCACTTTCATCTCTAAGGGTTAAAAATTGTGAGAAGGGACACTTTCACTGAAAGAAGGAAAGAGGCTGTGTGTCACTAACTTAGGTTATGCTTCACTGACTTTCTGTCACAGTTGTTTGAGGAATGAGACAACAAATTGTGTCTTTCAAGGGTAAGATTTTCAGTCTTTTTTGTGATTTTGGATAGGAAAAGTTGATAAAATGTATCAGCCAGTGTACTTCCTTTTGTTTGCAGCCTGAATTTCAGGATGAATATAGTGGAGGCTAGTTTGGATATCTGAGAGTAATGTGGTAGAAGTTAAGGGATTTCCCTCAGTGTTTCTAAAGGTTGTTACCTGGCTTTGTATCTCCTTTCACACAGGTGTTTGTGTCTGTTTTTATCTCTTTATCATTGTGACAGCACTGATATTTCCTAATTCCAGTGCCAATTTTGGTCCATGCAGACTGTTTCAGCAGCAGTTCCAGTAGTGACCTTTGGATGCAGCTGACATTACCTTTACTTGCCTAGTTTGTCAGCAGAGAGATGGTTAGTCAAATATGTGCCTGCCTCTCCTGTAAATCCCACTAATCATTAACTACCAGATGGTGTCATTGCACAGTGCTGGGGAAACATCGCCCGATTTTTTACAGCCAAGTTTAGTGTTAAGAAAACATAGCCTTGTAAATGTCAAATCCACTCTTAAATAATCCTGCATTGGAGGTTTTCAGAATTAAAACCATACCATACATGGAGCTATGGATAAAAGGGATGACTCCAGTTTGGCATCCATGGATGACACCTATGAGCATCACCAAGGCATGTACCCAGTGCCTATTACTGGAGCCTCCCTTGGGCTAATGACTCATTTGGCTCTGGTCAGGGACTTGCTTCCCATGCCCCGTGGGCAGGAACACCCAGGGAAAGTTTTTCTTCTGGAGAGTAAAGCTAACATAAATCTGGAATGTGTTACTCAAGCTACCATGACCATGAACTGTACTAGGCTGAGGACAACATTTTCAAACTCTAGCCTCAAGCTCTGTAATAAGAGTTCAGGAGAGATGAGACTTACTCGTAAATTCTTCCCTTATATTGGAAGATTTCCTTGCAAGGTCCCTTTAGTTAATTAAAGACCACAACACCATGGTGATAATAAACCTGATTTTATTTTTCTTTTCACTTAAAAAGGGGCAAAGTGAAACTATTTTACTTCATTTTGTGTGCCTACAATTAATGTCGTTGGCACTATAGATATTTAGTGTTTCCAAATGTTAGGTTGTGGGTGACTAACTTGTGATTGCACAGTAACTCAGTGACAGAGATATAAATGGAATCTGGATATAGAAGCTGATACTCTTTTATTGGCTGAAATAGTGTTTATTTTTGTTGAAAAAGTTTCAAGTCAAAAAATTCATTTTAGAATTCATGGCAACCTTATCAAAATGTTTCTCTCAAAAATTAAAGGAAGCAATACAGTGAAATGTTTTACAGCTTTTGGATGGTCTTTTTAAGCAATCTTTAAATTTGAATAAAAATTCATTTTGCAATATATGATTTAAAAAAAAATTAAAGCAGGGAAAGAGTGCAGTCTGAAACAAAGTGTGTGGTTTTTTTCCTAAACATAATCCTGTCCTGGTTTTGAACTACAGATTGGTAAGTGCTCTTCCAGGGACATTGTGATGGATTTCATGGATATCTGAAAGTATAAAAACCTAAATGACCCTAAGAACAGGAAAATCCTTCACTTTCTGTCTCTGGGAAACACTGCAGGACTGTTTTATAGAGACTGCACAGAGCTCATGAATTCCATTAGTGCCTATGGTCAGGTCAGTGTAATGTTCAGACTACTGCTCCCCTGAGCAGTACTGTCTGAGCACAGTGCATGTTCTTTTTTGAACAAATTCATAAGAGATTGACAGAAATAGTTGGATCTGCAAAAGCATCTTTGTAGAAAGTGGAAAAAATCCATAGTACAATACTGGAGAAGCATTGCAAACTATTTTCTAGTTTACCTGGGACTAAAACCAAAGATATTTGGGGGTTTGGTTTATGTTTATGCTGACTGGTGACTTTATCTTTCAGAGGAAATTTGTTAGAACTAATCTCTTGTACTATGAATGTAAGCCCTAAGTCGTAGCTGTTGGATCCTTTACTCTCCTTACTGCCTGCTTTTCTAGGAAAACAAGTGTTTGATTTTTTTACAAAGTCCCGTGGATGTCTTGCTAATCAGGCTGCCTAGGCTCAGAGCTCTTTTAAGGAGGAAAAAAACCAACCAAACAAACTAAAAACATTCTGGCTAGAAGGATTGTGTGTGATTGTGTGATTATGAAGGGAAATAATTTTAAATACTTTAAATAATCCTTTAGAACTCATGAGCTACATAATAAGTGAAGCCTAAGTAAAGTGCCACATGATAAGTGCCACATGTCGCAATACACGTGCACCCCTGTAATTCTGGCAGCTATCACAGCAAGAATGAGTTCTTTCAATGAAGGGTATGTCCTCTGGAGGGGCAATTTTGTAATAAGTGGTCTTTGAAGGACTTTTCTTTCTGCTTTTTTTTTCTCTCTAACCACTTTTTGCTTGAGAAATGCAACATATCTTGCCGAGGGAAGGATTATCCTTCTCCACTAATGTAACTGTGGATGTCCTTATATAAATACTATCAGGCTTTTAGAATTTGTGATTTGTTGTGATTTTAGTACAATTTGTGATGTTTGCCACATTTGTGTCTTTAATGTTCTATGGCTGGAAGTTATTTTTTTCCTTAAGGTCTCAAAAAGTAAGGGCTGAAATATTTCTGCTCATTTGGCTTAAATCTAATGCCTGCCAGTATATGTCACCCATTGCACTGCAGTAAGTGCTTTCAGCCATCAAAAATCCTTTTGCTTTGTCTCTCATCTATCAGATTTCTTTATCTCCCAGGGGCCAGTCACTTCTCTTACCTCTCCCATTGCTAACCTTGGATAATTTTATAACCCCCACCTCTCCCACACTCTCTTTGACTGATTGTCTGAGACTGAAGCAGACCAGATGAACCACTAGTAATAAAGACCAGGAATGCTTTAAGGAAGAGTTTGTTGAATATTTCTCCCAATTTGTATTGATCCCTGGAGTGGGTCCCAGTGCTGTGTCCATCTGAAGAGTGCATGGTGGGAGGTTCTGTGTGCTTCTCATGCAAGAAGGTAACAAATAACATGAGAACCCATCAAAACAAATAAGTCCAAATCCCATCACTATGTTGCAAAGGCCAGTGTTGGAAGCTGAAATGCTGTACTGCTGACTCATGTAGTCTCCCTGGCCTGGCTTCATCCTGGCTCTTCTGATGCACGTGAACTCAGACACAAATTAATTCCAGCCTGTCAGGAATAGTCCCAGAGTAATTCTTTGTGATACTTTGTAGGAAGCATTGATGAAAGCCAGCCCTCTAATTAATATATTAAATAATGCATCCCTCTGAGGCATATGGGGATCTCCCATACTGTCTTAGCTTGGCAAAGCTAATCAAAAGCCAGGCTGCCAGGCTGAAAATAGCATCATAATTTTGTGCATTTTGGCTAGCAAGGACTAGTCTCCCACTTCTAAATTTTTTTTTTTTTTTTTTTTTTAATGGGGAACTCAGTTTAAGTTTTGGGCTTTGTTCTATATCATACTAATCTCTCTGTTTCTGGGAAAACAGGTGAATTCTCAGTGTGGAGGAGAATCCCTCTTGTTTTCAGCTGACTGAAAGATAAATATTTGGGAATTCTTTTAAAATCACTGCTGTTCTGAGAAGTTTAGGAATGACCTTTTCACATACTCTGATTATGGACACATAATTTTCTGGCTATTTCATTCAGTGGCAAAATACCTACAGGCATTAGGAGGGAGCATCTTTTCTGGATCCATCCTCCCTTTGCCCTAGAACTCTTCCCCAATGGCCCACTTGATTTTGAGAAATGCACCTTTACTGCTCTTGTTTCTTTTCAGCAGCTGGGGCTGGAAGCATCCTTGCATTGGAGGAACATGCAATATAATACAGGATTTATCCTCAGCAAGCACATCAGCACTATCACAGGCCATTTTTACTTGAAACTAGATACCTCAAAATTCTTCAGAGAGATTTTCTCAAAAAGAATCAGGAAGGACTCAGGTAAATTCTAGTTCATTTCCCTGAACTGACTTCAGCTGCTGAACCTTTGGAAATTTGCCTGGCAATAAGCTGAACAAAACCAGTTGTTTTATTTAACAGTAGAAGTTGAGCCCATGCTGTGCAGAAAGAACAGTCTTATCATGGCAAAACAGACAAGATGTTTCTGCATTAATTTAAATGTGAACCATTTGTGTTGCTCAATAACATCCATTAAAGATAAGGAGGTCCGTTTTTATGCCTTCTGCTTATTGTAAATTAACAAACTCTCTTAAAACGACAATTCATCAGCAGTTATATGAGGCAGAATTCATTCTCGGCAAGAGAAGAAAATGAAACTCCCATCCTTTCATTCCCTGGCATTCCCCTGAGTCTCCTCTGTGGAATGAGATGAGTTTAATTTTGCTATTGTTAAGCACAGTGAGCACGAAGCTACATCAGAATGTAAGAGCAGGAAGGAGCATCTTATTAGCTGCACTACATGTTCTTTTAAATAATGTTGATTCAGTAACTTGTGTCTTGCTGATCATATAGCGAACAAGGATGAAAAGCCAGTGAGTGATGCTGTTTCACTTGCATATTTGTGGTGAGTTAATTGGAATAGGACATAGTGGTTATCATAGCTCTGTAATTATCTTGGAAGATAATTGTTCTCTATTGGGCAGAAGGCAGGAAAAATGGGATGTAGACACATTTCCAAGTTTAGTGGAATATCAGGAGTTCTGTAGCTGAGTTTGAGAGAGAAACATACTCACCTGTGTCTGCCAGCAAGTACTTAGAAAATAATAAATAATACCTCTAGACTTCAGAGCTAATTTCAGTAGATCTGGGTTTTCTCACATAGGAGAAAATCCTGTTTTTTATTAAAAAAAATATAGAAAACCAAGCCAAAAACTCTGTCAGGTTTTTGGCTAAAGGGTACAGACATATTCTTAGGTTTTACTCACAGTATTTTTGGTTTTCAGGTTTTGATTGAAAAATCTTTGAATGAAGGAGACATGTTCCATTACAATATTGATTTTAGGGGCAATCTGTAAGAGTGACTCCCTAAAGCCATTTCTAGATCTGCAGTAGTTTCTCCAGAATTCTTTTTTTTTTTTTTTTCTTTCTACAAATCATTAGATTTGAACAGTGTGCTGGCACTTTGGAATTTGCCTTGAGGATAGAAACCAGCATGGTATTACTTTTCATTTGGCCTTGTGCTTCTCTTTCCTTTTATTGCTCCTCTGTAACAACAGGTGAAGAACCCAACAAAAAGCAGCTCTTGATTTACCTGCAGCTTGACCATACACCTTTGCTTCTTGACATGACTCCCACTGCAGCATTCTGCCCTGAGCACTCTCACCTGATCAGGGTGATGAGGATGGGGATGAGGATGCTTTGGGATGCTGCTGTTGTGAAGAGCTGGGAGTGTGTCTAGTACTCAGTCCCCTGGGCAGCCTTGTCCCCTCATTTTTTGTTTATCTGCCTACCTGAGAGCAAAGGACCCACAAAAGATCTGTGGTTTCTCTGGTCCCTCCTGCTGCAGTGCTGCTCTTTCCCTGACAGAGACCTGCATGTGACTGTGTCTGTTTTATTCATCTCTCCATTCTGCCTGTGAGGATGCTTCTGTTATGAATGCAAACCTGTCTTGTCATGACACACTTGGTGATCTGCTGACCTCATGTCACTGTTGCTTTTACAAATCATAGCCACAGAGACTTGCTGTTTCTACAGACAGAGCCTGTCTTTAGATATCTGTCCACTGCCAGAATCCCTTTTGTTTCCTGCTTCTTTGTCTTTTTCTCCTGTGGTGTTGGGACAAATGAACATCTCACTCTCAGCAGCTAATTGAGTGTGATTTTTTGGGGGCAAGGAGACACATTTATGCATTTATGCTTGCTGGTCCAGAACAGAGTAGTTTATTCTACTCTGTATTTCTCCTTCTTACCTTTCTTCTTCATTTCTTTCTTTATTTCCTCCTTTTCTGGCTGATGGCTAAAAGTCAAAGAATGAAATAAGCTATTTGTTCTCTTCAGGTTAGTGTCATAAATGCAGAGAAACAGCTGTCACAAAAGGTTTGTGACACAAATCTATTTCTTCATTTCTTTTCCCCAAAATGCATGAAATGAACCACAAATTCATTTCCAGAATGTTAGATGTTATCCCAGGGTGATTCTTCCCAATATCCTGTAACTGGGAATGTAAAGACTCATTCTTCCTTAATTAATACAATGTACAATGCTCATAGGCATGTGGGCCTCATCAGCAAATCCTATACATATTGTCTGTGCCAAGTTTCATACTGGCATCCCATCTTTGGACAATTTGAGCTTTATTTTTATCCATCTACTGCTGCATTCATTTACTAAATGATGCTCTTGCTCTGAAGCTTTTTGGAGGCACTTTATTCTGCCTAGGCCTCTGTTAATAGCTGAATCACTGAGCCTTAACATTTTGGGCATGTCATATTTACAGTTGGAAAATATTTGTACAAATGAGGGCAATTAAACACACAGTGAACTGATAGTCCTTATTTTGGTGTAAAACTTTTCTTGAATGGGTCATGTTTAAGATACTTCTTCTAGGAAACAAGCTCAGTGGAGTATGACAAATATTTCCTTTGAGGGAGAGGAGTAACTCCAGTGAAATCTTTGGTTAAAGGACAGCCAGGCTGAGGTGAGGCATCTTTGAGCATGTACTTTGCTTTTTTAAAGTGATTCAAAACAGGGCTGATTCATATTTCATGAAAAAGCAAAGCAATAATCTATGGCAATTCCCCATGTATATGACTTTCAAAGGAGGGTAACCAAGCACTGGGAAAACATTAATTAACTGGGCTTCATAATATCATAGGCACTAAACTAATTTCAAGCAAATGCAAAAATCCAAAAAGATACTTTTATTCTTGTTTCCTAAAGGGACTTGAAATTTAGAATAACAAAAGTGATATTGTCCAGCAAAAAAGTGTCCCTTCCAGAAGAAGGTAAAACAGAATCAAGCCCTTTCATTGTAATGTGCGTAAAACTTGTCCACTATAAAACCTCCAGACCTCTAAACCCCAGGAAAATCCCCCCTCTCCTCCATAGAAATGCCCTCTCCAAAGCAGCACTGTTGGTGTTGGGTGCAAACGGGATGGGGAGCTGATGGTGTGTCGTGCACTCAGGCTCTGAGAGGTCTTCAGGACAGTAATGCCTTCACTTGACAAGCTGATGCTTCATTACTTCCACCATATCCTGATGGTGGTACTGCCAGAACTTGGCAAAAAACCAGAAAAAATGCTTCTATTCAATTAGGATAAAGGATAAGCCCTCAGGACTGTCTTTGTACAGCCTGGATCAGCTGTACCCCATGAGTCAGGAGCAGCAGCTGCATGGGAGCAGCACATTCAGCTCCTCAGCACCAGGGCTGGGGCTGCACCTGGGAGCAACCAGCAACCAGGGCTGGCTCGGCACAGCTGCCACACTCCCTGCTTGAGCCTCAGTCCCCATAAGGAGCTGTTTCAAGGCCATCACTGGGAAATTAGGATGCCACCTGGAGCACATGCCCTGCCTGTGTTGCTGGCTCTTTCAAACTTTCACCAGGCAGTGAATAAGGATCTTTGGACTTCTACCCACAAAATTTTTCAAGTGTATTTCACGAGAATGTGGTTATATTTGTTGGGGGTTATGGTATAGGTTTGGGAAAAAATGCCAGAGGACTTTAAAGGACTAAGACCTATTAACTGGATGAGAACTAGACACATGCATAGGTTTTGGTGTTAGCATAAAGGGAAAAGAAAAAATATTGAGCAACAGCAGTTTTTCTGTTGCTAAATATACTTCAAAGATATTCCCTGTTAATTTCTGTGATATAAGGAGTCACCTCCTTTTAGGTACTGAGAAGAGAAAGAAATGTTTCTCTGTGCAGCAGAGCCTGCTACCTTGAATGGATTCTCTGGTTGACATGGATGAGCCTAAATGTCAGTTTTCTCCTCAAGGAGAGGATTGATTTGGACCTCTTTCCTCTTCTTGGTCTGGTTTATGCATGAAAGAACTGTGTGTAGCAAGTCTGTGGTTCAGGGGCCTGTGATCTACTGAGTTTACAGGGAAGGTACAGGTTTAGACATTTGGTGTCAGTGGGGGCGAGGTGCAGGGAGGCAGATGCATGTATGCACATATGGAAACACATGCAGATGCCATGAGCACCTTAAGTTTTGTTTTCTTTGGGGTACCATGCAAAAAACCTCCTTAAAATTCACTGGGACCATTTTAAAAAGGATTGGCTTTGCTGGAAAGAAATTAGCTGAGAATAAACACTTGGCAATTTTTTTCCCTTATCTTGCAAGCGAAGTCTCTCAACAATTACTTCTGTCCAGAACTACAGCATCACAGAAATTAGCAGTGGAAAAGATGTAGAAAGCTCCAGGGACCTAGCTAAGACAGTTCCTTACAGTATCTTTCTGCCCAGCATTTTTTCCCAAGCTTCATTTGAAATATGCTGTGCAAGGAGGTTTTGCCCATAACTCTTCTGAGACCTCATCACATCCTAACACATCCAGCAGTGTCTCCCCCGGCTCAGCACAGAGAATGATACTGTATTTATGTGTTTAATAAACACATTCTTTGCCCCAACAGTTCAACGTTTGTATGGTTCTTAACTGTGGTAATTTATGGTGGGTGGTTAGCCCGGGGTTGTGTGCAGGTTGGGGCTGTGTGGGATGTTATGTGCCCAGAGTTAATGTCTGATGGGGCTGATTTCAGACTAATTAACACATGAATTGCCTTGACCACCTGAAGCTAAATGCAGTTATTGATACCTAGACAAATGTGATGCAATACCAGATAGAGGAGAAGCCTGTTGGAAAGGTATGTGTCATTTAGCAAGGGTGCCATGTGGAAAACTCCAGGTCAGTTGAGTGGAAATTGAATGAATTAGTTTCTGCTTCCATATATCCACATGGGCTTGTGGATATATGGAAGCAGAAAGTAATTCATCCCTTGTGTTGCTTGGATGAGTTAGAAACATGCACTGCTTGCCTGGTACCACACAAAAGTGTTTATTCACTTCTGGAGCAGGATAGAATTAAAATTACAGCAGACTAATTGGCAACATCCACTAATTTAACTGCAGTTGCCTGCAGCAAGAGGATGAGTTTTTCCCCTTTTACATATTATTGCACAATAAATGTGCCTTGTTCCTTGCTGTTTCTAGCCCTTATTTACTGCACAACATCCTAGGTAATATCCATCTGTTTCCTCTGTCTCTTTACATGGACACTGGCAATTGCCTTCAGTCTGACATCCTAACCTGCAAAAATGAGTTTTCAATTCAGCATCTTGGAAGTCTCAGTTTGTTGTAAAAGTTTTGATTTTGTTGTTAAAGCTGGTGAATGACGCTTTGGTCAGAAATTAGACACACCCCTGACATAAAGTTCAGTCCAGCAGGGTCCAGATCAAGTTTGAAAGGCTGACTCCTGTAACCTGAATTTTTACTTTTACCTCATTGTAAATCCCTAACACAAATGTTGGTCACATTCAGTGGTACTCACTCAAACCTCCCAAATTCTTGGGTCCAGGAGGCAGACAAATAGAGCAACTCCTACTCTCAATTGATGGTTTAGGGAGAAAGGATCAACAGAAGCAGTTGCAATTGCTCAACTGTTTTCATTTAAGATGCTAGAGGAGCCATATCTCAATGCTCGCTTTCACCTTTAAATGCCTGGTGTCTGCAAAATGGGTAGAAAAAAATGCAAAAATTGTTTATTCCATGGAAAGGCAGTATTGTTGGTAGAGACAGTGAGCTGGGCTGTGCAGTAGGCAGGTAACCTGAAGGATCTCTGTTTTTCTTTTTTCCTTTCTTTGCATGTGCTGGCATTGTTTATTTTGAAGTATACAGCACCTTGTAGGGAAACATTTCAGGAACAGTTAAAGTGCAGAATCTTGTGTTTTCCTTGCCCTTGTCTCTTGCTCTCCTTCCCAGTCAGAGATGAGATATTAGCAGAGTGGCCTGGTAAATGTGCACCCATGCACAATGCTCTTCCCTCAGGATAGAGATAAAGATCTTGCCAGGATCGTGTCCATGCTTCAAGTTTCAAGAGCACACAATTCTCTTTTGAAAAGAAGGGAGGAAAGATCCTGTGAAAATCAAGAGCTACCATGAAAACAGAAAGGAAAAGCAGCAGCAGAAGATTAAAAAAAAGGTAACAATTCTTCCTTTTAATGGAATTCAGAGGTAGTTTGAATTCTTAATTGGAAAATTATCCTGTGACTGCTGAAATTCTGGCTGCAGGCTCCACATTTTGAAAACTGCTTTTGCAGCAGTTGGGGAAGGTGTCAGCAGGAAAAATCTGACCTTTCCTGTCACTTCTGTCTGCATCCTCTCAGCATTTTCTCATGCAAGGGGTGATTAATGAATAGGGATGGTGGAGGATGTTTATTTAGCTGAGTTCCTCACAGTGAGAGTGCCTTTTTTGTGCCTTTTTTTACTCCCTACAGCTATCCAAGACAGCAGCACACACGGGTGCATTTGTGAACCTTGGTTTAAATTGCGCTGTCTGGAGTTGATGTGCACAGAGCTGTGTGACCGTGGGTCAGGACTTCAGGCTTCTGAGTGTTAAATACTCTTGTCTTTGTAAGCCACTGGACAGGGTTGTTAGCTAGAGCACCGTGAAAGCCTTTCCCAACCACCCCACAGTGGGCTACACTTGGTTCTATAAGTTGGGGGATGCAGAGATGTTGAGGCATCTCTCCTCAACATGCTTTAGTTGCTTAAAGAATGTTGAGCAGTGCATCCTCCAAATGTTCTTCAGAGAGATAACGTGTAAGAAAATACAAGGCTGTGAAAGTGTCTCTTGTTTTGTTGCTGCTCCTGTATTGCCAGACCTGAGAGGTTGTTGTTGTGAGTTCTCAAGGCTAGAGAATTACAAAAGGATAAAGGGATAAAGGAATAGCTTTAGAGCCTGTGCGTGTGTTTTTGCAGCTGTGCTTCAGGATCTGCATTTACATCATGCTCTTCCCACTGCTGACTTTTTTTGCATTCTTCATGTAAAGCTCCTCCAGACAAATGATGAGAGACCATTTACTAAAAATACCTGAATTCAAGAGTCAGAGCAATGCAAAGCAAAGCTCTGTTCCTTGCCAGTGGGAACAGATGTGAGGTGAGGCATGAAGAAACAGCATTGATTAGGGATCTGTTTTGCAATCAGTCTTTGGTACAAGACAGCAACTTGACTTGAGCGAAGGAAGGATGACCAATGCATCACTTTTCAGGCTTCTTATCTGCCTGCAGGTAGAGCAGCCTGACTTGCTTTTGGGTTGCAGGACACTTTGTGAGCGTTTCAACTTGCAGTGCACTATTTGGTGAGCAGAGGGATGTGCTGTGTGCTAGTCCTTTTTCATCATTATTGTTATTCTGAAAAGAACCATTAGGCTTGTCAAAACTAATTAAGGGAACAAGTAGATGGCACTGGAAAGGAACTTCAAGCTAGAATGACATGTTTCAGGAGATCCCTCTCATTCCCTGGTGCACACTTGAAAGGCATTATGAATAGATCCACAGAGCTTGTGTATGCGAATGCACAATAGTAATGAGTATTCTGGATTTTGTTAGGAAACACTTAGGTTCTTCTAATTACAGTCCCTTTTAAAGTGAATAGTCCTGTGGCAGACTGATGTCTGTTGTTACCTGGGCCAGGAACAGTTTTTCCCCATTGCTGCAGAGGGAGATACAGTGCCCTCTCCATCTGGAGGGGAGGAACCCAGAGGATGTCAGGGGCCCAGGTGAAGCCATCTGACATTGTGGTGTCAGGATACAGCAAATGGCTCTGAGTAGGAGTCTGGTGTCAGGCTTCCAGAAGGATGGATGCCAGGAGAGTGCATTTAAGGCTGAATTTAAGTAGAAAACATCTTGGTAAGGCTGGAGGTCAAGTCCCTAAAGTGTTTCCAACCTTTACCTCAAAGTGCTGGAATTACCACTCCGTTTCATTAAGTTATGATGAATAGATATGATTGTAAGCATGTACATCTGTCTCTATTGGCATGTCTTAGACAAGGGTGATGGTTACTGAATGACTGAAATTACAGCAGTTAGTGCTACTCATTTGAAAAAGGCAGAAAACTTTTGCTATGGACTAGAAATGCTTTCTGTATACATTGGGGACTAATACTGCAGCACACCATAACGTTTTTCACTGATATTTAAAGGAATTTCTGTGTATCCCACCGTCACTTTATACTGTGTCCATATATTGGGAAGATTTGATCCCAATAATTGCATGATCTCAGGAACTCAGGCTCATTCTGGCATCCTTACCAATAACAGACAGAACTTTCCTCCTTGAGGGATCATCCTGAAACTGATGGTAGCGATTAAGGAGCAGGCTGTTTCTCACTGTGAGTGGAATGATGAAAGCCCTGCCTGTGCTGCTTTGTTTTGTTGTGTTGGTATCTTTTGGCCACAACTCAGAGTGCTGTGAATGGACTCGCAATCGATGTGGGGCTCTCGTTAACAAGCAGTGCCAGTTCCAGTTACCTACACAGTGGCTCATAATGTAGTTGTTTTGACATTTGCAGCACTGGCTGATCTTAGCTGAACTCCAGCACATTTATATGTTTGTCATTGCTTCAGCTGCTGTGTTTTTGTGGGATTCACAAAAAATGTATCAGAGCATCTGGGGTTTTTTTCTTTATTATTATTATTGTTTTTAATGTTTCTGCTGTTGATGCCCCAAGGATGAAAGCAGCAAAAGAATGTGATAAAAATGTTTTCAGAACATTAGGGAATTCTGAACGTTGGCTAGCTCAGAGGGAAGCTATTATTTACAATCTACTGTATCAAATTCAACTCCCACCAAATTAGAAACTGATTTTTGTCATTGTCCCTTTTTAATCTAACCCTTTGGTTAACTTGGGAGAAGCAGCACCATAAATCACGTGGACATCTATGGATTTTTTTTTTCCCCTGCCAGCCATTGCTAAGTCTAAATGTTCATCTCTCAGTGATTCTTATCAGCCAGGACACTAATAATAACATTTCTGTTCTGGGCTTGACTTTCCCTCTTCCAGGAGAAAAAGTTTCTTTTTAATGTGCTTTGAAAAATATTTTTAGGGAGTAAATAATGCACAGGAAGATTTGACTAGAGGTGCTTGAGTTCCAGCTGGTAAGATTAAAGAAACTTCTTATGCCTCTTTTCATAATTGTCAAGGAGCATGGATGGCATGGGGTCATGGTGTGAATAATGAATACTTTCTCACCTCTTTAAAATCAGGAATTCACCAGATGTGCAATACTGTTTTTCTTTGAAGGTAGGGAAAAGGAGGTAAAGAATAGCAAGATTGCCCAGCAAACCAGGGGCAAATCAGGAAATGTAGTCTTTCATGTCTCTAATCAGCCAAATAAAACCTCCTTTTAATTTGCTTTCTCAAGGCATGACATTGCTGTGCCCTTGTTTTTCCTTCACTACTAAAACATAAGTCTGATTTTACTGGGTCTTGCGACCAGCTCTCTTTGCCACCACGGGAACAGTCATAGTAGTCTTGATCTTGTAGACAAGGGACAGGCAGGATCACTCTCCTGGCCCTGGGAGTGTTGGTGTAGGGCCTCTGAGTGTGGTCTGTGTGGAAACACAAAGAGACGAGTCCTTAAAAGGTGCAGACCTCCATACAAGGTAGGCTTAAACTGGTTCTGCTTTCCTTTACCATCTCTGTCTGACTGCAGCCTTTCAGCTAGCTGACTGTCCTTCTCTCTCTCTCTCTCTCCTCTCCCAGGTCAGTGGCTGGTTTGGATAAGGAACCTGACCTTGTGCACATGGAAGCCCGGACAGCTGATGGACGTGAGTGCCTGCAGCCAATGCTAGAAACTGGGCTTTGAGGCAAGAATGGAGTGGGAATGAGAATGCACTCTACCCATTTTACCTCTCCATTTACGTTTTAATTGGTAGGGGAGATGTGGGTCATGGGGTTTGATGTGATATTCTTACCCTGAGCCTGTAGGGTAAAGTTGGGCTTGTGGTTGTGGAGAGGGTGGACAGAAGCAAAGTCTGTTGGGCTAAGAATCCATCTATTCTGTTCCCTATTCAGCTGTTTCAGTATCACGTAGTTTATATCAATCATAAAGAGCTGGACTGCCAGCACTGTACCATGGAACCTCTGTGCATTTTCAGAGGTGTTCAAAACAGCTAGGTGGTACCTGACAATTTGAGAAATTACCTGCAGTCAGACTTACCCTCTAGCCAGAATGTGCCTATGCCCCTTTGTTTTGTATTAAAAATATTTATTAGTTTTGCTCATTATGTATGAATAGGTGTTCCATACCAAAACATTACAGGCCTTAAAAAGATGCCTGGATCTGAAGCAGGAAATAGGAAAAAAAAAAGAAAATTAACCCCTTAGTGAAATGAATCTAGTCACATTTGCAGTGGAATGGATTCCTATGTAGTCAATCTCCAGCAGAGACAATGGTGTTAGAAGTAAGCTGACTTACTCTCTCCAAAGTGTTTTAGATATTTCTCGCAGGAGCTGCAGCAAAATAATGCTTCTGCTCCTTGTGGGAACTTTACTCCAGTGTGAGGAAATGCGAGAAATGGGACAAGTGTCCCATTTTCAGTGCAGGGACAGTATAGAAAGACAGCATAGATTTAGGAGTCAGAGGATTTCTGGGAGAAAAAAAAGCCTCATTTTTGTTGGTTGCAAACTTTTCTCTGTTGTAGTCAAGTGCTGTGTAGGCCAGATGTGTGAACAAGCTGCTGTCTATCAAGATGGCTTCTCTGAGGTTGTAGATATTCTAATATCACTCATTGGCCTCCCACTGCTATTTAGTGATGGCAGCTGAATAAATAACCAGGCAATAAAAGCTCAGGGGTGACAGCTGTTTGTTGAATATGTGGAAAAAGCAAAAGAGGCCGACAGGTGGGTGGACAAGGTAGGGAGGCATCTTCAGTGCCTTTGCTGCTGTGTGTATTGCAGGTATGATGGCAGAAGTGGTCAAAAACAAATAAAAAAACCCCAAGCAAGCAAGCAAACAAACTGCTGATGGAGTCTGTTTTCAAACTAAGTTTAAACTTGCTCACCCAGCTATTTGAATATTGGATATGTCAAGGATATAAATGTTTGAAAGATGTATCCCCAGCTTAAGGACAGCTCTCTTCCTTCAGGTCTTGTTTGCTCAGGGGTTTGCCCTTTGTTCTTGTTTTAATGTATAAATTCAGCATTTTGGAGTTGGCAGCTGATGGTGTTGAGGGTTTCACTGGAAGCCAGGCTTGGCCAGTAGTGTCAGCAAAACAACCCCACTGCAGCTGCCACCCTGGGTCTGTTGGGCAGTGCTGGCCCTGCTGGTGTGTACAAATGACTCCTCTCCCAGCACAGCACAGAAGTACAGTGTGGCTCCAGTTGGAGGTTCTAAGGCTTAAAGCAATGTTTGTGTTACAAAGCAAGGACAGCCTCACAGGTATAGACTTCCCCAGTGCAATATTGTACAGCTCTGGGTGCTCAGGAATGGGGCACTGAACTTTTCTCCCAGTTAGTTCTGCAAATAAATTGGGCCTTCATGTGCTCAGTGAAATAGTTAAGGCACTTAACACCTGCTGAGAAATGGGGCCCTGCAGTTATTTCCTCTCGATCAGAAAGTTTCTGATGAAAGTTTTCCTCAGTATTATGCAGAAGGAAGGAAAGGCTTCTCTAATACCTCCTTTAGGTCAGTCTGGCAGGTCAGTCACTTATTTGATGCATTAACAGATATGGATTTAAGTATTCCCTTTGCTTAGTCCAATTCAGATGGAAGAATCCATGCCTTCAATGTCACTGGCTACTTGAAAAATACATGATTCTTCTAGATTGGACATTTTTCTTTCCTCTTCTTCTGTTTTCCTCCATGTTTTAAATTAAAAAAAAAAAAGTAGTAAGTAAAAGCAGTGGGTAAGGAAAGGAAGGGAAATGGTATTTAGAACTAGACTACTGAATTTGATGATTTTTTATTTTTTTTTTTTTCTTTTAGCAGTAATTGGGATTCATGAACCTATCCAATACCAACTCAGATACTGGAGCCTAACAGGTGCTCTGGAGCTGGGAACAGATGGTGGGGCATGGTGGAATCTCATTCATCCATAAATGAGTCAGGGCTATCAATAAGCTTATGGATCTGGGAGCTGGCAGTCCCGTTCACCTCTCTGGTGTCTGTCTGACCTTCAAGATATCTTGCCACATGGTTTTGTCTGTCCAGTCATTAGAAATGGTTGTGTCTCTGAAAAACTCATCTGCCCCTGTCTCTATTCTCCTTAAATACTGCAAGATGCGGATAATTCCAGTGCCTATCTTATCTCAAGTGGTTCCCATCTTTTGTAGCAGATGAAGTTTTTCATATTTTTTCGACATCTTGGCAGAGTCATTGTAGCAGAATAATAACCGAGGCTTGCATTTTTAAATGGTAAAAACATGTAGGAGCCTTGGGCATTGTGCCTTCTGCCAGGGTGTAATAGGCAGCAGCAAGGACAGGGCTGGATGCAAGGGAACCATTATGATCACACTGACACAAGCATCCACCAGCATTCCTGGACAAGATATATTGAACTTTCTGGTGTTCAGTGAGCTAATCTTCACCCCACTCACAGATACAGTGCAATACACAGGACTTGAATTATAGGAAAAAGGAGGGGGGAAGAAGCTAACCAGGAAGATAAAACAGGGTAACCAGTTCCTGCAGAGTCTTTTTTTTTTGGGGGGGGGGGGGTGGGAATTATTCAGGCCAGTGAGTTTTTTCTCCCTCCCATAGGAACCTTCATGATGTTATGATTTTAAATCTTGCCTGACACCAGGACCTGATTTAAGCTGAGCCAATCTGCCAATGCACCTTGTCTCTATCAGCTGCCCCTTTCCCTGTTAGCCACACTGGCCAGCCATCCCTGCTTTCAGCTCCTTATTAATGCAGCCAGGAAGGAGCAGGACTTGCTGTCCTGTGTCTCTCTAACTCACAGTCACCTGCACACAGGTTGGTCCTTTGCAGCCTTCAGCAGAGTGACACAACAGCTTTGAGTGTTTCACTTGCCTCCCTTCAGGGACCCACATCTCTGGGGAGAGGCCTCTTGTGCTCCTGCTTCCTGCCAAAGCTGGCATGGCTGGCAGGAAAAGATGAGACTTGGTAGCTTGGCTTATTTCACCAGTTTGTCCCTTCCAATTTCAAGAAATTGTTTCCGTTTTGTCACTTTAAAAAGGGTAAAAATGCACTCCAGAATCTCAAGATGGAAGACTATGTTAAATAGAAATGAGGAGGTGGTTCAAGCTCCTCAACTGGAAAATGGCTGTACATCTGTGGGAGCCATTCCCTAATCCTGAGCGAGGTGGGAAGGCTCTGTGCTGGGATTTGAGCTGCAGCAAGCCCTCCAGGCTGCTGGATGTCCATATTGCCACATTCACAGATGAGCTGAGAAAGTGGCTGGAGTTGCTTATAAGCATGAGGAGTTTTTAATGCTGCCTGGGAAGTAGGGAGCTCTTCTCAACTCCTTTTGCAGTGGAACATTATAAAAATCCTAAAAGTAACAAAAAATCCAATCTGCTAAAAGAATCCTGAAAACCAAAACACCCAGACCCTTTAATTCTGCTGTTGTATAGGACAATATATAAATTGGAAGTAGTGCCCCGATGGAAACAACATCCCTTAGGCAATATACCTCCCAGTGAAAGGTAAGCGAGGCTTTGGAGGCATGTCACTGCCCCTCTGGGTGAATGTCCTTTTACCTTGTGGCTGTTCAAAAGTGGGGGTGCAAAATTACCTCATTCTGGAGGAGAGGGAGATAATAGCTTGGAAGTTAGGATGGCCTCTTTTCTCTAAATGGAGATTTTTGTTGAGAGACCTTGTACTTTCTATGTGAGAAGATGTGCCCTGTGAATGGCACCCTTTAAGAAGTTTGAGCTGGGACTTGAGATTGTTTCTTGCTTTGAGTTGTACACAAATGGGAACTGAACTGGGCTGCTATATTTTTTACCCGATTTTTAAAATGTATTTTAAAGGTAATTATTTCTTATTTTCTTTGTGGAAGCAGGAAAAAAGCAAGACTTAACTTTATCTGGTATCCTAAAGCAGACTGGTTTAAAGATATTTTATTTGTGTCTGTGTTTGTTTTTTTTTAATGGGCTTGTATTGTAAAATATATGAAAGTAAATAAAACAAGAGACTAAATGGAAAATGGGTAGTGAGCTACCCCTCTTCTCCACCACCATCTCCTTGTGAATATTAATCAGGTGCCATTCTTTGAGTATATTTGATTGCTGGTGTAACACACTCAAAATGACATATTTCCCAATAGGCAGGAAGCTCGTTGTCATGTCAACATTTGTGATTTATCTGCATTTATTTGTGACAGGTTTTTATTCCTCTTCCCATTCTGTCACTCAGCAGCAGCAAATTATCCCCTTTTTGGAAGGATAAGAATATCCAGGCTACTGTGTGGGAGAACATACTAGAGGGAATGAGGTTCTAAAAATACAATTTCTGACCTCTCCTCCTTATTCTGCCTAATTTTAGAGCTACCTCAAAGAGCAAGTCACTGCTGTTGATCTCTTTGGGTAGCGTGGCAGCACATAAGACCCTCTTGTTTTCTGAGCAGTTGCTTTTATCCACTGCAGGGTTGTCTTAGGTTCCACACTGAGGAGCTAAATAGCAGCTCTGGGCCAAGTGTGTGTATATCAGTTGATGAAGATCTTTAATTTATGCCAGTTGAAAGTCTGACCCCTCTGCTGCTGCTGCTGGAATTTTATGCTGGGAGCAAGCACAGCTCTGATACTCTGGATATTGGCACTGTCTCTAGGTCAGGTGGTTTTCACCATACACTTTAATCACTGCCCAGTACTCTGAGCTGGCACCAGCAACATTTTCTGCTGCTTTAGCATCCTCAGTGGGACTATGATTTCATTACTGCACCAGACCTGTGTGACTGCTCTGACTCAGCCTTATTAACCTGGACTCCCTGGTGCATCAACCCAGAACCAGGTCTACAGCCTTTAAACAGGGGCCTTCACTCACTGCGTGGTTGGGCATGGACCTTTATTAGATTAAAAACTTGGCTGTAGTTTGTGACCTTTTTAGACAAAATATTTTAGAAATTATTAGTGTAATTATTGATGTCTCTGACTTGCATTCTTTTTGCATTTTTAAGAGTGTTGCTGGGACAAGACTTTAAAAGATGAAACTATTAGTCTGTGAATCTTGTTTTAGAATCTGGGAAAGCAGTTGGCTGAATCTCAGAGGATTTCAATGGTGCCCCCCAGAGCCTTCCACTGCCCCACATTTTTCTGTCACTGGAAGGACACAGACCAAGGACGAGGCAGTTCTTTTGTGATGGAGAATCCTGTAAGCAGCTTTGCTGGGCTAGTGACTGTCTTTTTAAACTTCTCTTTTATCATTTTGGATTCAGTTTGACAAGGTCCATGTCAGAATGTTCTGTTGTGAACTAAAATCACTGCATCAGGCTCACCCCAGCCCTTATAAACTTGCTGTTTACTTCATTGAATTGTCTGTCCTCACCCTTTGTAGAAAAGCAAAGAAACATTTGAATCTAGGGAGCCTGTAAAAGTATCACAGTGTATAAGATATGACCCTTTTATCACTCCAGCTGTCATCTTAGTGGTATTTTCGTTTTCTCCCTAATTTGCAGTTTTCAGAAGAGCACTTGAAAAGCAGAGATGGCATATTTAGATTACACACATTCAGAAACACAGTTCCTTCATTGTTCTGTTTCATAAGGCCTTTTCTTAGACTGAGTGAAATAATGCTTAATCCCCTATAACCCGTCTCAACTTGCTGGAGGTGAGCACATCTCTTCCTGTTCTAACTTTCTGTATATCTGCCTTTTCCTTCTGTTGTCTTCATGATCTCCTCCCAGACCTGTTTGTCCTCTCAGGAAATGCCAAGGCCTGACAAGAGCCTATTAGTGTGATGGTCATCTTCTCTCTAGGCAGAAGCATTTGATGCTTCTTGCAGTGCATATAACTGCTGTTAGGAATCTGCAGCTACTCATGCTATTTCATGGCCATGGCATTTTCATTCCTAGCCTGTGTTTGCTATAAAGACTTAATTTTGGGAGATCCTTGTGATTTTCACGGAAAAAAAAGTTCAACTTAATAATGTTGAATTGGGCCTTTTTAAAAAATATTTTTGTGTTTTACTGCCACAATTAAAACCAGTCAACAAGTCTAGGGTGTTTCAGAGGGAAGAAAGGGGTATGAGCTCCAGAGGAGTAAAGGAATTGGTGAATTCTATCTGGGTGACTTCTGCTCTATATGGTCTCATCAGTAGCATTTATGGTTGTACCCTCCATTTATGGTTTGAACTTCAGTCTCTTGATGGATGCCTGCACAGCAGGGAAGGGAATGGCAGATGTTGAATGTCAAAGCGTGGTGAATTCCTAACTTCAGAGAGCAGTTACAGTGTCAGAGGCTGGAGGCAGATCATGTAATAACATCTGCCTACCTGGAGATAAGACATTCTTTTGAGCTGCTGGTGGTGTTTACAGACAAGTGGCTCCTAGCTGAGCATTTCTGATGTGTCCATGTTCTCCCCTTGCAGACACCCACTATCTGACCTGTCGGATCCAGGAGTGCTCTGAGACCAAGAGGAGTGGGCCCTTTTCACGCTCCATCGACGTCAGCTCCCTTGTTGTTCAGGATGAATACATCTTCATCCAGGTACGTTGGCTTCATGCAAATGGCACATAGATTCTGCCTGCACAAGTTTTTTTTTTTTGTGCAAGGGAGGAGGCATGTTCTGAGGATAAGTTCTTAAGAGCTGGGAGCCCATCCTGTTGGCTCTGCAGTCTGGGATGGAGCACTTGATCTCTCTGCTCATCACTTGTCTTGAATCTTATATATATTATTAAAGTTTGTTCATTAAGGGTCCATGGATTTCACAACTTCCTATTTGTGTGGCTAATTGTAAAATACAAAGGAACTACAAATGAACTGGGGAGAACCAAGAAGAATAAAGGAAAGGTGTGAATTATTGTTTTAACAACTGGAAAGGTTTATGCTGATTTGACAGTCAAGTAATGCTAATAGAGTGAACCAAAATTTGTAGTCGGAGGTAAAATAGCAGAAAAATTAAGAAAAGATGTTACAGGGCAACTTCAAAGTGAAAGACGACTGTAAATTTGTCAGTTGGTGGTGATTTTGGAGACGAGGAGAAAGTGTCAGAAATCGAACGAGAAAGTACGTGTTTTTGAGATTTTTTGAGAATACATGGGCTGGATGGAACAGGGCCATCTCTCTAAATTTCGTGTCTGTGGAAGCCTGAGAATGAATAGTACAGTCTGGAAGAACACTTCCTGAAGATGTACCATTTGGTTGAAAACTGAGAGCCAGGCTGCGGTGATTCCAGGTCGTGGGAAGCTCAGGCGACACAGAGATTACAGACATGGTGATGTTAACTGCCTGTCTCCAGTGCTGAAGCAGGGGCAACAAAATGAGAGGAAGATTGGATTCAGGTGGTACCAAAAAGACACACGCTTCCCTTTTTGAATAAGACTGTGTTACATTAAGCTCCTATTTTAGTTCCTTGAGTGAGTATTTTTCTTGACTGTATCCAAATTATGAGAAAGTTTTGCTGTGTTTATTGTCAGACTTTCTTACAGAAGGGAAGACTGATAAGTCTGTGCTGGGATTAGGTGAAGACTGGGTCCCTGTAGCCTGGGAGAACTGCAGTATGAAAACTGCATGCATTTGAGCAACATTGTAAAACTTCTGAAAGTAGGGGAGCCTGCTGCTCTGGAAATGAGCTACTGCAATGGGAGCCACAGCTCCCCCTCAATCCCCCATGAAACTCAGTGTGCTGCTGCTTCCTTTGGCCTCAGTGGAGATCCACTGCTAGAAAACACTGTGAATTCAGTTTTTGCAACTTAGTAAGTCATGATTTGATTAAAAGCAATGGCTTTCCAATCGATAAATACTCTGCTCTCCAAGGAGTATTTAAGAGAGACTCTCAATGTGATGGTTTATGTCTGTGGCTAAGGGTGTTGTGGAACATCCAATTCTTCAAGCACGAGGCCTTACAGGCATTTCTCACTCCACAGCTCTCATCTGTGTTAAAACAAGGACACTCTGTTTAGAATTTTGATCTCACAGTGAGGACGTGGGCCTGGTGTGTGAGTTCCTCTGCCTCAAGTCAGCAGTGAGCAGCTCAGGCTAAAAGCATCTAGTTAAAAAGCTTCAAGTTAAAAAAAAGTGTGTGTGTATAAAAACACATGCGTGTATGTATATGCAATACTCAAATGCCTTGACTATTCTTAGCAAGGTTTTATTATAGCTTAATGGGTGTTTGAATTGAAAATCACATCCCCACACTTAAAAAAAGCTGTTAAATATACACACAGAGCATTGCTGCTTTGGGCAGCAGACTCTCCATTTCCAGGCTGTCTATCCCTTTCCCTGTGTTCTGTATCACACTGGCAGGGTTTCTGCCTGTCCAACAGCCTGTTGTAAGTGGCTGTAGATGCTGGGCAGGGGTTGAGTCCTTGCAGAGCTTGAGTGACACTCAGGCACTTCAGATTCCCAGCACATCCTGAGCTGAAGGTGTGGTAAATCCACTGTGTCCAGGACATGGTCAATGAACTATGCAGAGCATTTGCTTGGTACATATGTAGGAGTGCTGATACGTCCTGGATGTGTTAGTCTCACAATCTGTGTAGTGTTGCTGCCTATTATGGGATGTGTCAGATCGGCTGCTTGCAATGTCTCCTGTGTATTGTTTGGTCTGGATAATCTTGGACAGAAGTGTAGGAGCCAGGTCTTCGAAATTTTAAATATTAGACAGAGATGAATAAATAAATATCAAATTAAATGTTAAGAACCTGGTGAGGTTTAATAGCTGTATAAAGGAATGGTGCATGAGTTCTGATATGTCTGTTCTGAAACAAATCAGAATTAATGTCCTGGAGTAGAGAGAGAAACTTGTTTCTTTTAACTTTTGTAATTAAACCAGTAGATTTTTTGTCTAAATCTGTAGGCAGTGCTCCTCTAAAGTTAGAGAGATCAAAACCTTCAGGGGCAATTTCACCTTATTTCACCTATTTCAACATGAGGTAGGTCTCTGAGCATGCCTATCTCATTAATATTAGAAGGAACCTAAATAGAGCTTAGTGAAAACCCCGACACTACTGATGGCTAAAGTTAGGGAAGATGAATTCCAGCCATTGATATCAGTGTCTTAGATTACCTGCATGCAGTTGTTTACTAGTGAATATCCATTCTAACCAGGTTGATGAACAGGCCTGTACTGTAAGATTCCTGGGGAGCATTAACTTGCACTCGGAGCAAACGTGATACCATGATCCATAATGGATAGGGGAAACAAGAACACAGAAGATATTATAATGCCATTATAAATCAATGATTCCTGTTGTGCAGCACTTCTGAAAGGATCTTTCAGAATTACAGTACAAAGAAAGAAAATGAGAATGATCTTACGCTTGAAAATTTTATCTGTTGAAGAGTGTTTGAAAAGGCTGACACTGGTTACCAGGTAAAAGAGATAAATAACATAGCCCATGAGGAAAGATGTAAAAGGTAATGTGGAGTGAAGAAAGAAATAGCTACTAAGGGAGAGTAGGAAGAATTACTATGAATAAGACAGTAGGTGATCACTCTGAATTTATTGGCTGACTTTCTATTTGATTGATCAATAGTTATTTAAGGATGTCTAGCATGTCACTAGGATTGGATTGGAAAATTCTGCATGAATTGATACATTAAGAGAAAATCTTACCCTCTCTTGCATGTATAAGATTTCATTCAGTTCACAGTATTGCTCTGGTGTAACCAGGAGGCAATATCATCATCTTCTTTCATGATTAATACTTAAAATTCATACAACTTGCAAAACAGGTTATTTATTTGTGAGAAAACCTTGGAATATGTCTGGACTTACGTACTATAGCCAAAAGGAGCTAATTTGATGATCAACTTTCCCATTTAATGTTCGTGTCTGTGGTGTTCAAATTACATAGCTGTGCTCTGGTGAGTACTTGTTAGTGATGATGGAACTCTTCAGAATGTGTGATATGATGACTGCTGGCACCACTACTGTTATAGTGCTGGTGACCTAAGGATGTCAGTGGGACACAATTTACAGGGAGACAGTCTTTTTTATGAGTTGGAACTGATAGAGTTAGAAAAGGGACAGATAAGATTTTGGGCATATTCACCAGATCCTAAGGGACTTGAGGAAGGATTTGGTCTCTCAAAATTGTTTCTTCTCTTTTTTTCCCCAGCTGTAGATCTAGGTCTCATAAATATGTTTTCAGCCCCCTATTAATCTTGTGTTGCGTAGACTCTTCTGCATGTGGCTTTCCCCCCAGAGATTGTACCAGTCTAGTCTGGCATGCAGTTATCACTGTCCCCATTCCTCCCCTATGCTTCTGTCTCTGTCAGCACTTGGAGACCCTCAGGGTTACTTTGGCCTTTTGGTTTGAGCTGGCTGTAAGTCAGTGCAGAGGTGTGAGAATGGGTGATCAATACCTGTCTTGGTTGTTTTTTATGTCTTTATTTTTCTCCAGGATGCTGCAGACTCTGCTATCCCAGTAGAGAGGAGCTGAAGTTGATCTGAATTGTAGCTCAGACATTCAGCGCTTTCCATAGCAGTGACAATGACACTGGGTATAGAAGACTCCTCAGACTTAGCAGCTATACCTGGTTTGGGCCAAAGAAATGCCTTTGGAGATGAACCCTCTCAGATCTCTCTTTGACTAGTGGTTTCATGAGGACAAGGAATGATACCTGCAAAGTTTGATTGAAAAGGACTGGTGTTCTGCTTCAGATCCTGGTCCTTTCCACTTTAAAGGGAAGTGCTTTGCACTACCAATCAGAGAGGCATGCTGAGAGACAGCACCTTATCACTTTCCAAGGCCTTTAAAGGGTGGAAACACGGGTATCACTTCCCCTTTCCATCCCATGGCATAATTTATCAGGGTGTTTAGCTGCAGGCTGAAACTCAAGTGTGCCTTGTCTCTCATTGGCCTCTGCTTCTACTTCTCTTTCTGGGAAGATTTATTGTCTTCTTTCTATGCCATTTCATTTGTGATTCAGTCTCCTGGGAACCCTGGGAACTGCATATCTTTCTCTTGAGTCCATATTCCTTCAGGTTGTCCTGGGACATATGATGATCCTATGTTCAAAAAGCCAAGTTGCTCTCTTGGTGGCCCTTTGTTTTGAGGTAGATGTGATGAAGGAAGAAAAGCGTGTGAGGGCAGCTGGGAAGAGAGACAGGGCCTTGGCTGTGGTTTATAATCCTCCTGGATATGATGGGGTCTGTGGTGTTGCCATTTGGGAGCAAGAGATGGTGGTTGCCCACATCTTGCACATGCAGCAATGTAGAAGCAGCTGCAGTTCTTGTAGGAAAGGTAGGAATTATGTTTGGAAAGTGAAAAGATTAAGTGAAAATGTTCTTCTGTAGTACTGATCTTTTATCTGGCTCTCCTTCACCTTCTGAAGTAATTTTGAACTTGGAAGACTTTTGCCTAATTCAGGGAGTTGCACAGCAGGGCAGCATCTCAGCCTGCTCCCTGGCAGTGAGAAGGAGCAAACCCACAATTTCTCCAGAGGTTGTTGTGTGGTGCAGCTGAGTGGGAGTCTTAGAGTGCACATCTGAATAACTCCTCTGGCTTAGAAGTGCAAACACTTCTGCCAAAATACGGAGAACCATTTCAGTCTTCTTTTGCATCAGAAAAGTTTCCTTAAAACATATGCAGATGTCAGTATTCATCCACAATCACTGATAACTTCTTACAAAACCTATGGATAATATCCCTTTTTTTGGATGCCTGGTGTCTCATCAGAGTGTGTCCAAAAATTTCAGCTGAATTAATTTGATGCAAAATGGCATTTACAGACTTTCTTTCTATTTGAATCAAATTCTGTTTTTATCAGGGTGGATATATTTATAATAACCTTTTTTCCTTTGCCTCAGTAGAAAGAAAAATACTTATTATTTATAATATTAGAATTCGGGGGGGTGGGGTGGGGGGTGGGGAGATTTCTCTTTGAGGTGTTATAGAGGGGGAAAAAAATTCCTGATTCTACAAGCTACATATATCTAAGCCCAGCTCAGAGAAGTGGTTTAATATTATTACTGGTTGTAACTATGCTTGTTTAGGAACACTTGAAAGTGCTTACATTTAGTAGGACACGAGTGTATGTTTCAAGTTTATTGGGTATTTAAGAATAAGCTAAATGAGCATATTTGCTGAATTGAAGTAATTTGTCAGGTGAATAGACTTCAACCAGCAGCCACAGATGAGTTTATGCTAATTCATAGGGATTCCTGACCTCAGTTATCAAGTTATCAATTTAAAAACTTAAATAACTGGCAAATTTCCCCAGGAATAAAGAAAGTGTTGGGTTGGTGGTTTTTTTTTTTTGTTTGGTTGGGGTTTTTTTGTTTGTTTTGTGGGTTTTTGGTTGGTTGGTTGGTTTTTGTGGTGTTTTTTGTTTGTTTGTTTGGGTTTTTTGTTTGTTTTTTATTTTATTTTTGGTGGTTTTGGCTAATGTGAGTCTTCTCAGCAGTGAAGCAGGATAGAGGGGAGAAATTAAATGTTCACTTCTCAGTATAGAGACTTCTCTTTATTTTCATAGAAACTAAATACACCGTGTTCAAATATAAATTTCTTTCCTTCATTTTTTCCTCCATTAACTAGGAGCCAAAGGTCTCAACAGAAATCAATCCATGCAATTTATTTTTAACTTCACCCTGCTTAGCTATGATTGATTTTTATCTTTGCGATCGATGGAAGAGAAAACGGTTTGGCGGGACAATGGAGCACTCTCCAGCTTGTAGGGGCTGGTCTTTGAGTCTCTTATTGAAGGAATCATTAAAAGCTTATTATGAAACTAATAGGATGAAGACGTTTAAATGATGAACACGATTACACCTGTTTTACTGGTGAATAATGCCTGCTACAGCTGATCTCCTCTCGCTCTTATTTAAAATGCTGGACAGCACTCCAGTTGGGGAAATTAATCCATACAGATGAAAGAAAGTGCATCCCACGTGCTAGTTAAAAGCTCTTCTTAAAGCAAGACAGGCAGTAAGTAGTTAGCTACTTTCCTATTCACTGTTGGGTGCTTTTCATCCATTTCCAGCACAGTTTAGTCTTTTCTGTGCCAAATATCACATTTGGAGCTTGAGCCTAAACATCTCTTGATAAAAAAAAAAAAATTTAACATTTTCCTTTATTTATTTATTTTTTATTGATTTTCTTTCTAGGGCTTTTTGTGCTATACTTTCTTTTATCACTCTCTCCCCTCCCCTCACGTTGTCTGATTGATCAGCTGAAGATGTAAAATATCGCCTTGGCAAACTCATATGTTTCCTCTGGAATCAAAAGGACATTTAATGTGTACAATTATGCTCTTCTCATAAGTTGATTTCTGTGTGGGTAATGTGCACCTGCAGCTCTGATGTGGCTGGTGTTTTGGTGTAACTGCACATTTTCTGCAGGACTTGCTTTTAAAAGAAATGCAATACTTTCATTCCAGATTACTCTGTCCTTTAGCTGTGTCATCTTTGCTCTGAGGGGAAAGGGAGCTGAACAGGGACTGGACCTGTATAATAAATGCTCCTTTGTCATAGCAAATTTTTTCTGATGGGTGTGATGCTCTAAAGAGTGTCATGTTTTCCAAGCCTGCTGAGTATACCAGGCAACTTGATGGTGCTTCATGCACAGAAACTCCATGGTGCACTCAGGTAATTGCATATTGTTCAATGACTGTGCAGAAGGCATAATATTAATGAAAACCATGGGGAGATAATTCAGACTGGATGGTACCTATCATGATGGGATTTATGCTGGGGCAGTGGAGAACCTCACTACACCAAAATATCTGGAAGATTGCTTTCCCTGGTAATGGTGAGTAATCAAGAAAAAGAAACATTACGCTAAGTTCATGTTCTTCCTCATCTTCTGAACCTCTTGTGACTGGAATTGTGGTTAGACTTGGAAGAGGAGGCACAGCTTTTCAATCCTCACACTCACAAACCTGTGCAAGGCCTAGGCAGGGTTGTCTCTGAAGAACACAAAAATCCCCTGATAAGGGTATCAGAGGAGCAGCCTGCCTGCTGAACTTGTGCTTTAGTCCATGATTTGATTTGGGAGATTCTATGCTCACAAGAAGGAGAAAGGGAACCTAAAGTTAAAGCAGTGAGGAGGGATGCCAAGGAGTTGGAGAACACAGATCCAGGATGCTGCTACAACACTGGTGGAGTATTTCTGAACTTTGGACTCCTTCCAGCTCATTTGATGCTACTGAAAAGGAGAGGAACTCCACAAGCAGAGGAATAACCTTGGAAAACAAATGAGGTGTTTACAGAAAATAACATCAACTATATACTATTAAGAACTTAGTATCAACAAGAAGCATAAAATTTGGCTCTATGAGCTTTTTGCTCACTTTCTTGCAAATTCCTTGAGCAGCAGGAGGCAGATGGGGTCCTCCTTAGCCCAGGGGCATTTCTGAGATTTAGTAATTTCTTGTTTGTTCCATCAATATCTGCCTTACATTGGAAAATATGAATCTGAGCATCAGCCAGCCATGAAGATGATAAAGAAGCCTGATACATTGTGATCTACAGTTCCTCACTTCATCTAGGGCTTCTTTACAGTCTGGGACCTCTTCACTCATTCTGCTTTCCTTCCAAAGTAGTTTAGACAACACAGGTCTTTTTGCCCCAAGGTGAATGTCAATCTAAAAAAAAAAAAAAAAAAGAAGAAGCAAAGCCACAAATCTTGCTCTTAAATTATCATATTCATTATCATTAACATGAGACATGGCTTTGTGTGTTCCTAGACACGTCACAGAAACTATGGAGATAAATAGATTCCACAAAATATTTGATGTAATTTTGTGTAGTCTTGTGAACATATTTGTTTTCTTCTATGTTTGATGCACTCTGTCTCATTACGGGTCAGGAGGAGGAGTGAGCCAACATATCCAGACTTTCAGGGTTTTCAAAGAGAAATTTTTCATGTTTTGCTTCTGAAGTGCCAGCTGATATAAGTTAGATGAGACTTTTGTCTTGAATGCGAAAATATTAAAGGAAAGTAGTAGCTTATGAGTGGAGGGAGGAGGAAAGAACACAGGTTAGGAAAGACGGATGTGTTTAATGGCAAACACATTTGTCCATAGGAATCATTTCCACTGGCCAGAAGCCCAATTAAACACATAAAGTAGAAATCCAGAAAAACAGATTAATGATCCAGTCATTAGCAATGGAGGAAGAAAAAGACAAACCCAGCTAATTCTGTACTGAGCATGACAGATGAGCTCACAGCGAATAATTGGGTGACATTCATCAAATGTGAACTGAAAGGAGGCATTGGAGGGCAAAACACTGCCATAATCTCTGGAATTTACAGTGTTGGAGCAGTTGCTCACAGGAAAAGAAAAAGTTCATCAAAATAAATTAAGTTGGGCCTTCCAAAATTCATTCTGTACCACGGTGCTTGCCAAAACTTTATTGGAGGCTTGATCATTTTTTTTGGAACTGTTATAACTGTGCATGTAAATCATGCAAAGATGAGATCCTGGCTAGGAAAAACTTACACAACTCCTGCCAACAGAATTGTGGGTGGCTTCATATTAACTGGCTCAGGAAGACCACAAACCTCAAGATTTCTATTTCTAAACCCTAGTCAAGGTGACCTAGTCCAGGTGGAAGTCTGAAAAGGAGTTTAACTATTGCACGCTAAACTTTAACAGTGTTTTAATCCTACCTTTCTACATTTAAAAACCAGACAAACAAACAATAAATACAAACAAGCCCCCTCCAGGTACCAGTTTTCAGTAGGATAAAGTAAAAAAAAAGGTGTAAAATCTTTTGAGTGTGGCAGACTTGTAGTAGATCCTGTTGTGGCACAGAAAGTGGAATTTGATCACCCCTTGATATTTTTGGCACTCTCTGTTCACTGGATTAACTGGAAGATTGTTGGACTGCTCCCAATTTTAATTGGTCATCACAACATTTACAAAGTCTGTAAATATTTATGTACTCATCTACAAGCTGAAAATCATGTCTCAGTCCATCAGAAGAGGTGGATATTGAACACAGAATCCTTACCAAGTAGCCACTGGACATATTCAGTTCATGTGAGAATTGAGAATTTGGGTTTTCCAATGGAGGCAATAAATATTAAAAGAGAAGAGAGGATATTTAAATATTCCCTGTGCTGTTTAGACAATATGACCTAGAAGTGTGGGATCATGTGAGCAATGCTTGTAGAGCTGAGAGAGATAAAATTACTGCAAACATGAATTTTTGCCTTTGAGCTGGACTCAGTATGAACCAACTGCACAGTCTGTTTTGATGTGGAAGTGTTAGATGGGAAATATATCTTTCAGAAGTAGCACTCAGTGACCTTATTCAGCCTGCAGAAGAGAAGGCTGCGGGGAGACATTAGGGCACCCTCCAGTACCTAGAGTGGCTCTAAGAGAGCTGGAGGGGGACTTTGGACAAGGGCATGGAGTGTCAGGACAAGGAGGAACGGCTTTGAACTGAAAGAGGGTAGAATTAGATTAGATACAGGGAAGAACTGGGTATCTTTAAGTTCCCAGCCCAGACCATTGTGTGATTCTGTGATCCTCACAGCTCAGAGCAGGACCCTGAAATGCTCACTGCTGTGCCAGTCCACAGGGCACTTTCCAAGAAGTGAGAGTCCAGTGGCTGCTGTTTTCTCTCTGTCTCTTCTACTGGCTTGTTCTGGGTCTGTAGACAAGTGGCTTTAGATTTTCATGTTTGTGTTTACTTTTGGCTTTAGCTAAATGTTACCTGTATAGAGTTTATTTGCTGTGATATAGATCATTCATATGACCTTAAGCCATATGTCCTATAATAGTGTCTGGGTCCTTTTTTTTTTTTCTCTTGAGGATGCTAAATACAGTTATGATGACATTGCAAGTAAAAATGGGAAAAAATCCAAAGAGGAAGTCTTAGTATAGAAGCTGGTTCTACTAAACTTTCCTTTCTTTCCAGTTTTTCAAACTGTCAATGGAAAAGCCTTGAGCTGATTAGATATCAAATTTCATGACCAATAATAGCGTGTCCTTCAAATGACAGTTTCTCCAGGGAAGAAAGCCACTTATCTAGAGGTGATATCGTTGCTGAGAATACAATTGATGCTGTAGCAATACTCTATGTAAGCTCATTCTCAAATACCACTGTCAGATAAAGGAAGTATATCTAGGAGAGAATCTAGGACCTTTCTCTTAGCTTTATTGGAAACTTAAGAAGCCAACAAGTGATATTCCATACAATAGACAAGTGCTTTGTGCCTTGTTTTATCTTAAGACCTGCAAGACTGCCAAACCAGCAGAATGTAGGAAATTCACTGATGTAAGCCTTGTTTTAGCCAAGTCTGAGATGGTGCCAAAAAGAACACCTACAGCAAGAGTAAGTGACTCTTGACAGGTTTTAGATCCCATATTTTACAAATTATCTTTGCTGGATTTCATTGATGCATGGCATTTCTGCATAGGCTTTAGTTCATTCAGTTCATAAAACTGCAGATTTGGATGTCTATCAGTTCCCCCACGCACATCCATTCTCAGAGAGTGCAATTTCAGAGAAATCAGTTTCATAATGACAAAGGGCATCTAAGAGCTTAGCTCCAGCTTTCCAAGAGCACATTTCCAGTTAGCGTTAAATGGTGCTAGTGTGGATCTCTGCTGTTAGTCACTGTAGAAGGTTGTTGGAAGGCAATCCTGGCCTCAAGGGACTTACAGTGCAGACAAGGCTGAGAAGCAGCAGAGAAAACAGGGATTATCTCCTACTTACAGGGGAAGAACAGAAGCACAGAGACTTTAAATTCCTTGCCCAAGGTAATTGAGCTGGACCGTGTGATGACACCAGATCCTCCTTTTCCTCCCACTCAGCACTTTTTTCCTGAGATGTTAAAATCACACTGGATTTGAATCATAAGAGACAAAATGGAAAGTTCAATAGCACAGCTTAAATAAATAATTCTTCATCCCTCTCAAGTTTGTGATTTCTTTGGAGTTAGCCAGATGCCTTTAGGGACACTGTGCCTGTCATAGAAAAGATAACTGAAGGAAAGTTTGTCAAGCACTTTCAGAGGTGTGATCACAGAGTGTCTCAGAAGGGTCATCACTCACTTTCTTTGATGTTTCTGTAGGTGACAACTGGTGGAAGAGCAACTTACTATGTGTCATACAGACGGGAGCCTTTTGCACAGATTAAATTACCCAAATACTCCCTCCCTAAGGTGAGTCCATCATTTGTGAACACAGACATGTGATATCTTGGGAAGCCAGACATGTGAGGTTCCATAAGGTGAAGTGCCAGGTCCTTCACTTGGATCACAGCAGCCCCACAGAGTGCTGCAGGCTGGGGACAGAGTGGCTGGAAAGCGGCTCAGTGGAAAAGGACCTGGAGGTGTTGGTTGACAGCAGCTGGACATGAGCCAGCAGTTCCTGAGGTGCCTAAGAAGGCAAATGGTATCTTTGTATCAAAAATATTGTTGCCACCAGAACTAGGAAAATGACCTGTTATATTACAGATTTGTTGGTGGCCCTGATATAGTGTTGGTGCATGCTATAAAATCAGGGATACTTTTGCAATTTAAAAATCAGAAGTACTTTAAGGCTAGGTGTCATGGAAAAGTCTTTGAGCCATGTAAAGGAGGCTTGTTTATGCTGCCCTTAGTCACTAGAATATTTTTGCTGTGCAGTAATAACTATCTGTCATGTGCAGATTAATGAACTCTGCTGGAGTTGTACGTATGTGAGGTTGGCACCAGGGTAATGCGATATTTCCACTGCAACTGGTATAAACAGATTGAAGTCATTGGGCATTTTGCTTAATTTTCACACTGTTGGAATTGGTATAATGCCTCCTTAATCTTTAAGGAATTATAGCTACTAGGCAAGAACAAACTTCCTGATTTAGTCTTCCTTCGTTGAGGGAAATGGCAAATCTCCCACTGATTGTACTCACGGGGATAGAATTAGGCCCTCAAATGGTTTTCCTCCCTGTTTCGTGCCTATAGGGTATGTTAGGTCTATTAGAAAGAGCCCCATTTAATCAATCCCAACTTTTCATCTAGATACCTCACACAAAAGATTAAGATGCCTCCTAGGCAGGATGAGGATATTGAGCTGATCTTCCTCCAGATATTTTTTCTTGAAATCAGGTCACTCCATCCTTTGGGAGACTTCCAGAATTATGATTTCTTGATGCAGAAACAGTGCAAGGAATTAATCAAGGCCTCTTGGCACTCTATAGAAAGTTTAAATAGATACAAATAGATAAATGGAGTCTCAGATAACCACAGTCATTTTGCTTCTAGCTGAACCTGTGTCAGTTTGTTCAACAGTGGTAGCAAGGATGAAGTGCTTCAATACTCGTCATCACCCTGAAAGTAATTTCCATGAACCTGTTTTTAAATAATAGCGAGAAAATGCACTGTCAAATCTCTTTAGTATTAAAAGTAAATGAGGAGAACCTTGTTAGACTTTTTGTATCTTGGTCAGCAGCAGAAATCCAATGAAGGTTAGTGGGTGGATTTGATAGCCCATATATTGTGGGATAATTGATCTCAGATAAACTCTCGATAGGAAAGTGTGTTATTAAAAATCCCTATCAGCAGTGGCTCAAACTGATAGTCTACCTATACCTCACCTTCAAATAAATGTGAACTCCAAGGTTTTTTGAAACCATCCCTTGCCAGTTGGAAGCACAAGCCCATTATTTCAGCATGTGAATGAAAATTATCACTGCTTTTAGTCTGGTGCCATGTGATGCTTAGTGACTATGAAGACTCCGGGCTCCAAGGCTGTGAATCTTCCATGAGTAATAAAACTGACTTTCAAATTTATAAATAAGAAATGAAACTGGATGAAATTCCTTGAAGGTACCAAAAATGAAGAAAGCAAAAACCCTTCGCCCAGCTGGTGATTATTTAAAAAGTGAAATGCAGAAAAGTCACAATGCTGGTAATTTATTGGCTTGCTCTAACAGAAAGTTGTTAAACATACCTATAATTCATGCTCCGTCTCCATTCTTTCATAATTCATGGTAATTACTACATGTCCCGAAGGGCAAAGAAATACAGAGATCCTCAGTAACAGGCCTTTTGTCTTCTTTTAACAGGACATGCATATTATCAGCACAGATGAGAACCAGGTCTTTGCAGCTGTTCAAGAGTGGAACCAGAATGATACCTATAACCTGTACATCTCAGACACCCGAGGTGTCTACTTCACCCTGGCCTTGGAAAATGTGAAAAGCAGCCGAGGACTGGAGGGGAATATTGTCATTGACCTTTATGAGGTATGTAGTAAAAGTCACCCTACAAAGAGCAGCAATGGCCTGCTAGTCCAAACAAGTGTAAATCTCTTACCACCCTCTCAGGATTTCCATTTGTTTTGGGATCAGCCCTGAGCCCTTTCCTGGGTTTGATGCTGAGTTGACTCACGTGGGAATAGATGCAGTTATTCTGCTATAGGTGCAACAACTGCTTGCGTTCAAGTCAGTCACTGGTTAGCTATGTGTCATTTCCAAAAGGGAAAACCATTATCCTTCTCATCCATAGAAAGACTAAACACACCTTTTTTTTAGCCCTTGAGCATCTAGAGACACCTGCTCACAGGCAGGGAATCTGGACTGCACCTTCATAGCACTGAACAATTTGTGAACTATAACCAAAAATTCGTAGGTGCCACTTGCCCAGAAATGACAGATGGATAATTTCTACCCCAAATTATCTTCCATTCTCATGCTTCTTCCAGGCCTGTCAGCCTTGGCCAACAGCAGAGCAGTTCCAGTTACTGGTTTCTCCAGAGCATTCTGGTTTTGGTGTGTTATTACTTGTTGGATGGAAGAAGTGCTGAGATCCAGGGCTCAGTGCTTTGCAAACAAATAATCAGTATTACTAATAATTACTAATTACTAATGGTTGCAGGCTGATTTCTAATGTTACACAGAGAAATGTTCTTGCAGCTGCATGCAGAAGTTAGGACTATGCATTTTTTTATTCCAGCCAGAATAATCCTTGTTTAACATTATAATCAAATTGACTTAACTACCTGGATTTTTATAAACAATGAGGGAAAATTCACAAATAACACATTGATTAGTATGAAGGACAGGGTTCATGTTTTTTTTTTCACCTGGTTAAATATATTTTCCTGCCTCTGAAAAGTATATTTCTTTGCTGTGATGAACCAGCTAAAATTAACATGCATTGTTTCACATTTCTGGGCAAACTGGTGTACTCCCCACTGGTACATCATTGACTTTTCACTGTTATATGCTAATAGATTTTTACAGAGTCGTTTTAAGAGTAGTATCACTCCAGGGGTTTCAGAGTAGAAGAATTTGCATCCTGACGGTTGCCAGGAAGTTGCAGATTTGCAGCAAATTTCTTCTTCCTGTCTCACTTTCACAGCTGTGCAACAGAGACCAGACTCAACATGAAATCTTCTTGGTGATGTTTTGACAGGACCATATTCTGCTGGAACGGGTTGTGCTGATAAAAATCAAAACATTTGAAACAACTGGCTTGATTTGTCAGAATTTGGATGTAGAAGGAAAGCGAAGAAATCAAGTTTACAAAACATCAGTGTCGCTGCATGTTCAGGATTCACATCTTTTGTGTTGATTTTTTTTCTGGTACACAAAAGGATCCCACACTGCTTCTGATGTGATCTTCTGCCTCCCCTGTTTTGACAATCTGTGGAAGGCAGTGGGGCAAACCCTGTCCTCAAGCTCACAGAGCTCAATGTGTGACCTGGTGTAGGCTGCACCTTCAAGCCCACCATTAGCCTATCTGCAAGAACTCAATGAAATCCAAAAGTGGGCTGTTTCCTAGGGATTTCCTCTGTCGCCATTCTTGTCTTTTTCTTCCAAAGAGAGAAACCACACAAGACCTTTCAGCTTTGCAGCCATCACCAACATATACCTTTAGTGCCATTTGGTGTTCTAGGATTTGATTGAGATGCTTTCATTGCCTTTACAGAGACATTCCACTCCTGGGAGTGCTCAGATGGACATTGCTTTTGGCCTGCTCTTCCGATGTATTTTTTTCACCTCTCTCCCTTTTTCCTAGGTAGCAGGGATCAAAGGCATATTCCTTGCTAACAGGAAGGTGGATGACCAGATCAAGACTTTCATTACCTACAACAAGGGCAGAGACTGGCGTTTGCTACAGGCACCAGACACTGATCTAAGAGGGGATCCTGTACTTTGCCAGCTGGTGAGTGGCAGATCTTTTCCAAGGCACAATTGACTCCTTCAGAGCTGCTTATTGTAGTCAGTAGGTTAACAAAACTTGCCCTGTGTTTTTTCTCTTTGTAGATTTTAAGGGAAAATTCTGACCATATTTATTGATGTATTTGATAGATTTCAAGTCAAGATAAGAAAGTTTCTGGGGAAAAATGCTCTGAGTCAGATTGTTGTTAAAAGAAGGACGGACATACTTGTTTGTAGTGTAGAGTTCCTGCTTATCCATCAAAGGAACATATGACCTATGTGTGCTAAGAGCAGAGGGATCATTTCCAGAAGGATCAGAGCATCTGTGTGCAGTCATCAAGGGCTCCTCTGCTATTTAACTTGCTGAATATTAAAGCTTCTGTCTTTTGTTTTTTTTTCTGTCAACAGCCCTTTTGCTCACTGCACTTGCGCCTTCAACTCTCAGAGAATCCATATACTTCAGGAAGCATTTCCAGCAAAGAGACAGCTCCTGGACTGCTGGTGGCAACAGGTAAGAACATAAATGCTTCTCACCACTCACCCATATCTCACTGGGAGCCTGAGAGTGTGAGGTATTCCCCACTGGTGTAAAACCTTTCAGCTCTGTTTCAGCAAATGCTGAACTAATTCACGTTAACTCCCATTTTCTGTGAGCTAGGAGAAGGCATATGGACCCAAGTTCTACATTAACCCATTGCAGATTAATTTGTTGCTCTACAATTACCCATTTGCAGATCTAAGCCCACACTTTCAAGGTACCTGTGGCATTACTAGATCCTCTCATATTTTTACAACCACCAATGGGCATATGTACCTGCTTGCTGCAGGTACCATGAAGGAGAATAATACCTAGGGGCTACACTCCAAGGAGGTGTCAGTATGTCCCACCTGTTGAGCAGCAAGCACAGAGTTGTCACAAAGTCTGTCACGTGGAGCCTGGGCTTCATGGGTGCCTGTCTTGTACATGGCACCTACTTTTAACTCTGTGCTGCTGCGAGACCAGCAGCATTTAATCAACACTGCACGGGCCATTGGTATTGTGTGGGCTGTTCTGCAAAATAGTGCAATTGTTTAAAGGACAGCCTGCTACAATACTTCATGGTGGCAGTCACTGAGCCAGTGTAATTAATCTGCAGGATGGATGGGGCTACCAGCCACCCTCAGCTCTGTGGGAGCTGCTGGGCTAACAAAGTACTTTCTGAATGTCTGGTGCTATTGAAAGCTGGCCTCTGAGCCATGGGGGCAGTTCTGTCTTTTCAAATGGAGGCTCTTACATACACTCAAATATGTCTGAAAAGCTTAGCTGTTCTTTCTAAGGCTCAGTTTATCTCCTTGATCCTGTTCAGCATAGCAGTGGCCTGCAAGTGTGGGATGTTAGCATATGGTCTGCATGAATTTACACTATTTCCTTCCAACCATTTTCATTCTCATGTCCTTCTGTGCTTCAGTGTGTTTGCCAGACTAAGGCAGAACCTGAGATGGGTTCCCTTCATGACATTTATATCTCAACAAGGGAGATGCCATGTGATTTCCAGTTCACTGATCCAGGCCAAATGAAGTGAGATAATTTGGTTTAAACCTCCAGATATCCCCATGCCTAGCCAAGTGGAGTCATCATGCCTGGCAGGTTGCACTTGCTAGATGGATGCTTAGGAACAAGCCCTACTCATGATGCTGTAATTACAAAAGTTTTTTTTTTTTAACCTTTTAGGAAGCAAATAGAGGCAGCAGGACAGTGAGATTCTAGGCATTGATCTAAATTGTTAGTAAATTAGGTTCTTTTCAAGCTGCCAGTGCATGGGATGAATGCTTTCCCAGTCTAACAATTAACCTTTAAAAGGCAGAATATAATTTCTGCCTTACTGCTTTGTAGATGAAAAAACCTTACCTGTTGGGAATATACACATCTGTTTCCACTAACCAGTTTCACAACAACAGGAGCATCTCACCATGTTGCTGAATGCATTCAAGGATAAATTTTGCAATTTTTTCTCACAAGTGTTGGCTGCTCAAATGCTTCATTTACAGTGAGACATTTCCAGCAATGATTGGAAACTTGGACACTTGGTATAGGACAGAGGTTAGATTCCTGCAAATGGAAGAATTATGTTTTATTATCTAGTTGTACAGCTGCTAAATCCTCTTGACTTGTTTGGGAGTTACATTTTGTGAGGTTTGAATGCATGCAGCTGAAACTAGAGGAAGAGAATAAAGGAAATAATGGAATAGCTTTGCACAGAAAAAGCGGAGTGATAACAGATTTCTTGCCTTTTTACTCCCTTTCCTTGCCTCCGTCTGCAAATCTCTGTTTGAAAATTCAGTTTCCATTTTGATGTTTAAAACATGGTGATACAAAACTTACACTGCTACCTTTAAATCAGCATCTAATTCTTGAGGATTTCCACTCATGATAAGATCCTGGGCCAACAAGACCTTTGAACTGAAACAGTAGATTTATCCTCTTGAACCTGGATGTCCCTATAGAGTGATTTTCTGTATGGTTGCCCACATCAAGTTTTCTTTGCAGCCTCATCTAAAACAGTTGGTGACTCTTGCTGGTATCAGGAAGAAAATTAGGTAGATGGGCAGTATGAGTTCATAGGATTTCCTATATCCTGAGCACTGATGAAAACAGCCTTCTTGAGATGCACTCCCTCCCAGAGCCAGAACTTTTTTGAAATAGCATTGACACAATAATGTGGTTAGTTGAATTCCATGAACAGGAGAGTCTCAACCTACTTAAATTTCTAATTTTCCAGCATTAAATGTCAGAAATTTAATTAACATTTTCATTGGTGTGTTCATCCATAGAAGAATGTCTGACACTTCTGTTGCAGGCAATATTGGCTCTGAACTTTCCTACACGGATGTTGGTGTGTTCATCTCTTCTGATGGTGGCAATTCCTGGAGACAGGTATGTTTTGTACAGCAAAGGAAAGCACAGAGCCTTTTGCTGTTCTTCTTCTGGCTCTTCACTTCCCAGTGGAGTGGAGCACTCATGCAGTATTTAATTTGTTTGCAGATCTTTGAGGAGGAATACAATGTTTGGTTTCTGGACTGGGGAGGGGCACTAGTGGCCATGAAACACACGTCAGTGCCCATCCGGCACATGTGGTAAGGAAATTTATTTATTTGAGAGGGTGCCAATGTCTATGAAATGAGCAGATGAAGTCATTCTTACCTATTTTTTAACACCATTTTGGTTTTATTGATGAATATAATGATTATTTTATCCTTTTATAAATATAATGGCTCCATACATAATCACCTACATGTATGAATTACTCTTTGCACTTGTAATGTACTATGACCCTGCAGTTGGGGTTTCTTTCCTGGAGACACACATATCATCCTTTGAGCTTCAGGTATTTCTGAGGGAATGTCTCTTGTTTCTACATTTTGTTTACAGTATTTAACATTAATCTGTAAGACAGATAAAGGGAGGGAGAGGAGAGGGCAGTAGGTGTAGATAAGGACAAGAGAGATATGTTGCTAACCCCTCTAGCATTTGACTATCAATTTCCAGAGATACTGTGGTGGTGACTGATTAGAGTTGGAGGTGAAATAGAGCAAAATGATTTCTCAGTTGAAGACACTGTTTTTGCTATAAATGGGTTATAACAGTCTAAGCACTAAAGATTACTGCTCAGAATTATTCTCTTCTTAGCTCTTGCCCCTTTGCACCAGTTAAACATTCTGAAAGTCAGAATTTACACTCTACAGAAAATGGGTGTGTTAGCACCACCTTCAGTCTCAGGGCTCGACTGAAAGAGGGGCATATCTAGTGGATTGACCTACCCAGCTTCTAATGTTTTTTAGTTAGAAATAGCTTTGAGAGACAAGATTCCTGTCTACAATACTGTGTTGCCTCTCAGCTTGATGGTGCTTAACACATGTCTATTGCTTTGCATGCAGAACAGGAAATGTGGTCTTCAGTCAAATAGAAAAAGAAAGCAATGATCTTTGGCAGCAGTGATGAGGTGTTAAGGCCTCCTCCACCTGAGTCATTATTGTACAAAATCCTCCAGTGAAATTGCAGTTATTTCAAATGTGGACACCTCAAGACAGGGTGACTTCACCCATTTACAAGTTCATGTTCCAGAGATGTACTTTGAGAACATTAACAGTTACTTTTTCAATACAAAAAGCTTCTGGACTTTATGTTTCTGACCCGACAGATATCTCTGGGATGACTGGAACATAGATTTCTATAAAAGTTTCAATATATTGCATTTGAGCACATTTCTTTGCCACCCGAAGTAAAGAAATGACAGCTTTAGTCATGGTGTGATAGTGGGCTGTTAACCACAGGGATGTATTGGCTCCATAACTGGACCTACAGAGGAGAGCAGTAACAGGGCAGACTCCTCATGATGAGCTGCAGACTCCAGTCTATGGTGTGAAAGTGTTAGGTTGTGACTGGAAGCCTCTGATGGGTAACTTAGTTGTCATAGCTATAATTAAAGTGCTCTCAGGAAAGAGAACATCAGGACCATGAGCTAGTCTTTAGACCAAACCAAGGATGATTCATGGAAGGAGAAGTGTGTGTTATCCAATGATGGGTGTCACTAGCAATGGGTGCATCAGACTACAGCAAGTTGAGCTGTAGAAGAATGAAAAGTAAGCTCCTTACAGAACAAGCTGCAAGTCATGTATTAACCATTTGTTTCTGTGTTATTCAAGCCAGGTGTGTTTTAGTTGTCTTTAATTGTGAAAACATGAAAAACACGTTACTACAAGTGCCTGTACTTACATATTGGGAAAGATTTGGTCACAGGAACTGATCGCTCAGTTCACCTTTGTTTGCAGAGGTTCACTTCAGATGCTCTCCCTTTACAATAAGTCTCCTGAAATGGTGTGTGCAGTTCTGTGAGTGCCCCACCCACTCTATTAAATGAGTAGTGATTTAGATCCGTTATCAATAAGCTCCAACAGGTTTCCTTCAAAATTGTACCCTTAGGTGCTTTGGAATTTGCTTCATATTGCTTCAGTAGGCACCTGTTTTATGGCAGGAGTGGAATAGATTAAAGGGTACATGTAAATCTATTAGTTCTCAGGCTGAAACATTGTACAATAAGTTTCATGCTGGAGAAAAGAGGGGCGGATAATTGAAAAGCTGAGGGAACTTTAGCTAAGCTAATGAAGCATGCTGTTCCCCAGAAGTTGAAATGCTATTTGGAGAGATAAGCAAGCAAGCAGAACGCATACAAATACACAGGTGTATGGGAAGATACATACATTTTAATAAATAGATTTAGGGCAGATAATCTTTCTGTGTGCTTTTGTGCTCCCGGAGTTCTGTCTTAGGTGTAACGTTAACTTCCCATTCATGCACGGGGGCATTCTGAGCCAGGTAAATGTGACTTGCTAAGTGACATGAGGGGCAGAGAGTTAGGGAATGGTGACTGCCAGTCTTGGCTTTCCACACCAGAGATCTGAGGTTGGTGTAACCCATGGTTTATAATACACACTACAGTGGCCTCCTGGTCCTTTGGTGGTGTGTCAGTGTCCTGCCTTCTTGATGCAGGGGGGATTCAGTTCCCCCCAAGAGCCTCCCAGACAGATCCAGGTGCTCAGATGTCTGTGTGCACACACATTCAACACTCTCACAGATAAGCCAAATTTGCCTTTAAGTGCTCATAAGGCTAGAGAGATTGTAGCTAATGCCATATGGCATTGATACATGGATGGGTCAAAATGTCCTGTGGTGGTGAAAGCAATTTTCATGCATTCAGGCCAGGGTTGCTTATGCTCTGACTGGTGCTTCATGCCAGGTGCTATTCCAGACCTAGAAACAGGTCTTAGCAAAGCCTCTTGATCCCTTGAGGTCTGATGTACAGCTGCATAAAGTATATCCATGTCCTTATTGCCAGTGTTTATGCTTTCTAAAGCTTTGATCTTTCAAAGTACGTCAAGAGCATTAATTTAGGGGGCTGGGAAATGGCAAAGATCGGTACTTGTCTGTAAATCCAGCTGGTGAAGCTTGCAGTCCTTAGCCAACATTTAATTCCTGCAGTTGCTCTAGAGTAAGTCTTTTTATGTGTATAAATGTTGTCTACTTCTATCCCAGGGTGAGTTTTGATGAGGGAAGATCCTGGACTAAATACAGTTTCACATCAACACCACTTTTTGTGGATGGATCCCTTGTAGACCCTGGCATAGAGACCCAGATAATGACGTAAGTATAGCAGCTCCTGTTTTAAATTGTGATGGCAGAAGGGGTGCATGGAGAGCCCCAAGTGCATGATAATCTTAATGATGTGCAGTGCAGCATTGTGTAGCTACACATGCAGTGTTTCATGAAGGCATGGTGCTCTTTTGTGGGTTTTGCTGGTGGCCACAGGCCTGGCTGACATGTTAGTGCGTTATGTGGCAGATGGAGCCAAGCTCTTTCCAGCAGTGATGGGGGCTATAGCAAGGAGAGATGGTCCAAGCTGTAACTTGAGAGTTCACATAGAGCAGTAGATAGATCTGCTTCTCTGGAGAGTGGTGTAGCCTTGGTCAGGTTGCATCTAGTGACTACCAAGGGTCCTTTCTCATAATTACTGCTGAGATTGCATTCCTTGGATCTGATGGCCCAGGGACTGCAGTGCTCTTCAGAAGTCAGAGATCTGTGTGGTTGTACCTCATGCCAGTTCTGTGCTTGCTCCAGTTGTGCAACATGACTGTCTTTTGAGATTGCTGGTGGGGATGAATATCCCCCAGCCTTGTTGTTTGCATTGTGGGCTGTACATCCGGTTTAGCTCAAGCTAAAAGTGTTCTCCTTGTGCATGTGCAGAGCTCAGCTCAGATTAACCTTCCTGTTCTGGGGTGTAGTATGCTGTGGTTCATCCATCCCATGGCAGAGCCTGGAAAGAAGAGCATGGGCTGGCACTGACAGTGCTGGGACCTTCCTTCTCCCAGGAGGGCTGAAGCACTGAGTAAGTCTGGTGGAAGCAGTGGAGTGATGTTGGCCCAAGACCAGGCCAGGATTTGAGTTTACCAACCAGGAAGGAGAAGTTTTTAAGTTCAAAGGCATCTTTAAGTAGTCATCTGACCTCTTGCACAAAGCAGATCAAAGCACTGTGCTCTCAGATTCTGAACAAAGCAAGGACAAGATGCGCTGCCTTCATTGGTTTCAGAAATGTCTTCTTACCTGTGCGTCTTTGAACTGGCTGAAACAGCTTTCTGAAAACATCAGGAAGCAAGGTGGCTAAGATGCCTTAGACTGAAGCATGCCTGTGAAGCATCCCTACAATGGCATGAAGAAGTGCCTTTGGTTCATCACATCAGACACTGTTGTACCACTCCAGTTCAGGGGCAGGGGTGATTATAAATTTCATCTTGCAATCAATCTGCTTTTCCTGCTTTTCTGCACCTGCACTTGAAGTTCCTGCACATTTTCACTGCTTGCAAGAGAAAAGAGATTCAGGTCAAGTTTATTTTTTTCTAGGCTTCAGTCCATCTGCATATTTATATGGCATAAATGCGTAGGTGGAGCTCATGGCTGGCGTCACAGGTAGTGAGAAACTGAGTGTCATCACTTTCTGAGGAAGTTTGGACAGCCTAATAGTTGTGTGTCTTAGACATTTCTGCTACTGATTTGAATGATTTGTGTTGTTATGCCTTTCAAAACCAGCTCTACATCAGCTTTACACAAACAGAAGTGACTATGTGTCTATACTTGGTGTTGAGCTCAGCTGCAAGAAAGGAGCTGGGGGAAAATCCTATTTTACTCTTCTTACAAATGGTGATTTGAACTGGCTTCTGTGCCATCTATGCCATGGCAGAAGAAATGTTTTGGTGCTGTACTTGAGGGGCTCAGGAAAGTGTAGCTGACTCCTGTATAGCACATCCATATCTCCTGTGATAAACTGCCTTAGGAAGGACAGGCTAAGTAATTATGGTTGTGCTTTACACAGCAGCACTGCTATGCTTTATTCCCAACCAGTGCTGGAGCAAAACAAGGCAGCCTCAGTGTCTGTCACAGAGAGCTACTGAGATTTTATCGGAGTAGAGGTGGTGTCAGTTCTGGTAGCATTGCTCGCTTTTCCTTTATTCCAAAAGAATTCCTTGGCTTTGGCTTTTTTTTTTCTAAACAGCAAGGTCCTTGTTTTGTAGAAGAATACATCTGTGCATCTCTTGCCTTGCTATCTGCAAATATTGCCCTGTTTTTGCAAAGAGCAAGACTCAACAGCATATGATATGCCTGTGAGCCTTTTCAGAAGACTGCTGTGAGCATCCTGTTGGGAAAATACATATGCCAATTCCCAGCTAAAGATTAGAACCTGCAATTCTCTTCACTCTGTGCATTTTTTCTGCAAATGCAGTGATAATGTGTAACTTTCTGTGTTGTTTAATAGGATGTTTTCCTGTGAAATTCCTTTCAGTTTCCAGCTGCACACACCTGCAGAGAGATACACACATGCACACACACGTGCAGAGAGATGGGTCTGAAGTCACATAAATCTGCACATCAGCACCTTTATTGAAATCAATGGAGCTAATCAGTTGCAACTAGCTGTGGATTTAGACCATTTACTTTATAAATCAATGCAGTTTTCTTTTCAGATGAAAAATGCATTCTAAATCTAAGATTATTGCTATTTATATCTCTGTAGTCTTCTGGTGGAGAATGTAGGAAGTGAGTTATCTTCCTGAAGGTTGTGTATTAGTTTGTTGAGAACTTTTAAAATCTTTGCAGACATATTACCATTATTATTGCCATTGCTATTGTTATTGTTATTGTCTTTATTATTACTGTCATCATTAGCAGTTTTTAAAACTATTCTTAATAGTCTGTAAAAGCCATACAAAGAAATTTCGCATGACACTTGCAATGAATGTTTAGAGAAATTTCTATCCACAGCATGAAAGGAACTGAAAGAGCTCATTTTAAAAGCTGTATGCAAACCACTTCTATACAGAACATTTAAGTGTTTCTTCCAATGAGAATTTTAGTGAGCTCATCTCTAAGGGCAGTGTAGGGTGATGCTGAGCTTGTGTAAGCTTTGGCTGAGAAGAAATGAATGCCTTTCTATTGCTACTCTGAACCAAGATTGCACATGGTGGTTTGGAGGTACATGGAATTCATGTTTGTGGCTAGAAATCCCAAAGGTTTCAAGAAGCTGATGAGAGGACCACAGCAGTTTGGGATTTGCATCCCAAAGTGTTCATGGGGTCAGTGGGAGCTCTTAGATTTGCAGCAGTGCTGAGGCAGAGAGACCAAGGCTGTGGTGATATTTGTGTACTGCCAAACTAGGTAGGTTAGTGGCTTTTAAAAGTTTGTCTCATCCTGGGAAATGCAGAATACTTCATCTAGTGGTCTCAGCTGATTCCTGTTAGAAAATATTTCTTCAACAGATTTGCATAAAAGTGGTCTGTGTTCACCTATTTAAAAATAATAATATTCTGAGAGGAATATGTATTACATAGTCATTATACTCCAACTATTATTAAAATATTGCATTATTAACAGTATTTTCATAATACTACTTTATTAAAATCAATATATCAGTAGAATGACTTTCCCAACCTTCATTTTGTGCCACATGCTGTGAGAGGCTCTCTGGGCTGTAGAAAGCAGCACACAATTTTGTACCACTTCATAGCTATTAAGTGAGCTTATTCCATACCTGTCTTTATTGTATGAGTATCCTAAGCTTTTTGAATCCTCTGTGCTTTGTGCTGTGTATGCTTGTCCTAAACAGTCCTAAAAATCTTGTCAGTATGGTAACATTGCTAATTTGCATGGAGGAGCTTTATATGATTCTGAATATCTAAGAGTACTCTGAACAGAGAGCTGCTTTTAGTCTTGCAGAGGTCTGTTCCAACCTAAATTATTATATGATTTTATAATTTTGTCTGGCTATAATTCTGCAAGAACTAATTATTTCCTCACAAGCTGGATGGGCTTTGTTAAGAACGTGGTTTTGTGATGCACAGGGAAGTATCTTGAGACTGTGAGCTGATCTGTCCTGAACTGCTGCTTAACCAAAGTAAATCCACTGTCCTTCCTGCAGTCCTGGCTGATCATCTTCTGCAGTTCCTTTTGTTGTTGTTTTTGACACTTCTCTCATCTGACAAGAGGGTCAGTTCAGCTCCTTCAGTGTAGAGCTTTGTACCGAAGCACAATGTGGTGTTTAGTGCAGATGTGAGGAAAGCAGATGGGGAACACACAGTGTCCTCAAGGAAAATAACTCAAATGCATGAGAGTGGTGGTTAGACATGTTCTCAGATGAATGCCTAGAATGCACTGGCCTTTTTGAAATCTGCAGATTTTTAAGTTCTGTGCTGTACCCCTCACTGTTAACTAGTATATCTTTTAATGATGTCATGTTCTGGTTGGTCAGATCTAACATTTCTGGATTTACAAGCCATAGGCACAGGTTGTTACTTGTCTGGGGTTGTCCAGCAGGGGAAAGAAATCACACTGTATTCCCCCTCTAGTCAATTGTGTTATATCCAAACTAGTTTGTACCCTTCAAATCAGAGGAAAGATGTTTTTCATGGGTCCAGAGAAGGGCTTTATGTTGTTCCAGCTCTGATTCATACTTATTACTCCTGACACTTCATCTCCTGTGCTAAGCACCTCTCCAAACCTATATTAAAAGAAACAACCTTTTTGCTTCACAGCCCTGCATCATTTTAGTAGACTCATTATGTGTGTATGTGTGCAGACACTCATTTACAGATTGGGATCATTAAGTTTCTCTGTACTGATAAATAAATATTTATGTAGACACACCCACGTGTGTATATAAATTTCTCTGTAGTTCTGCATATATGAACTTAATGATCTCTATATATGTGTGCACGCATAATTGAGCATTAATATTGTCAGTGAGCTGAAAGTTGGTCTGTCAACATTGCTGTCACTGCTGCCCTTGGCTATGTGTGTTAGAAAATGTTCCTGGTTGTAAATGAATAGGGTATGAGTCCTGGCCCTTTCTAACACCTGGTTTATGTGGCCATGCAGCTTTACCAGAGATGAAGTGGGAATAATTTTTTCTTTTCAAGAGACCCATAAAATTACTGGCAATCCATCACTGGGTGGCAGAAGAGTGAGGAAGAATGAATAAGTAATTGAGAGATGTTGGGAAAGTTGAGATGGGTGCCAGGGGAGGTTTGAGGTGAGAAAGAAAGTATTAAAAGCACAGGCCACACTGTGTCAGACCAGAAGTCCCTCTTTCAGTTCCATGTTCCAATAGTGGCAAGTAGAGGATGCTAAATATATATATATTATACTAAAAAAATGATTACCTTATGTACTTCTCACATTTATAGAGATTTACAAATAAGGAACTTTCTTGGTCAAACATGGTAGTCTTTGTATTTCTAAGGTATTCGTGAGTTTTCCTATTTTTGAGGGTTTGCCCTGTTTGCCCTCTAAATACTTTGAAAAAAAATTTTAGCAGTCACCTTATCCTGTGGCCATGAGTTCCATGAGTTACTCTTATTCTGAGGAACTGACTGACATGTGGAAGACATCAGCAAAGTAGATAAAGGTATGAAGGCAATGTGGACAGATTCTGATTCACACTCAGCAGAGATTCAGCAAACTGAGTATGAGAAAAGGGCAGCAGCTCCCAGGTCTGAGCTCCCACTGAGTCCAAAGTTACATGGGAGCCAGGAGTCATTTTCCTGTCTTTTACTGATAAGGTGATTATCATCTTTTCTCTTCAAGCAAGGCAACATCCGCTGCCTTTTGCTCAAGTCTTGCTGTTACATTTAAAAGCTAACACAGGAAAGGAAATTACAAGCCGACACAATGTCCTTGAAGCTTTCTGCCTCTTTGCCTGAGGGTAGGGAGCCATGGGTCTGCCACCTCTGAGTGGGGGTACTAAGAAAAATTAAGGTGGAAGCAGAGATAGGAAATAGTGCTTTTGCTGGGATGAGGTCAGAGCTTGTGTTCTCCCCCTGGCACCAGGCTCTGCCCTCCACAGCCAGCAGCCCTGCTTAGCAACCTCAGCGAGACAATGGGAGTGGAAGGCAAAACACCATGAGATTGTTTTACCTAGAAGGAATTGAGGCTCTTGTACAACGTGCATGAAGAAAAGAGTCAGTGTTCCTCAATTCCCATGGCCCACAGGTGCCTTTAAACTTCCCTGACATCAGTCTGTCCTCTTTTCACTTTACTCAGTAAGAAAAGAGGGAGAAGTTGTCTGAAAAAAAACATAGATCTTCTGCAATTTTGACTGCTGCTGAGCCACACAGAAATTTGGCAAAGAGGGAATCTGGAAAAAAGATTTCACCAGAGTTGTCTAGAAAGCTAAATCCAACTTGCAGCTTCCAGTGCAGAAAATAAGACAGGGCGCTGTTGTTCTGAAAGATTCTGAGATCTGTCCTCATTTAACTTCACTTCCTCTGGGAACCAAGGCTGTCCATCCAGCCTGTGCATTTTCTCAGGCTACCAAAACTGTGGAGTTTTTTAAAGATCAGAGAGAAGATTTCAAAGCCTGTTTATCCAAATTTCATGGGTACCATTAGATACTAGAAAAGACAGTTAGGTTTTAATTGTTGTTCCTACTGTGGTTTTATCTCACTTTTCAATTTTCCTTTCTTCTTGTGTTCATTGCAATATCTGTTTGTGGTGCAACTGGCATTGTTATTGGCTATGGATTTTTCTGCAAGGCTCTGATGTGTCCTTGTGAGTTCAGTTTCTGTGTCCTCACTCAGGGGACTGTGCAGACTGCAGTGCACAAACCTATATAACGACTCTTCATAATAGAATCCATGTAATTAAAGTGAATCTGTAAAAACAATGACTGCATACAGAAAAAAAAGTAAAATTTGGAACTTAATCTGAGAACAAAAATTCCAAATACAATTACTAAGAAAGGAAACCAAAATGATTGAGAGGATATTAGCATTTGCCATAGTGGGCTGCATTCGTGTATCATCTGATCTAATTTCAAAACCTTCTGGAAGTAATGAATAGCTTGGACTTTGTGAGAAAATGATCAATCTGCTAATGGCATCAAGTGACTTTACAATGGACAAGAAAATGTGTGTTATAGGAATTCCCATTTTATCCCAGCAGATGATCAGTTTACACCCTGGAGTAAGAGAGTTGATTACCCATATCATTATCTTTGTTTGTAAGACTAAAAACATTATTAACGACCCCGAGATTAATCAGTGTCACTTCCCCCTCCCATCTCCCTCTCTGCCAGAGGAGTAGTCTGCTTTTTACCCTTTGGATCATGGATTCACCTAAACAGTCCACAAGAGGCACAATATTTATTATGCTGGTAATACTTGCAGTGTGAGCAGAGGTCTTTCTGTGGCACCTGAAAGACAAATCAGGTGATGAGAACATCTACTTAGAGTAATTTTTCTGAGACAGCATCATGTGATTTATTTGGCTTTAGGAGGAGGATGTCTGTGACCCCAGACCAGTTCCCAGCAGTTGTAACACGTACTTGGAAGATTCCTGGCAGAAGCCATAACACATGGAGAAGGCATTGTGCACCGTGGCACGTATTGTCATCTTTGACTTTCTGGGGCAAACATTACTGTCATTGAAGTCAAGTGCTATGTATGGACAGTAGATCAAATGTTATGCTAAAATAGTCAACATCGTTAGTTGTATTTTGCTGGTAGGGACGCTGAAGGAGAACAAAGGACATGCTCAAGGTCAGTCACTCATCAGGCTGTCATTGGGAAAGCTTGGCAGTAACACAGGTCTCCAGAGTCCCAGATGGGTATCCCACTGTGCAGACTTTTCCCATTTCTTTGGGGGAAGGAGATGCTCAGTCGTGTCTATAATGCTCAGACAAGGGGGATGGAGAGGTGAGCACATGCAGGGAGGAGGACTAGAGAAAGGTGTGTTCACTCAAGACTGGAATTTGCTGAAGTGAATAAAAGAAGCCCTTGCAGAAGGAGCCAGAATGAACAGCAGGCTGATATATGATTTCTTTTCCCTAGGTAAAAGGACAAGTTTTGCCTGGTGGCAATACAATCCAGATAGTCTCATCTAGAGGCTCTAGGTGCTTTGTCTCCTGTGCTGCTGTATAAGGACAGATGGATCTTGGCCCTGTGCTGTCCTCCTGCCTGCAGGTGGGCTGGGCTGTGTGAAGCACTCAGGCCTGATGGAGGGTGCACAGGAAGGGGCAGGATGCTATGCACACATGCATTTCCTGAGTCTTTCACCTTTCTGTGAGAGCAAGACATGAAATATTCTGATGCTCTGATCCCACCAACCCTCAGGGGACTGAGAAACTACATTGCCTTAGCACCTTTCCAGCTCAATCTCTCCCTGATCCTACACAAGGAAAAGCGTGGCACAGCACACCAGCTTTTCTGGGAGCTTGAAGGCTCAGTGTTGGGTTGGCTGCAGAGTTCACTCTGACAGATTTTTGATCACTGAACTGAATGAGTGTTGGAAAGCAGCTCTCCAGAGCTTCCTCTTCTGAGCCTTCTTCTCTGATATCCAGGCAAAGCTCGTCACTGTGCTTCACCTGTCACATGCATTTGGAGCTTGAATATTCTAAGGAATGGCTTCCACATTTGTATTGGACATTTCTGGCTGGAAATTTGTTGATTCATAGGATGTAAGATTGAAATGGCTGAATGCGTTGTGTTATCTGGCTTCTGGCAAAGCAGCAGCACCTGCCTCTGCTGAGACCACAGACCTATAGGGGATGAAATATTCAGATTGCTGATGCCTGCCAGTATCTTTTCTAGAAGAGAGTGGCAGCATCTTCAGGTTACAAAGCTGTCAGGAGCTGGTTGTCTCTTATGAGTGCTTCGAAGAAGAGAAAGAACACTTCTGAAAAACAGCATTAAAAATTAATGTGCTCTCCCATCCCCCTTCCTAGGTGTCTCATACTCTCTTTCATGTTGCTGGGATTTCTTTTGAAGCAATTGTCATGTAAAGTGGTTTGAGAACATTGGTAATAAATTTTTTAGAGACCAAATTTCAAAAGGTTTGGTTCGTCATTCAGGAAGTTCTTATTTTGATAGCACTTTCTATTTGAAAAAATAATAACCAAAAATCCCTGTCTCCCCTATTGCCTTATGCAGTGTTTATGCAGCTAAAGGGGAAATTGAGTCCGAACTGTAGGGCTGCTTTGTAATTATACGTTCTGTAGATTACTTAATAATTGCACTTGGCATTACTTGCTAACTGAAAGATCATGCTGTGCCTTGCCATTTGCAGTGGTTTTCCTCTTCTGCTAGCTCTGTAAAGGAACTGCCCATTGAGCTGATGAATTATACCAGGACTGTTTTCCAAAGCTGAGGGAAAGGATCTGCCATGATTGTACTGTAGGATTTTTATTGCAAGGTTTTGGTTTTGATCTGTATTCACAGAGACTCTTTGCCTGCTCCATCTCCTCTCTCTCTCCTGACCTGAAATCTGGCAGTGGTGCAGCCTTTCATGACCAGTTCAATATGGATTGCTGGTGGCCAACACTTTGGATTTTTTTCTTGTGGGCAACCTCCATGTTTCAACATTCAGTTTCAATGGAAATAAACCACATCCCTCAGATTTAATCTGCAGGAGAAATTCTGTGAAATTCTTGTGTGACCCTTCTCATTGGGAAATAGAATACAGACCAAGATTTTCTCAAATAAATTTGTCCTCATGCAGACTGCTGTCTGGTGTTGATGCATTCCTGATAGTTTCAATGCTGTTGTTTTTTCTCCTTCTGGATAGTATCAATGGAAGGCCTTATACCTGAGCGGGTCTATTTAGATGGTTTAAATTAAACTAATTTGCATCAACTGAAAATCTAGATCCAAATGGGTGGTGTATTTTATTTGGAGGAAAATGCATCTCTTCTTTCTAGAAAAAAAAGCAGCTAATTTTCTTACTTTATTTTGGTCCACAGACAGAAGCACAGCAGCCCTGAGTCATCACCCATTGCCCTCAGGCTACTGTTCCTAGTTGATAGGTCAGCCAAAAGCAACTGAATTAAAAGCTCCAAAGTGGCTCTTAGAAACCATATTCATTGTTTAGGAAAAAAATTAGACAGTGTTTTTTTGTTGGCAATTGCCTGCCTTTCCAGTGTCATCTTTCATTTTTTATGTTTGCTTTGTTTCCAGTCTCTTTATTCCCTGCATTTTCTTGCCAGGCATGAGACAGTTTAACTCTCCCTCTCCCACTCTCCCTAATTGCTGATTTGTGTCTCTTTCAATTAAGTTCTACTTCCTTGTCTCAGTCCCTTTCTATCCAATTTCCTCGTAACTAGTGACCTCCTTTAATGCTAATTCCATCTAAATCCTAATAAAAAATTTGGGAGATTACACAGCCCATTTGGTTTTCTCTAAAGTAATGATTTATGTTTAATTCATGGAGAAATAGCTCATCTATTCATAAAATCTGGTCCCACCAGCACAACTTGCAACAGTTCCATTGCTGCTCGTGTGGTTTTGGCCCAGACAGCTCAGCCTGCATATGGGAATTTGTCTCACTTTCCTGCTACTTCCTTACACAGAGAGGGATTCAGATCCAGATTTAATAACAGGCCCTCTTCTTTGTGTGAATTTGTCAGCATTTTCTTTCATTGACTCAGAGGTATAAATATCAACAAGTTAAGGAGGTACATCCATGTACCAAGACGTTCTGTAAGTGTTCACTGAGCCAGAAATTCTAGCACAGGCTCACCATTTCCCAGGAAACATGGGACCAGGATAGCCTGGCTTGTGGGGGAAAAAAAATCCCAACCAAATCAAGGCAATTATAAATGAGAGCATATCTGTTAAGATTTCAGCAGTACCAGCATGTTCTTCTCTGCTGGCCATCAGAAAGAGAATGAGCACCTTCAGCTGTGGTGAATTACTTACTCACTGCTCCAGATCTGGGACTCCCTCTGGTTTCAGTGAGAGAACAGCTTCCTCTCCAGAGATTAGGAGAAGAAAACAACAACAACAACAAAACAAAAAACCCAAAAAACCTCCAACAACAACAACAACAACAAAACCAAAACAACAACCAACCAAAAACCAACACATGCTTGTTTTCCTGCCAGGAGGTGATTCTTCCAGATTGTGCTTCATAGCACTTCTTGGGTTTGCCCGTTAAGTATCTACTTCTGGCACTTCCTGTTAGATGCACAGATGTAAATAAAGAGGGATTTTAACTGAAATCAGATGGTGACCTTGACTTTCTTGCTTTCTACATTCTCAAAGAAAAAGCAAATATTCAGGTCAGCTGAAGTATTTACTAATTTGGGTGATTTTACTATTGGGGATTTTTTGCTTGCTAAGACACTTCTTCTGCAAGAATTTTTCTTTTATAATAAAAGGAAATAAAAATCCACGTTGGTTTCAGGCTTTTCGAAATGAAACAGTCTATTTATGATGACACTGCAATTAGCTTTTCTCTCAGTATTTTCAATTAAAGTATATGTTTGGCTCTCTTTCCATAGTTCTGGCTTTACTTTTCTGTTGATCCATCCATCTGCTTGTGTAGTTCATCTCAAAAGACGCTGTCTACTAAGTATATTATATTGTTTTGCTTTTATTTTATTTTTAGATATTAAAAATGCTTACAGTCTATTCTGTGGAGCCTAATCTTGTTAAAATCTGGCTTCAGAGGTCCGCAAGATACGTTGAGAGAAGCAAAAGAACCACCCAACCTTTTTCTCTCACCTTGTTGATGTCCAGTGAAGAAAAACTGCTTCAAAAAGGAGGGTACTTTTCATGTTAGTTGTAGTGAAGAGTAATTACCTTATCAGCTTCTCCCTTCCTTGGCATTTCCAGTCCTCTGTCTCAGTGCTGGGCACATCTGAGGTCAGCAGGTGTTACACACAAAGGAGCTGGGAGGACTGGTGAAGGGAAAATCTTCCATCTTCATCCAGACCAGCCAAGTACAGGCAGCTTCAGTGCTTGCTTGCTGCATATGATGTCCTACCAGTCTGCTTCAGAAATGATAGAAAAGGACTTGATTTAGGCATGAGAATTTACATTTCAATGCCTGGGCAGATCATCTGAAACTGCCAGCAGGGGTAGATCCACATGGATACAGTCCATGCCTTTCCTGTGGGAGCTTTTACTTGAGGAAGTCTGTTTCTCATACCAGGTGCAGGGACAGGGATTGAATCTATGGACCAGAGGCAGGTGAGTTGATATCTTGTGACCCTCAATTCATTCTGTTGACCTGGCAGGAATGAGCAGCATTGAATTACATAAAAAGCACAACTATCAACAATACAAGGAATGATAAGGCAAAAGCAATGCAATTTGAGAAGAGACCACTGTAAAATGTAAAAAGCCTTTTAAAGAACTCCAGTACAAGGTTATCCAGGCAGTGTATACCACATTTGTAAGTTACTGTGCATTTAAAAAATTAATGAAAGATATAATTATAGCAACATCACCAATGATCATTTCTAAAATGACTCCATTATGAAACTGTAAGCATTTCATAATTGATTTCCATGTTTATAATAGTTTTTCTGCAAATTAATGACATCCAGCCCTGGCAATAAAAGCCTTGCCTTGTTTCTTCAAAGAAAGGATTGGGAAGCATTTTCTGTTTTCTTAGCAATGATTTCACTGTAAGCTATGCATAGAGCCAGTTGAGAAGATGCTGTCCTATTAGCTAAGATTTTATGTGGAGCTGTAACTGCTTACTCAGAGGGATAGAACAAAATCTATGCAGTCTAAAGCCAGTAAATTACCATTCTATGTCTCATGTTGGAGAACCTTTGTTAAATTGAGCTTAGTCAGAAAACCGACTCTATCTGAATACCATCTGGGCTCTTGTATTTATTGCTTCTCAAAGACTTCCAGATGAGACTGCTTATATGGAAAAATAAAAATATACCTTCTTTGTTGGCTTCTCAAAGCTGGACCTTGAAAACCCATCTCTCTTGTTTTCTATGCTTGCAACAAGCAGTTAAGAGCTTTCAGTTAGACCATGGTAGATGAAGTTATTGAGGCAAAACTTAGAGTACCTCATTTCCTTTCTCCTTGTATTATCTTGATAGTTTAGCTATTTGTTAAAAAAATCCACCTCCTTTATTTAGTGACCAAAGTAAACAGGAAACAAAGGAACATGGGAATCAAGTAAGTTGGATGAGACAGTGATGTGAGGACTCACCAGTTGAGTCGGGAAAAATAAGGCCCCACCAATCTCCTTTTGCATCTCTTTCTTTGGAACTTGCTTTGTTTCTTTGCACTTGATACAGAAACCAATATGTAGGAATTGGAGCATTTAGTGCCAAGCACTTATTGATAGCTGGACACTATAAGTTTTAAAATGTTGTAGCACTTGGCTGTCTGCCCAACCCTCTATTGGACCTGGCCACCTCAAAACAGATGTGGTGGGAGAGGTCATGTGTATGGCACCTTGGCCACTGTGGAAAACATCCAGTGATGTCATTCTTAAAACAGAAAGTGGAGTTCAGCTGCAGCACCTGGTTTTGTTAGTCGAGGTTTGTGCCCTGTTATTGTTTATTTAGCTCATTTTAAATTTCACAAACAATGAAGATTTTCATCTCTTTCTAAGGAAAGCTGCTTGATAGAACCTTGGAACCCCACATATCACATAGCACTCTCCTCTATTCCTTGTACTTGCTTGTAGAAACCAATAGAAGTTTCAAATGGCCAACAAATTCAACCTGAACTGTCACCTGGTGTTCATGACATTGGCCAATGAAGCCCTCCTGTAGGTGACATTTGGCATTGGTGAGCAGTGCTCACAGGGTGCAGGTGCTTGTTGGCTTCTCTGATGCTCTTATCTCCAAAGTCTCTTCCAGAGTGACTGATTAGTCTTAAGGAGCTTTTTATTAGGAAGGGAGCAGGTGGAGGAGAGAAGTTACTGCTTGAGGAATCACGTGACCTAAAACCATCTCTGCAGCTCGGAGGAAAACATCTCTCTCTGTTCACACTCCTCTAATTACATTTAGTTTAGTATTGTTTCCATCTAAACTATAGCAATTATATACAAAGATCTTCTTTGAAATCATTTAATTAAAGAGTATCTTATGTTCTGTGCCTTTGGAATGCTAATTTGTTGCCTTCCTCTTAGAGAAACTTGGATTTTTCATTAAATATCATGGAAGAATTTCAATGTCAGAAGGAATTTTTAAAATCCTATTAAAAAGAGATTTAAAAATTTAGTAATTCTGGTGATTTCTGTAAACCACAAAGAAACCTTTTGCTCTCCTGATGGACAGTTAGCTAAGGGACAATCTGAGGAGCAAGATTTTTCCTTTTAGATGCACTGATTTACAAAGTGTTTGATTTCTCCAACCTGTCCTCTTCTGGGTTTAGGCCAATGTTTCTGTTAGGTCATGTTCTCACTTCCTTTTTGCTGTGTTTTCCATGTAATAAGCACCAAATCCTATACTGGTGTAAATCTGCTGGAGTTAATAATTTCTGCCTGCTGCATTGCTGCTTTGCAGGGACTGGTGTTTCAGTCATGCAGCACAAACAAGGTTGTGTGTGCTGAAAGCAGTTGTAATGTAACAGCTGATGGGACGTACCCAGAGCCAAAGAAAAGGGGGGAGGGGAACTGGGAACTGCAGTTAGAATTCCTATTGAGTACAATTTTGGAGGCTTTCTGCAGCCCCCCACCATGCTCCTTCCCATTCCTCCCTTCTCCCTCCTGTTCCCAACGAGTGCTCTGGCACCCCATACTGCTGTGGTTTCTGTGGGTTTATCTCGGCCCAGGGTGTGCCTTCTGTGCTGAGGAACAGGAATTGCAGCTTTCCCTATGGCATGGCCTGAATGCTCTGGAGTTTCCTATCACTAATACCCCACAATTAGGACAGTACTAAGAATGGTTCTGGACAGCCAGCAACAATCTACCTAATAAATCCATTCTACCAGACAAGTCCTTCCCCATTTCCTCACTTCTAACCTGAGGCATTTGCTCATGACAGCACACAGGTTCTTGTATCACCTCCTTCCCACCTGTCAGCTTCGTGGAGCTTCTCTGTGAGGCAGAACTTGGATATACACAGGTGTCCACAGCAAACCCTCCACGTCGTACTCTCGGATATTGCCCACCCACCTTTTTCTCCCCCTGATCCCCAAGAGCTGAGACAGGTCCCCAGGGGAGAGCATGATTGATTCCAGGGTGGTTGTTTCATGGAGAACAGCACAATGCAGAGCAATTTCGGTGCAGACTACACGAGTGAGGGGAGAGCAAAGCCAACAGCTCTGTATGATTACAGTGTAAACCAAGATGAACTGGAATACAGAATGGCAGCACACTGGGGACACAGCAGGATCTGAATTACAGTCAGCAAGGGGAAGTTTTGTCTTCTGCTTCTCTTTTGATTTCATGGGAAAACTCGTAAATCTTGTCTTTCTCCCTCTTTCTTTGTTAGTCTGGAATAATTAGAACAACAAAAATTTTAATCTCATAAGTGGCTTGGGTAAAAATGTAGATTAGTGAAAGACTTGGAGTAATAGAAAAATAAAATCCTCTGTCCTCTAAACATCACAATAAGGGTGATTAGACTTGAGTTCCATTTTGCTGCATGCTAGGGTCAGGGAAAGACCTTCCAACATAGGCTGTGTATAAGGTGTCAGGAAAAGGCTACACACTCCTGGGATGTTGTAAGAACAGGAAAATATTATTCATGACTGAATACCATTTTCTGGCATTAATCTCAAAGACTGTGTATTGGTTTCTGCAGCTGAGATTCATGAGATGTTATTTGCTGAATGGAAGTGTGAGTCTGCCTGACTCTGCCTCTTTCTTTCCTTTTGTTTCCCCTGCTCAGAGTTTTTGGGCACTTCAGTCTCCGTTCTGAGTGGCAGCTGGTCAAGGTGGAGTACAAGTCCCTCTTCAGCCGCAGGTGCACCAAGGATGACTACCAAACCTGGCACCTGCACAATCAGGTATCCCCACTCTCTAGGAGGGCATTTATGGGGGTTCCTTTTCCCCTGCTCGGTGTTGCCATGTGGGAATGCAGTTGTTTACAGCAAAGCATATAGATTTTATTTTTTCATCCCTTGAAGAATGTGCATGAATAAACATGGGCCAGGCATCTATGGGAAAGTTCAGATTACCTTCTGTTTTTATGAAAATAATGCATTGCACCAGCTGGATCTTTTTGGCCTCAGTGCTTAGGGCAGTGTAGAACTACACCTTATGATTGAATTGTGGATGACACTGAATTCGTTGTAGCTCTGTCACTGACTCCTGAAAATAATTTTATTTCAGTTTGCCTCTTATTTCCCCTACTCAAAAATGAAAATAAAAACATTTATTCATCCTGCAGGTCCTGCAGGTATCTGTAAAACTCTTGAATATCTGTAAAACCCTTGAGTCGGAAAAGCTCTGAATAAAAGACAGCAGAGAAAACCACATTATTTCATTCTAATTAAGGATACATGCTTTGCTTTTCATACACTGGCTTATTTTCATGCTGGATATATTTAGGTCCTGTAGTGACGATAACTGAGAGGTCAATAACCTCTGGAAGTTACTTGTGGGTTACTGGCTACCAGTATGATGTCCCACACCCTGCAAGGTAACATAACTAAAGTCAGAACCATTGGCACTGTGATATTCCTCAATGAAATCCATGAATGAGAAATGAACATTAATTTGGCAAGGATAAGATAATTGAAGGCGTAGAACTGAACAAATGAAAATAATTTAAATGAAAGAAAAGGGAAGACATATGTGTAACCATGCAGCAATCTTGGGAATCACTGTTAATAAGGAAGAGAAGTATTTCAATTAGGTATTGTCTTTTTTCTTACTTCTATGCAGACAAATTATTTCTGCAAATTGAAAATTCTGTTTATAGCAACTCACCTAGATATCAAACTTTTTTTTTTAGATTAGCTACTCCCAGTAGTGTTCTTGGAAACCTTTGTATTCAAAAAGCCCAGTGAAGCACACCATCAGAATTGTCTAAAACAAAGCCAGCTCTATCACAGAAAGAGCAAAGGAGTTGAGCTTTGTGTTTCACACCTGAATTTTGTCCCCTGCCCTGGGATTCAGGCCTGGGCACTTGCTTCTGCAGTGGATTTTATCTGACACATGGAAGAAACCCTGGCATACACCCACATTGTCTTTTCAGGATAATTCGTAGGACTGGATATTGGTGGATGCCTTCTGAAAGATGACAAAAGTGGGTGTGATGCCTTGGGCATCCAGGTGTTTTGGGCACATTGTCATTGGCATCCCAACTCAGTGCTGAGCACATGGTGCTCATGAGTCCTCCCAAGGAGACTTTTGATGCTGCAAAGCCACAAAAGAGAGCAGGACTCTAACTCCCCACCCTCCCAGAGATAAATGTTCATTTTCAATGCCTTTTGTGTCTTTTGAAAAACTGTTCCTTTTAAGACCCAGCTGCCACTACAACTGTGTTTCTCCTCTTGTTCCTTGGCCAATGAAGGGGGAGCCTTGTGTCATGGGAGAGAGGAAGATCTATAAAAAACGCAAGCCTGGAGCCCAGTGTTCCCTAGCTCGGGACTATTCCCAAACTGTGGTGTCTGAACCGTGTGTCTGTGGCCAAGGAGACTTTGAGTGGTGAGTATGTGACTCTGGGAACTTGTGCAGGGGCTGTACTTTTGTCCCAAAATACTACCAAGACAGAAAACCTTGCAGAGTAACTGGATCTCATGCAGCTTTATGGCTGTGATTGTACCATATAGCAGAAGTATGACCCCCAAACCTGCTGAGTGAGGGAGACTTCCCCTTCATCTGCAGGAAATTCTTGTTCATCTCCGTGAAAAATCCAAGCCTGGAACTCAAAAACAAAATAATTACAACTACCGATGGACATTTTCTGTCTGTTATTCCAGAATAGTGACAGCCAGGACTTCTCTGGTCCAAAATGTATTCCTTTCAGAAGGAGGGTATTTCTCTGTCTTCACTCCCAAGGTCATTGACTTCTTAGGGGGCAAGCCAGCAAAACATGCACATTTTTATCATTATTCCTTTGAATAGCTGGGAACATTTTATTGCTTCTTAACAATGTTTTATTGAGAAATTTCTGAAAGGGCTTCTGTGACATGACTGTACAACCCACCCTTGTCAGATATAACTACTTGTTTTGCATAAATATTGGTGTTTCTAACTTAATGGGACCATAATTTTCAAATTGCTTTAAGGTCACTTTGAAAGCAGCTTAAAAATAAGGAGGGGAAAAATGAGTCACTGCTTGCTGTTGCTTGACAATCAAGAGATAGGGGATTGGAGAATGCATGTCAGGACCTCTGCACAAGGAATTCCTTTATGGCACCTGTGATAGGCAATATTTCTAAGATTTAAGACTGTCAATATCTGTGATGTTTGAGCTTAAATGATCAGAATGTCATTCAGACGGAATTCAAAATACTCTGAAAGCTGATCAGCTGAGAAAACATTTTAATTTTTATAGCAGGTTATTCAGGATCAGCATCTGACTTGGTACTGATGCTACTCCTGAACACTTCACCTACCTTCAAATACTTCCTGAAGATGTGTGAGACATGAGATCTGTACATTTATTTGGACTTAGGCTCACAGTTGAGACTCACAGTTCTCTTTTAGAGCATGGAAATAGTGAAATGCAGCAAAATTAAGAAAAAATATCAGCCAAAGTATTTTCTTGAATATTGTAGTAGTTTGTCTTTAAGAGAGAGCCAGGGATATAGAACTGAGATTTTCATCTGATCTGGATGGGTGTTTAATTTGTTCCTAATGTCAAGATTACATCTGAGACTCCACATCTTGACTCATGAGATCTCTCCCCTTCGTTCTCATGATGGGAACTTGCAGGACAAGCTATGGTGCCTTGCAGTATCTGTCCTTGGCATTGGCATAGGCCTCTGGGGTGAATCCAGCACCAATCTCCAGACGTGCTAATGAATTTGTTTGGATTTTTTTTCCTTACACTGTCTTTTCCTCACCCACTTTATATTTTCACAGTGAAGTTTGTCTTTTCCAAGCTGTAAGTGGAAAACTGTGATAGCTGAGTTGGCCTTAAATGCATCAGAATGCACCTTTTCAATCACTTGACAGGTTCCTTGCATTTTTCCTTAACTTTGCCCCTAATATGAGAGTATGTTCCTGTTAAACTTGTCAGTCCTGCAGAGGAAATGCAATTAGAGGACAAGCTGGCTTTTGTTTCAGACCCTGCACTGCCAACAGAATTGTTAACTGGCTTCCAGTTGCAGAATTGTTATAGCAGGTGATGGAGAATCAGAAGAAACTTTATGGTGAATTTTGATGCTGCTCAGCAGGGCTGACTGGAAGAATGTGTGAGACAGTCCATTTGAGGAAAATACTGGCAGTGCTGGAAGTGGGGCACCGAGCTTGATTATTTTAAAAGTGATATTCAGAGAGGAAGGGTGGATTCATCTCTGATTTGTGATGTCTAAAGGATGAGACAGTTGCCTCGTCAGTGGCAAGACACAGATTATTCCAGAATATATTCCAGATTCATCTGCCTTCCTTGGGATATCAGTATGAGAAGGGGAGATGCTGACAGGTGCATTTCCCCTGCTCACTAAAAGGTGGACAGGACAGGTGAAAGGACAGCTCCTATTTTCACTTGATGCTCTTTCAAGAAAAAATGGTTACTTTTCAAGGAGAAATGTCCACTCAACCTCTTCTGTCTGGGCTGACAGTTGCCAGTTGTTCCTGGAACACTGACTGGTCTGTCCCTTGGGTTGAGCTGAGCAGGTCCTGTGGGGTGTCAGGGAAAGGAGGAGCCAGGACTGTGTGAGTACAATGACCAGCAAGTCCTGGCAGATGGGCCCTCTGCTTCCCCAGTAAGAAGGTTTGGAGCTGGTTCTGGCCTTGGAGCACCCTGTGCCACTTGCTGTGGTGACACTTTCCTTTGAGAGCTGTGGGAATAGGACAAATAACTGCAGGATCCCTTCAGCACACGCTGTGAGGGCTGTGCTCCCTTCCCTTTAGTCATAGTGCCCTTGCCCTTGTCTGCCTCATGGTTGCAGTGCTGTTTCCTGCAGTTGGATATAAGGCCGATCTAAAATTCAGGGGCATAAATCATGAATATGCCCCAGTTCAACAAATCCTTATGAGTCAGGACCAGGGGTGACTCCTGCCAATCCTTGCAATCATTTCCAGAAGTAAATCCTGGCCTTTCTCTAGCAGAGAGAATGGCAGAAGGATCTCATAGGTGGTATTAAAGTGCTCACTGAGCTTTCTTTTCCCTCCTCCTGCTTCTTTATTTACTCTGTCAAGATAGCTTTCCTGAGAAAGACAGCACAGCAGCTGGACTTGATTATTTCCTTAGCTTATGCAAACCCTGGGGCTTATGAGAGGGAAGGTGGGCAGCATGTGAGGTTTTAATATACATTTACCAGAAGTTAATGAACAAGCACAGAACCTTGAGGGCACACAGCAATGTTGTCTTTAATTTTATTAAATATTTATGCAGCTCTTTTCTTCTTTGGGCCAAAGTACAGCTCTTCCTGAATATTTTTAATTACAAAGTCCCTGCCAGGCATTTTCGACTGTGCAGGTCGGACCCACTGAGAATGATTAAATTGAATGTTGAGAGAAAGAGCATTAGGGAATCTCCAAACCATTTAAAGTAGCTTACAGATTTTTTGCCCTCCAAAAAAAGAACAGTAGCAGCCTGGGTCACTGGGGACATAGCACAGTTTTGTCTCACCAGAGCTCTTCCTAGAGACTTTCTGTTTGCAGTTCAGGCTCTGAACTGGGGAAGGATAAAACTCAGAGTGTCCTAAAGGGCACAGAATGCTTTCAAGACAGTGGCTTCTGTCGTGTCTGTGTTTTCACAGAGGTTTAGCATGTTGGCATTTGTTAACTTGCTGCAGGCAAAACCCCAGAATCTCTTTTTATTTGTCCTTTGAATCCAGCCTGTCAATAAAGACTACACATAGAAACCTGATCCAGACCCTATTAAAACTTATGGAAAGCTTTGGATTAATCCTATTGCTTCATCATTGTATTGGCACACAAAGGCAGCTGTAAAAAGAAGTTTTGGATGTGGTTGTGTACACTTCCACTCTTAGGTGGCCCAAGGAAGAATCAATACCCTGGATTGCCTTCCCTATGTGGCACAATACCATGTAATCCTTGGACTATGAAGTTGGCTGTGTTGTAGTTTAGTGTTGGAAGAACATTAGCTCCTTTTTTTCTCTCGGGCAAGTCACAGCTCAGTCAGGGAGCCCATCAACATACGTAAATATACATACTGTGGCTAGTTGTTCGGGAAGTGCTTCTAATGTTTTACATTCCTAGCCACTGTTGTGGAAAAGTGACATTAGATCTTAGAATTAGCCTGGTTCGTTCTAAAAGCAAACAAAGCAAAAAAACCCCAAAAGTGAAATTTAGATTAGAGATTAATAGGAAAAGAAATGAACCATACGATATTCTTTCTGAATCTCTGTCATGTTTTGTTGCCAAATGAAGCACAAGTCCTCTCCAGTCCTCTGCAAGGCTGGTAGTTCTACTGTTTTCAGGATGAAATGCCTTCAGTGAATTGTGTTTCTGCCTCTCAAACTAGTCCAGCACTTTGTCTCTGGATGAGCCCAATCCATGATGTGCCATCCCAGCAGAGAACCACCAATACACACCTGCTTTGAGGATATCACCTAAAACTCTGAGCTAGCTCTAGTGGGGGGTATAGTGATGGACTCATGACTTGTCTCCACAGTGACTATGGATATGAGAGGCACAGCAACAACCAGTGTATCCCAGCCTTCTGGTTCAGCCCCTCCTCCCTGTCCAAGGATTGCAACGTTGGTCAGAACTACTGGAACAGCACTGGGTAAGTGCATCTTGTAATCTGTCTGGTTTTGGTGACTGCAGTAGACAAGAGAACCTGGAAAGCTCTTTTTTCCTCTACATTCCATTATGCTCTTTTTCAGTCTTATCCATGAGGTGATGTTGGCAGTGGCATCTGTATAGAAAATTGCCTTTTTCCTCAGAGACAGGAAGAAGCACGTTAACATAAGTGACATGTAGATATTGCATTGCTAGCATGTGATGTGTGATCCCTGGAGCCTAGAATTGGAGCTTCCCTTTGTTGCAAAATTAAAACACAAATCAAAAAGGTTTGTCTGAGAGACAGCTGAACATTTAAATGGACAGGTTTGAGGTATTTCACATTGTATTTTATTGAACCTCTTACTATCTTACAGCTCCTATTTATATCAGCTTCTACGAAGGCTAAATGAGCAATTTTTAGCCTCTTTTATGTTTTCTTCCTCTGCCATTTTCACTTTGCACTTACAATGCCTCGCGTTTCAGAAAAGCTTCATGTGTTGATTTCTCCTGGTCTAACCCAGAACAGATGGCAAGTGTTGGTTTATTATGGCAGCATCACTTTGCAAATGCTCTACTATCATGCAGCAAATGCTGTGAGACTTGAGTTTCTCTGGCTGGTGCAAAATTGCAATGTTCCTTCTAGGCCAAGGCAAGCACTGCAAATTTTGTAAGGTTGAATCTGGGTCATGTGTCCTGCCTTGCTCCATGGTTATGGCAGGAACCAGCTCAGTTCCTGGATGAAGTGGAGCTGCTGAGAGTCCAGAGGTGTTTGACCTCAGAGACCCCCTTTCAGCTGAAAAGTTGCTTTAAATATGGGATGTAATTACAGGAGCCCTGGCCAGTATGACGTAGCCTTCTTGACAGAGAGCAACAAGAAAACGTTTGGGGTTGATATGAAATTAATAGAAAGGGTTAACCCCCCTCAACAGCACTGGGAATAGCCAAGTGTCTTGGTGTGTAGCCAGCCTCTTCCAAGAAGAGCCAAGAGAAAAATCCATACCTCAAATCATTTTAAAACTGAGCTGGAAAAAGCTGTTGGTATATTTTTTCAAGTGCCCTCTAGCCCAATAGAGGCAGACAAAACTAATAAATGGTATAATTAAAAAGCTGGGATCCTGGATACAATCCTGCAGGCATTGGGTTGGAGGAATTCTCTGCCTTTCGGTAGGGCAGAGTAATTCACCTCCACAATGTGTCTCTTTCTCAGTGATGCTGCTGGGAATCTCTGGAGAAGGTTGAATTGTGATTGGTTTGATTTTCTCCTACATAATAAAGTGTTGGGTTTCTTTGAGTCTTCCTTTCCATGAGGGGATCATGCAGGCAGTTAGGCTTTGAAAAAATGCATTAATGTGGAGAGACAAAACAAAAAGCAAAACAAAGGAACTTTTCCTCCCTCTGTCTGAGCGCAGTGTCCTTTTGTTACTGTTGGCCAGGTACCGAAGGATTGTGTCTAACAACTGCACAGATGGCTTGCGAGAGAAGTACATGGCCAAGATGGAGAAATGCCCTGGAAAAGCACCCCGGGGATTGCACATCCTCACCTCGGATGGGAAGCTGGTCATGGAGCAGGGCCACAATGCCACCTTCATCATCCTCATGGAAGAGGTGTGGTAGTGGTATCAGTAAACCTTTCTCTGTGTGGCAGGACTGGCATTCTTTTCCTTCAATTTTCAGGTTGCTGAGAGGAAAATAGCAATCAAGGGGACCATGAAATGGTGAATGGTCCTGAGATTTATGAGACTTAAGGAAATTTAAGAGAATTGAAGGCTGTAGTGACACACACAACAGGTCATATTGGGTCACACCAAAGGTGTGGTTATCTTATCTGTCAGTGGTGATGTTAATGCTGAAGAAAGATCTGGTCAAAAAATTTATTTCCCCACTCACTTCTTGCTGCCTCCAGTAAACTGCAGTTTATGGAGTTTATGAGGCAGAAGTGGTGTTTCTGTGATCAACAGTTCTGTATCTGGGATGCAAAGCTTTAATTTCATCTTTTCTGGGAAGGGTAAGAGCAGTGGGGAACATGTTCACACTCATGGGGAACAATGAGGAACATTGTTATTTGCAGTAGGAATTGAGTCTCCTTAAAGCACCTCTAGCCCCCAGCCCTTATTTATTGTATTTATATCTATTGGTACAGTTCCCTCTGTAGCCAGCAGTAGCATTAAGTGATACCAGGCCATGCTGCTTCCAGTAGCATCAAAATGTTGAAGCTCTTCTGGGCAGGGGCTGAGGTGGTGCTGGAGAAGCACAACTGGTTTTTGTCACATTTTCTGTCCTGTGTATGTTATTTTGAAGAAGTACCTGGAGACGGCTGAGGCAGACCACCCACAGACAGACACATTCTCACACTAAATTAAATTCTTATATGGTAGCTAAGTATTTCACTGGGGCTACACTAATCTGACGGGGCCTCTTTACTACTTCCTCAGAGGTTCATGCATGCTCTGCTTTTATACAATGGGGATTTCTTGTCTACTTGCTGCTTCTTTTCTATTCTGCAGACTTGACATGGTAAGACAATTTGTGTAGACACTATGAGTAGGAGTTCAGAAAAGAACAGATATAATCTAAAAATTAGGAATCAACTAGTAATTTATTAAGGAACTCAAGCGGAACTGCTGCCTATGAAGAATGATAAACAGATGGGGAATAAGGCAGCAGTCAAGGTAGCTGAAGAGTGAAATCTTTGCAAGGATTTAGAGATTGAAAAGGCAGCTGAATAAATATGTGAGGGCGTTCACTCTCATGTCTGTTGTTGAAAAATAATGGTAGTTAAAAAAAATATTTCATTGAAACAACTTTTTTTTTTTTCCTAAGGGAAGAGGATCTTAAGAACATGCCTCTGTAGGTGAACAGCTTATTCCACAGAAAGTTGTGTGTTGAGTTTGTTTCTTAAAATAATAGACTTTCAGGAAGAAAAGGAACACTGAGATTTTGGAAAAAATGTATTCCAGTCTTTTAGTGTGAACGTGAGAATTGTGGCCAAAGATTTCCTCATGATTTGGAAGAAATAATTTCTGTAGAGGTTTTAATTATTACTTACCTTGCTGCCATACAGATTAATTCCTGTCTTCCTCTGCCTTCTCTGGTCAGTCTGTTTACTGGTGGTAGTTTTGTACCTAAGTTTACACTTCCTTTCTGAGCCAAACAGCAGCCTGGCCAGCCCTGCTATGGATGTATCTGTGTAGGCTCAATTCAGCTTAGTCAGATTTGCCCTGATGAGCCAGCTGTTCTTTCTGGCCTTCTAGTACACACCCTCAGTATATGGAGGTGACTGACCTTTAGGCTGTCAGTGCTAAATGAGGACTTCATCACAGTTAATCAAAACCTGAACTTCTCAGGATTTATGGAATTAGCTCACAGTGGTATTCAGAATACGTGTGTGGCAATGACTGTGGACAAAGAAAGGCAGAATGTCTGATGGTTTTTCTGTCTTTTCAGGAATATGGGGCTGGACTGTGATTCGAACTGTATACATGCAAGGGAACATGAGGAGATAAGAACCTTTTTAGACTTTCTTTTTTTTTAAATCTGAGTTTGGTTTTGATCACAAAGAAATAATAGACTGCCAAATAGCTGTTGGGGAGTTGTGTTCTTGACCATGTCTGTTCACTGATTTCCATACTCAGAGCCAATCTTTGTGACAGCCCATACCTTGTTCCCTTTCAGTTATTTATGGGGCTTAAAGGAACAAAACATGCTTCTTGAATATAAATGGATAGCAATGATTTCTTTTTCCTTTTGAAATGCCTCCACTTCCCTTCTATTTTAATTTATATTTATAAACTCCAGAATATCTGACATCTTTGTGTGGGACTAGCATGTTTGGTTTAGTATTTTATATACTGGATACTGAGGTATGGAAAGGAGAAAGAAAACATGATTAGTGTGATGGGCAGGCTTTGCACTGAAGACCCAACTCATAACTGGGTGAAAAGATCATCTGCTACTGTTTAGCCATGAAAAATCTGTTCTTGCTTCTCTACGCGAAACCATCTCATTTCAGATGGAATCGTTTTGGAGAAGCAAGGAGGAAATAGAAAAGGGAATTGTCAGGCAGGGGAGATGAGCTGCCATGATTGGTGCAAGAAATTTCAGCCTGAGGTCATCAGTGATGAATCCAGCCCAGATCAAATTTTTATCCTCTGTTCAGTATCTTCCATATGAGTTGGACTTGAGGTCTTAGTGCATTCCCCTGAGAAGTGGTTTTGAAAGGTTTAACAAGCTGTGGGAACCTTTCTATCAAATAACTGAATATCTCAAGAGTGTAATTTTGCTCCTGCTGGAGAATTTTTTAGAGTGACTTTAAAAACTCTCTGTCTGAAGGATGTTATTGACTACTCAATATTATAGGTATGTTTTAGTGTCACTACCACTTTAGTCCTTTCTGATAGCTCTTTGGTTTATACTGAACTTTTAATGTCCAAGTAGGGCAGAGATGAAAATGGTGCCCTGATGAAGTCAATAGCCAAAACTCCCCTGGCTCCCATGGAATGGGAATGATGGAGCAAGGAAGGAGAGGGATCTAACATATATAATCAAATATCCATATTTCAAAAACTACATGCAATAGTCCTGATTATATGAGTGTCTGAAGACCTCAAGTATATACTCAGAGTAAATTGGCATCTGAAAAATCCCTTCCTGCACTCTGATTTCTTTATGCAACTATAGTCTATGAGGAGGATAAATTCTGTGGGGACTGCTAAGGTCCTGATTTTCTACACATGGGACCTGCTTCATTGTGGTCTGGCTTCTTTTGTGTTCTCCCTGTGCATTTACAGCTATAATGGGGTTTATGAGATGACTGTAAAAAACTTCTGAATTTCCCATTAAAAAAAGATAAATTTATGAGCAGAGATTTTTAATTTTTTTTTAAACTTTCAGGTCACATCCTCAATATATTTAGGGATTGACTTCAGTTTGAGGCTAGGAACATACAATATGTAGTGGTATCTTCATGACTCCCAGTGAATACAGTGCAGCTCTTTCATGAAAGGAAATTACTTGGCACAACCCATCTTATATATATATGCAGAAAGCTAAAGCTACAGAGATTTAATCTGAGTTGTAGTTTTATTTCAGTTTAGTGAAATCGCTGCAATGGGCTTCAGCTTTGTTTAAATTAGCCTTGTTTTGTGTTACATTTGTCAGCTGGGGGCAAGTGTAAAATAAGGCTCCAAGAAACTGAAATAACAGACACTTCTGCAGTTCAACTACAGTGGTTTAAAGCATGATTTAAACTAAAATAATGCAACTTCTGTCTCCAGACAATACCTGTGCTGCTGGAATTTCTTGTCTGTTTTTCCCTTCTTCATTTAATAACTGTCATTGACAGTAATCCTAGAAGAGATTTTCTCATCATCTGCTTCATTCTCCTGTGTATCCAGGCCCTGTCTCTGTGTTGACTGACATTAGACAAAAAAATCTGTCAGTCCTCAATGTGGGACTCAACCTGTATAAATTCAGCCATCCTGAAGCTGCATGTCTAGCTGAAACTGGTCTTCTAAACTCTGTATAATCAGGCGTGGATATTTGCAAGAGATGATTCATGTCACCTGTTTCAGTTACTTTAGGATGAGGTGTTGGTCTTTTGCTGTCTGTGTCTGGCCACTTTGGGGAATGACAGAACAAAGCTCGGCTTTCTTTGAAAAGTTACTACTTTGTGTCCATGCTAATGAAATGGAACTAAGTGGGATGGAGAGTAATACAATTCCTTTTTTATCAGTCCAGTTTCCTACTCCAGCCTTCTCTGCTTGCAGGGTGATCTCCAAAGGACAAACATCCAGCTTGATTTTGGAGATGGCATTGCAGTGTCCTACGCCAATTTCAGCCCTGTGGAGGATGGCATCAGACACGTGTACAAGAGTGCTGGGATCTTCCAGGTGACAGCATTTGCAGAGAACAGCCTGGGCTCAGACACTGCTGTCCTCTTCCTGCACGTGGTCTGTGAGTATTCCCACCTGCCACACTCCTTGGGCTAAAATCTGACCTCACTGAAGGTCCCTGCAGCTTCAGCGGGGCCTAAGAATAGATGCAAACCCACATACATGTGCTGCTCCTGCCCTTCCAAAGGCTGGGGCTTCTAGACACTCTTCTAACTTGTTAAATAAACTTTATTGAATGAAGGGAATGGGAAGAGGTTTGTTTTTTTTTTAAAACACAAATATATTTGCAGTGTTCAGAGTTACAGAGAAAAGTTTGAAAATGTCTATTGGGCTTTCTGAAAGGGTCAGAGATCAAGCAGTGTATGAAACAACGTCCAAATGTATATTTTCAATACATGTCTCATTCCAAGAGGATTACATTAAACTACTAAATTTTTGAGTCACTTATTCCGAATTTCAGAATATTCACAGTGTTTTCACAGTGCTAATTTAATGATATAGAAGAATTATGCTGAGCATGCTTCCTGAGATATGAATGTACTGAAGGCTAATGTGCTGCTTTTCACATTTCATGTGTTTGACACGCATCCCTGAAGTTTCTGTCCTGTTTGGTAGATCAGTGCAATTTCTCTCCAGCTGACACATGAGCAAATTCAAATATAGAGCTCCCAGTTAACTTCTCAAAGCCACAGCAGAGAGTGTGGAATGCAGAGAGCAGGATGAGACCAAAAAAGCCCACTTCTTTGGTCTACTCTCAGAGTATTAGATCTTCTGTGTTCAGATGCACCCCATGAATTTTGCCCCTAATGGTGATCATAGCTATGTCTGCCTTCCCTCTTTAGCTGTCAGAATGTCTTACATCCTGCCTTGTGCTTGAGCTATTCTGCTGAAAGGAAGCACATTAGAAATTTCCAAAACTCAAGAACTTTTTTCTCCATTTTAATTTCCAGCTCCCTGTGTGAAGGAATAAATGTTCCTTGAAGCTTTTATTATGCTCATAATTCCCTCAAAGTCAATCATGGCTGCACTTAACAACCTGTTATTAGAGCATTAACTGTTTTTTCCTTCACCTTGGGCCATTAGCTGACAAAAGTGATGGTTACCTGGTAATAACAACCAGATTTGTATGGATTATCTGATTTTTCTCAAAGGAACTACATTTTCATGGTGAGGATTTTAAAGCAGAATGCAACAAGGGGCAGTTCCTTGGCCTGGTTTTGCTGCTCCATCCTTTTCTTCATTAACCTTTCAGATCTCTCCTTTGACTTTTACAGCATTCTTAGGTGGACAATTTATTGTCATTATCTCTAGGGAAATATTTTGCAAGCACTTACATTCATGCTAATGCTGAAATAAGATGACACCTCAGTACTAAACTTTTAACATATTTGGAAGTACTGGTCAATATAGGAGGTTTGACCTTGAAGTTCAAATGTACAGACAAACATGCCTGAGAATCATTCTTACTATACAATCGCCCTGGTATTGGGATCCTGTGCTAATAAAAAAAAAAAAGAGAAAAAAGGCTCCTCGGCCTCTAGCAACATTAATTTTCTACCCTGCAGCTTTATTAGCAGCCAGTTAACTTCTCAGCTTTCTGGAATCTGCTGACAAGCTGCTTATCTTGATATTTAAAGGGAGAAAAATTAGTGTTTTTCCTCTTACATGCACTGGCACAAAATATTTCGGGGAACCTGCTGTTCTTGCAAACCCAGAGTACTTCTTATGGTCAGAGCTCAGGAGTGACTTGCTGGTAGAGACCTCTTGGGAAAAGGGGGAAAAAAAGATCAAGTTTTTAGGTGCCAAAAGCAAGAATAGGGTCCTTTTGTGCTTGAAGCTCTATGTTCCAGTGGTGAAAGAACAGCTCATGCTCTCCACAATCTTTGTAATCCAAGTAGATGGAGAACTGATTTATGTCCTCATTCCGTGCTGAAAGGTAACACAAGAGGATTGTCTCAGTTAAAATCACCAAATTTCCTGCTTCCCAGAATGAATGTCTTACAAAATAAAAAGATTCTGACTTCTTTTGTCCTTTCCATCCCGCAGGGATAGTCTGTCAGTTTGCCATGTTTTAAAGGTAATACCCAGAAAGTAACACTGTCTGATGGGCAGCAGTTATCAGCTGAAATTCAGTACCAGCAAAACCAAAAGAATAAACAAAAAGAAAAACAATGGAGATAGTAGAAGTTTTAAACAAACTACCAAACAAAACCTCAGTATTTTTTACACATTGTTGTTTTTTCTAGAGAGGATCTGCCTTCTGAATTCAAGGCTTCATGCCCTGGATTTATTCTGGGCATTTGCATTTATTAGATGCAACTTTGCATTGGTACTTTGTTATTTTTTTAAGTCGTTCTGAGTCAAGTGCTTCTGACAGTTACATGCTTTGTTTTGCCAATGCACACATCTTTCAAGTGGTTCCTGATATTTTACTAGGGCCAGCTGACTCCCCAGTCTTCCCAAGGTCAAGACTAAGTCAAAAAGATACCAAGGATTTCCAAAATCATGAGTCTTTATTTTGGAGACCCTTTAAAAAACCTTTGGGGGTATTTAATCAAGTCATAAATGCCTCTTATATAACCAGATTTAAGCCATCTTGGCTAAAATGATTTTCCCACAAATCTTAGTAGCTCAGTGGTTGTATTTTCAAGAAAAAGCTTTCTTTCTCATGTGTGTCCTATCTCTTTCTTGTGTCCTATCCTTATGGCTTACAGTGATAACTTCCCTATATAATGCAAAGCCAGTTCATTGTTTTTCTTCAAAATGCATTTAAAAAAATTCTTCTAAACCCAGTGCTGACCCTGTCTGAAAATTGCTACTATGGAAAATGTGCATAATAACAGGGGGAAATATTCTTTTTAAATCTGATTATCTTTTTCTGTTGTTCATTGACTGCTGAAATTCTCTTTTATTTCTAAACTAGACTCACTGCTGACATAGGACTTCTGATTTATTTAAAAGAAAGATCCTTGCTGTTCACAACTGTACAGGGAGGCTTTAGCTCAAAGCCTTTAATAATGAACTCTCTTCCCACAGGTCCAGTGGAGCACGTCCATCTGAGTGTCCCCTTTGTTGCCATCAGAAATAAGGATGTCAACATTACTGCAGTAGTTTGGCCCAGCCAGGCAGGCACACTTACCTACTTCTGGTGGTTTGGCAACAGCACCAAGGTACAGATACCCTTTGGTTTATTTTTTCTTCCTAAGCTTGTCACAACAGTCAGGGAGCTCTCTCAGCCCTAATAAAAACTTCTTGCCTTTGTATGTTTTGTGTTTTAGTTTTTAACTTGTCTGGAAAGGGTTGTCATTATCTGAACTTCAACCTTTGTGTATTTATTTCCTTCTGTCTTGTGCTATTCTTAGGAGTCATTACTTTCTCCATCTGGTTGTTATCAGCCCTACTGAGATTTGAAGACCACTGTTATTACCAGTGTTCACTTGCAACTTAACTGAACTATGTGTGGAATAATGCTGGCCTTCAACACAGTGTTTAAAAACTGCTGGTGTTCAAATAACCGAGGGGGTTTCCATTATGTGCCAGTGTGCAGTACATAATGCTGGATTCCAACACACTACTTTAAAGGTCTTGGCGTTCAAATAAACAGTGGTATCTAGAATTTCAAGCTGAAGAGTGTGGATATGTTAGAGAGGGAGATGAGACTTCTTTGTAGTGAATTTTCAAATGATGTGTATTGTGCCTGTATGTATTATAAAGAGCTTTTTTAGTAATAGTTAAAGTAAGTGAAAATACAAGTTAATGTCATGCTTTCAAATGGAGAGAGCAGGATTGCCTATTAGCTACAGTTTTTATTTTAGGCTTTAGGAGTGAGACAGGCACTATTCTCGATGCTTACAGTTGTGAAATGTACATCTGTTGATTCTGCAATACAGTTTCTGCTGTTATTTACAAAAGCAGTTTAAGTCATGTCATTGTCTACATTTGCAATTGAAGATGTGCACTAAGGTGAGATTGCAGCAGAAGGAAACGGGGATTTTACATGAAATACGGAACTTGAGATAAAAAATAAGCACACAAGTATTTTGTTTTCTCTTCGACAAAGCTGCTTAGTTTTAACCTCTTACCCTAGCTACCAATAATATCAGGAGAGACAAAATAAAAACAGTGAGTGCTGCTTCTACTGGGATTTTACATCCAGTTAGGAAGCTCACTGTAAGAACTTGCTGATTGTTGTTGAAGCATAGTTGAGGCAGCAGAAGAGCTCAGGAGCAAAAACCATTTACTGTAAATTGGCAAGTTGCTGTGCCCTAGCTGAACTATGACAACCACCCACATATGCACATCCAGTCCATTGCAAGTACCAGGTAATTCCACATAGTTTATACTGCATTGAAATACAGACATGCAAAATCACGTTACAGTTCAGATATTTTTGGCTCAGTGCTCACACAAGGAGAACCATTAAAGTACATCTGGGACAATTTAGGTCTGGTAACTTGATCATCCTCTTAAGCCCTCCAGTGCAGAGTTTTCCTGCCACTGTTTTTGTCCTTACTATAGAAGTTGATTGTGTATAGGACCTTAAAAAAGATTTTTTGAAATAGAAAGCAATTTAGAAAAGGTAGTGCAAAGCAGTGATGTTTGCTGAAGATTTCCACACAGTTCTCAAAGAGCTTGCTTCTGGGTTGGAAGTATGATCTGTTTTATCTTCTAGCTTAAATTTCAGACCCATAGGCAGCAGAGTACAAGCAGACGTGGATGTGCTTGGGACGGGTACTTTGGACATAGCTGCACATGGAGTAGCCAATCCTTTGACACCTTGGCATGACTGTACACATTGCTGAAATATGGAAGAGTAAACATGGTGCTACTTACCTGTGTCTGAATCTCAGACCCAGAGCACCCTTCAATCTTTTGCAGTGTTATCTCCAGCTAATTCATGGAATGTACCTTGACAGAAATAAGGCAAGGGATATAGACATAACTTGTATCAGCCACCTTTTTTCAGAACAGCAGCCTGTATCCCATCAAAACTCCTCCTGGGATGTTTAAAGTATATGTCAGATCTTTCTCTGTGCCTACTCATGAGTGAACTATGGTGTTCTGAGTGGAGGTGGAAGATGGGGACACTGAATTAAAGGATGAGGTGTGTAATATTGTGACTGGTATTATTAGGTGATATATTTTAGTTCCATGCTGAGGGATTGCCACTTCTTTTCCTGTTCAGCCCATAGCCATCCCAGGCAGAAACAGATGTGTCTTGTGTCACTGTGTAGTCTCGCTCTCTGTGCTGCTGCACGGGAGAATATTGTCTTAGACACAAATGACCTGGCTGAGACTCTTCTACTGCTCTCCCCAACCTGCTGAAACTCCTGTACTAAATTTCTACTGTACTGATTTTTGCAGTATGCCCAAAGGCCAATTTGCCTGGATTAACACAGGTCTAGTTTAATAAATGTATCCAGCTGTCTAATAGGTTTGAGCAAATGAACCTTAAACTACTTGATTTAATTTAGAGTTAGTTTCCAGGTCTTGGTTCTTGAATTAAAATTAAGGAACTGGCTAAATGTTAAAACTCCATGATGGAGGTGAAATCATCCATGATAATGGAATGTCCAGTATACACACATACAAAAAGAAAAAATTGTAATTTTAGAGGCCAGACTGCATCCTCTTATCTGCCTTTGCACAGAACCACAACCTATAACCTCCAGGAGAATTGCTGATATCACTGCAGTTTGATACAGGCCCATTCAGCTTCTCCAGGGACTGTGGATATCTCAGTAAATGTTAGCTGGGCCTCCAGGACTGGCACAAGCTGGTGCCCTTGGACTGTGTGTGCCATGTGATAAGACTTTTTTTGGTTTTTGCTGCTTTTTCAGCTCGTGGAAGAGGAGGTCAAAGGAAGGTGGTATTCTAGAGAGAGAGAAATGTGTTTGCCAGTCTGGTCTGTGCAGGTGGGAATTTTGATTTGGCAATGAAAATAGCATATGTGGCCACTGTTGTGCAGTGCAGTCAGATTGGCAGCCTGATAAGACAAAGTGTGAGAGCTGGAAGGTGAAAGTTTAGAAGTTTTCCTCTGAAAACAAGCTGGCAGTGTAGCGAAGGGACAACAACAATGGTACAATGGCTTTGTTCTCTTAGACCTCTGTGTGCTTTTGCAATGGAGATTAGTATCACTATTTCCATTTTTGTAGTTTGTCTAAATGAAGAAGGTTTTTTCTGTAGACCAGTGGTCAGATCAGTGGCACTGTGAGGGCTGGACCTTTGATTTTCAGTTGTGGTGGGTTGACCCTGTTTGGACAGCAGCTGCCCACTAAAGCCACTCTATCACTCCCCTCCTCGCATGGGCAGGATACATAAAATATAACAAAATCAGGTCACAATAATGACAGAGAGATACCATTAATTACTGTTAAAAAACGAAACAGCCTTGACTTTGTGATTTTAGTGTGATTTATTATCAATCAAATCAGAGTAGGATAATAAGAAATAAAACCATGTCTTGAAACACCTTCCCACATCTCTCCTTTCTTTGCAGGCTCAATTTCACTCCTGAATTCTCTGCCTCCTCCTTCACCAGCAGTGCAGGGAGACAGGGAGTGGGGGCTGTGATCAGTTCTTCACATGTTGTCGCTTCCAGTGCTTCCTCCTCAGGGGGAAGATGCCTCCCACTCTTCCCCGGCTTATGGGAGGGAGTCCCTCCCATGGGAGACAGTTTTCCATTAATTTTTTCAATGTGTGCCCTTCCCATGGGCTGCTCCAGTGTGGATCCCTTTCACATCCACATTCAGTCAGCACTGTCAGCAGGAATTATGCCATGCTTTCAGCCTGGTTAGCACAGTTTGCCAGCTTGTGGCTGCAGCTTGCTCACAGACTCACAGCATGGACAGGGCAGTGCTGGATGTCCTCACTCTGACCTGAGCAGTGTTGTTCTGTGAGAGATAAATGGATTTGTGCTCATAAAAGCAAAGGCTGGCTCTGAATCTGAACAATATGGATTGTTTGAAGAAGCATCTGCATCTTTGGCTTATTTTCAGTTTGAGGTTGGGTTTTGTACAGCAAATCTGGCAGTGTACAATGCTGCATTCCACTGCACTGATTCTGCATTTGCTAACTGTGGTCTGCTGAGGAGCCCATACAATAATGGGTTGCAGTTCAATGGAAGAATATTTCAGGACACATTTACTGAAATGAGAGAAACCACTGCCTGTGGGACACTGCTGATGGGATGGTGTTTGGCCTTAGCAGGACTTGCAAACTTGCAGCACCACACCTGGATCACGGGGCAAGGCCATTGTTGCCTGGTGGATAAATCAGGTGCATGTTGTGATCCTGAGTTTATCTCACCCTGATTTTGGTATTGTCATTTGTGTTTTCCTCCTGCAGCCCCTGATCACCTTGGAGAGCAGCATCTCATACATGTTCACCGTGGAGGGGATGAACACTGTCACTGTGCAGGTCGCTGGGGGCAACACCCTCCTCCAGGACACCAAGGAGGTCGCAGTGCATGGTACCCTCAGCCTTTTGCTATCACACCTTGGGGGTGGAGGGAAGACAATCATTGCTGGTCCATAATGAACTGTAGGAACTCGATAATGCCTGGAGGAACCTCTGATGACAAAGTAGCTCAGATGTGTCATGATGACAAAATACAGAAGTGAATAGAATGGGGCAGCTAATCAAATTTATAACCTCAGCATTAATAAGGTGGCTGGTGTCTCCTGTGTCTGTTGCTCTGTCTGTACAGCTGGACAGGGAACTCCCAGAAATAATAAAAAAATCTTGAACCAGACTGCCTTCCTTCATCTTCCCAGCTGTGGAAAGAAATAGTCACAGTGCATCATTATGGTGATCTGAATGCAACTGGTGTCTCTGTCAGTGACAGTATAAATGACAGGGGTCAGGAGGGGTCTGGAAAAGAGGACAGAAATGACTCAGTTTTTGGTATCACTGCCCATCTTTCCCCATGGGAAATGTTTGCTATGTTCTTGCCATATCTGCATGTCACACGCTTCAAAAAGCACCCTTTGGCAGACAACAGAGTTTACCCTGTTTGGGGCTTGCTAAATCCTGGGTTAAAGGGCTCTCTCAAAAGCTTTGACCAGGACTTCTTGAATAATTCCTGCCCTGGGCCAGTTTTTTATTTTCCTTGTCCAGTTTTTGGTATCCAGAATTGAGGACAAGCTTTTCTTTGGACTTTAAGATTTATTGAGAAACCTGGGCTTCAAATAACTTGGGCTACTTTGAAGCTCAGCACTGTGTGTGTGTGTGTGTGTCTTATTTCAGTAATTAAATTCAAATAAATGTCCTGCTGTATACTCAGATTTAACAGCAGCTAAAGAGATATTTATTGATTGTCTGGCCATGAAATGCAATAGGCTTTGATAATTTGTTAATGTGATTTAGTAATTCCTTGACTTGCTATTACCAAATATTAGGAACCTTCTACCTCATAATTTTGAGTACTGCAAAATGCAGTGTTTACTTGGAAATTTCCATTCTTCCACTAGTTATGGAATAAACCTGAATCAAATATATTTGAGTGATACCCACAGGTGATCTTGATCTTCAGTCCCAGGAGGTCCCACAGAGAGCTCCTCACTCTGTTTTTAAACACCTTGGAAGAAATTTTTCCATTCTGTTTAGAAGATCCAAAGTTTTGGGTTCTATGACAAAGAGAAGTTAGGACTTTTTGGACTGGATCCAAATGGATTATCCAGTGCTGTGCTGCAGACTGACCTGGTCTAAGGAAGAAATCCTTCCAGCCCCTCAGTCTGGTGATGAGTTCGTGTCCAAGTACATAAATGAGTGATGCCTTTAGTAAACATGTCCTCTGCCATGTATCCTTGTATCCTAATCTGTGTCCTGAGTCAAGTGATTATGGATCTAGGCCGTAATCTAGGCAGGTATTTCTGGTGTTATCACTGCAGGAGATTTATTCAGCTATATTCTTAATTTGAGATCAACAGAAAAGAATTTGCTCAAAAAATAAATTGGACATGGTACCAAGGGGTCAAAAGTTAAAGACTTTATATATCTGACTCTGGGTTAAACCTTCAGAACCTGAGAGACTTTCCCTGCGCTCTTTGATACTTGTTTTATTTAAAAATATATTGCACCATCTAAAAAGAAAGAACAGTTCTTGCAAAAGCTGCCACATAAATGGTGTGCTGGCACATCCCTGCTTTTCTGTGGATATCCTCATTTATACTCTGGCAGGTTTATCTTGATCTAAAACTAGTGCCTTCTTACAAATGATTAATGGTACTTATCTGAAGTGTCTGGAGATCGCTTGCTTCAAGATGAGGCACAGAATGTCTTCAAAAACAGAAAGGAGAATCTTCTACACTGAGAACTTTATAAGAGTGTGGTTCCCATCCCGGATCTGTGCCTCCCACTGGCCCAAATCTGTTGTGCACAGCTGCCATAAGGATTCCAGACTTGGTCTTTGGTGAGACCAGTGGGGAGAGTTGGAATTGGAGAAAAATTAAAATCATTCTATATTTTAAGTCTAGGAAGCTTTTCTTCTTCTCAGCAATCATTCAGTCAAGGACAGAATTTCAAAGTGTTTTGTCAATAGCCATTGCTTGATGAGCCAGTCATTAGCAGCACTGTGTTCTCCTTTGTTGGGGAATTAACCACTCCTGGTTTCCCTCCAGGAGGGTAAACAGAAAACATTACTTATAGCAATGGTTCACTCTGCAGTTGTACAGACAGGCCTTCCAAATTTCAGCCAGGTGCTGCCTTATTTGCTGGTCAACCTTCTTGTGAGAAGAATCTGACGAAGCTGGGTGGCAAAATTACAAAGCCCAGAGGCAACATGAAGACATCCTCTCAACTCTCTCATTTTCACTTCTCTTTCTCTGGGGAAAGCCAGAAGTTGTCATTAGGTCAAAACGTCCTTTATAAGTGCCGTTATAAGCATTCTTTCCTTGCAATCTTTCTGATCTGCTTAGTGTTAGCCAGCCTTTTTCTTCTTTCAGCCTTTTCTCACTCTCTTGCTTTAAGATAGTTATGGTCCTGCTGTTGTCTTCTTGCACCCTTGTCTGTACCCTAAACACTGCATGAGAAGATTAAACAATTTAATCTTCTCATAAATACTTTCTCTATTCCAGAGTATTTCCAATCTCAACTCCTGTCATTTTCTCCCAACTTGGACTACCACAACCCTGACATCCCTGAATGGAGACAAGATGTTGGCAAAGTCATCAAGCGAGCTCTAGCACAGGTGAGCATCTGTTTCCTTGTCTGCACTAACATTGACTAGGCTGTTGAAACATGCACTTTTTTGATATGCTAGCTTAAAAGAATGGGTAGGCACAGCAATGATGACACTGTCAATAAAAATCAGTAAAAATCTTCTTAATATGCTGAATCTTTTTACAGAGCCAATCTGTATTGCTGATTTTGTGGAAATACTGCAATTACTTTTATTAATACTTCTGTGCACTTTTCAGCTTTTAATATCCCTGAGGATTTTGCAAATTCTAGATTGTAATGGTATCATCATTATTCTTATTTTTCTAAGTTGATATGACAGTATGTACTGCTTTTTATTCCAAATATTTGGTTACTGTTACTGTGTGTTGTTAAACAGCTGATCCACTTCATCCCAGAAGACAGACATCGTAGTATTCTGGATACATGAGGAAGATATTTATATCTCTTCCTTATAGTCAGGAATTCCACATGCAGCTAAGTGTAGCAACTGGTGAATTTTTAAAGCTCTAACCTCTTTCCAACTGGGGCAAAAAATGAGGATTCAGAAAGAAAATAAACTTACCTTTAAAATATAGGATAAAGAGAGACTTCTGTAGGTGGAAGACACTGAATCTTCCTTTGGGATTAATTAGAATATGCAAACTAGTACTCATATTATTGCAGGAAAGGGGACAGAATAACTTATGCTATCAAATAGTCAGGGAGTTTAGTTTTGTGTGAAATTAGGAGCTAGACTTAGACAAGCTTTTGTGGGTTTTGCACTCTGCCAAAAATGTATCTTGTTGGGGTTTCTTTGCTTTAGCTACAGCTGTTCTTAGAAATGGAGGCTGATTATTTTTACTGGGAAAGTACATTCCTGCTCAGCTTTTCTCATCTGCAGCCCACTCAAAATTCACAGTTTATAGAGTTTCCTTGATTGTTTTTCCGTCCTGAAAAAAATGCAAAGTTTAATTTTTTAAAAAACTGTTTTTCCCTTTTACTGTGTTCAGAGTCAAGCTTGCAGGAGAAAAATATTTAGCTTGTAACTGTGAATGGTCACAGAGAACAGTGGAAATCTCATAGAAGTGTTTGCTTGTATATCCCACCAGAAAATGGGCTGCCCCATTGGTACATCCTAGCTCTGGAGTGAGGCCACAGAGTTTGGGGTGGGACAAGACCAGAGAGCTGCTAATGGAGCTAATGAACCTCGTGTAGCAGAGCATTTCTGGGGGAGGGGAGGCTTCCTGCCCTGCTGAGGATGCCTGGCTGGGATTTGGGGAGAAAGGGCAGCAGCCTCTGTGGGCAGGTCTTGCTGAAGGCAGCTGTGCTTGCCTTGGTTCAGCAAACTGAGCAGCTCCCAGCACAGCCCTCCTGAGCAGCCCCAGGAATAAAGTCTCCCTCTGTGGATGTTGCTATTCATGCCTGGCAAATGTGGATCCCCTAACCTGATAACTGGAGGTGATTGCAGGCACTTTTCTTCATATTGTCCCTGTTAGCTGCACATTTACCAGTGGCTGCTCTGAGAGAGTCTCTCTGGATCTGACTTTGGGTCGGTTATTGTTTTGTAGCAAGGAGGACTATATGGAACATTCAGATCTGGAGACATGCTAGGTTTGGATTTTGGGTTGAGATTTTTGTGCCCAGGGTGTTGTCAAGGCTACATTCACTTCTAGAAAGGAAGTAGAGTGCATCTTTAGCAGAAGCTCAACTTCTAACCCACCAAATAGTCAGAACAGCTCATTAGGACCACAACACCTGCAGTGGAACTGGAAAATAACAATTTGATGGGAGTGCCATTTCTGGAAGTGAATGGAAACATAAGTAACAAAACAGCAGCTAGAGACCTCCTTTTTACTTTTCTTCTAGGTGACTGGTATCCCTGATGAGCAGATCCTGGTAGCTGTGTTCCCTGGGCTGCCTACTTCTGCTGAACTCTTCATACTGCCCCACAAAAACACAACAGAGAGGAGGAAAAGCAGTGAGGCTGATCTGGAGCAAGTAAGGAAAGAAGAATTCATGGAAGATTTATTCCTGTCATATTGTTTGCAGACAGGTCCCTGAAGCTGCACAGCATTGGAAGTGCTTACAATAAGTGTGGAGGGAATGGATGCATCTGGGGCTGTGGAAGTATAGCTTATGGCATTAAATAAAATTATTTTCAGAGGAAAACTGGGATTTTCTAATACCTCACTGAGACGTGTCATAGTCTACTACTAGCAGAGATTCTTCCTAAATCAGTGGAGTGTCCTTTTCACAGTAGTTACAGCCGAAGGAACCTTGAATATGTATTCCCTCTACTCCCTGGAGGAATGCTAATAAAGGGAGGCCAAAGCAGCAAGATAATACACCGAGGTTTACTAAAAATAAATCAGACTCTTCAGCTCTAGATCACCAAAACAAGACCTCTTTTTTTTCTTTTTTTTTTTTTTCCTGCAGCAGTGAATGGTCTGTGCAAACTATATTTGGAAGTTACAATATCCATCCATTTAGATAAATAGGTAATTACAGTGATGAATAGCAGCAGTGATACGCAGGCAAGGAAAGAACAACAGCAATGGGCTGCTGAAGCTTTCATTTTAGAATTACCAAGTGATTAAATCAGGTCCATAAAGGCAAAGGAATGAAGTACTGCTGGAAAGGCTGTTTGGCTATAGCTAATGTTCTTGCATGCAACATTTTTACAGTGTGCAAACTATGTGTGAGCCCATTGCCACGTAACTCTTGGAAGTTTGGATCAAACATTAAATTATTCAGAGTCCTGGTGAATTTAGTGGAAGTTCTTGTCACCCACTGGGTAAAGTCAGTCCCTGCAGAGTATGTCCTTTGTCCTAGGAAGTTACCAAAGCTGGTCTCTTAAATTTATGGTGGTCAGTGTGCAGGAAAGATGCCTTGAAGTGGGAAGGTTTGAAAGGCTTTTTGGAGGGATGGCCTTGGAGTATTTTCTGTCCTGTTCAGTCGGATCTACCAGTATTAAAACTCCTTCTGGACAAGCTGTTGTGTCAATACTTCATATATCAGTGTTATGCTAACATCTCAATTACATTTCTGACTAATTGACTATGAGGCCTAAAGATCTAGTGCTCTAATTTTAGTTGACAGTCTACTCAGTTGAACTTTGGCACCTGTTGTTGCCTTCTGCTTGAGGAGCTCTGCCTGGAGAGTGGGTCATTAGAACTACTCATTAGCTGTTCCCTGTCCATCAGAACTATCCTGTGGAGATCAGGCATTAACAAATTGAGGCCCTGGAGTGATGTGCTGAGTATGTGCTCTGGGGCAGCCAAATAACACATCAGAGCTGGGTCGTTGATCAGCTCAGCAATTCCAATATATCCAGTCCAAGGCCCCGTTTCTGAGTGAAGGGGAAATATGGTAAATTTTCCATTGACCTAAACTGGATTGTCTCATCCCCAACAGCCTATTTAAATAGAAGCTACATGACAGGATCAATGGGAATAAAGAAATGTGGGTCTGGGTTGTCTAATTTGGTTTCATTATCCACCAATGAAAGGCCAATATGTCAGTGATTTCCAAAAACATTTGATCAAACTCAAAGGATGTTGTGGAAGGTGAAAAGGTCCTTAGTTATTTTTCCACTTACTGTACCTCCCCAAAAAAGAAAAAAAATTGCTAACCTTCTGGGTTTGCTTCCCAGATATAATAACATATAATGATATGATATAATAACATACAACGAGAGTCTCACAAGTTCTGTAAGGGAGCCTTACATGCAATGACATCCAGTTCCACCTAAAGCACATGTGCATTTCTCTGCACTTCCTCAGGCCCTGCTGATGCCAGTAAGAGATGTCAGTCACTATTCATGGGCTTTGTGTATTCCTGAATATTCTCCAGACTTTGCCATCTTCTGTACTGTAACTGTTGTGTCTCTTGTTATTTCATCAGGTGGTAGAAATCCTTTTTAATGCTCTCAACCAGAACCTGGTCCAGTTTGAACTGAAGCCTGGTGTTGAAGTGGTTGTGTATGTCACCCAGTTAACATTAGGTGAGTGTGGAGTCAAAGGCACAGCTGTGGTTCTCCTGAGGCTCCAGACAACCCCAGGAGAATCAGTTTACATCAGAGCACTCACAGTTGTGGCACTGGGCTGTGTGCCAATTGAGACATTTTGGTAGAAGCAGGAAGTGTTAAAACCAAGCCATCAGGGGCGTCTTCATGCTCCAGTTTGTACAAGTACAAAAAGTACCTTGTGAGAGCTCCCTGTGGCTTAATTAACAAGTGCATTGGTGTTTTTGAAGTGTTTTAGAAAACCAGGTGAATGGTGTTCTATTAAGTCCTTATTGAGCACCTGGTAGAATTCAGTGGGATATTACTAAGTTTCATGGATGTTGGATCAAATCCTTATAGCAAAGGGCTTGTTGCTGTTACGACTAGCTAAGAAGCTTTAAAGGGGAAGAGTGCTCAGGAAAATACAGAGGCCTCTTACAGGGAATATTTGCCTGAATATTAACTTCCAAAATTTAGAACTTATTTAAATTTCAACACTTCCTATCTCCAGTTTTGCACAAAGTGACAGAGTCACTTTAGGCTTTGTCAGTCCCTTTACTTTAAACCAGCCTAGTGTGAAGGTCTCAGCTATTGATGAAACAGTGATGGCTACAAAGAAGGTGATGGATTTATTTTTGCCCTTACTTTTTATGACTGGCCTTGCAATTGTCTGAAATGTCGGATCTTGTGCAAGTGCCCTTGCTGATAACCTCTCTGAAAGATTGGGATTCATATCCCACAATAATACACTTCAGCTTCTTCTCAGAGAGCCAAGAGCTGGGCTAAATCAAGGCTCATGACCTTTCCTACAAAAAGGTAATGCATTTTACCTTCACTCTAACTGCTCCTTTGGAATGTGAGTCAGATGCTAATAGGAGTAGCCTGAAATTGATAAATTTGCAAAACTGGGAGTGCAGTACAGTGTCTGAGGTCTCCAGGTGGCTGAAATTCTCAAGAATCTGTCTTCTTCTGGTTCTAGCAAGGCACTGCATTTAAATTACGTTTTGCAGCTATTCTTGCACCCTCTCCAGTGCAGGTGCTGCATTTTGTTCGTTACCATTCCCATAGTGTTTTGACTTGGATGAAGTGATAGTCTTCCCCACAAAAGAGTCAGAAGTACTAGCAGCAGAATACTGGTAGGATCAAACTGTTAGGTGTGGAAATTTGGCAGTGAAACCAGAACTGACTCTATTTGCATGACTTTGTCCCTGTCTTCAGGGTGAAGGAAAAAGAACAGAGAATAGTAAAACACCAAAGCCAAATATTTATGCAAAATGAGAAACACTCAGCTGCTACTTATAATCATTTGTGCATCATTAGAGACTTCTCATCAGGCACTTGATCTCAGCACAGTGCTCAGGCCATTAAGATGGTGTGCTCTGATGAGCTTTTGGAATAGCTGCATAAACAAAGTATAGGAATATACTGTATTTAGCCAGCCAAAATGTCAAGGATGAAAACTTCCAAAATATTATAATGTATTATGTGCTTGGATCCAGGATTTTTGCTTTGGGCTCCTCCACATTATGAAAACTGACTCAGTTTGAAAGTCTCTAAGGTCCTATACAAGGATGGACCTTGAGGCTTGTCACAAGAGTAGATCCTGTCACATGTGAGGTAGATGAATATCCTTGGAAGATGGGAGTCATGCTGTTCATTGATGCTCTAAGGTATCTTCTCCAAAGGAGAATAGATATGTATTAAGCCATGCTTCATAACATTCATTTCCACTCTAGTGCCTGGAAAAACCTGAAAAGTAATAGCTCCTGTTAATACAGGAGTGATTGGGCATTCAGCTGAGCTTGGCTACCTGTGCCTTTTCACTCAGGGATGTTGGACTGCACTGTCTTGAAAAAGGGCCTTGACTTTTGAAGGACAGGAGAACCAGTTTGTTTCCTACTGATTGGTCTTGCCAAAGCGGATGTGACAAAGACAGAGTTGAACTCAACTCTCAGTAGTTAATGTGTTTCCTTGTAATGTCCCCAAAATGTAATGCTTTGCCTTTCCTCCTGCAGCACCCCTTGTGGATTCCAGCTCAGGGCACAGCAGTTCAGCAATGTTGATGTTGTTGTCAGTGGTGTTTGTGGGCTTGGCTGTTTTTTTAATCTACAAATTCAAGAGGTAAGTTGAAAAACTTCGAGGTGGGAGGAAGAGAGTCTGGGAGGTTTACAGGAAACCTAGGCAGAGCTGTGCCTGAATTGCAAATGTAGAGTGACCTATGCTGGCCTCAGGCTTAGATGCATGTAGTTCCCTGTTTGTGATATTGAAAAGAGAAAACCACCTACTGCTGTTTCACCACAACTTTGGTGCTCCAAAACTCCACCAAGAGCTCAGAAATCATCTGCTTCAGCAGATGTATTTAAACCACAGACCAGAAATGGGAACCTTTGTGCTCACTGAGTACTGAGATACACAGAGCAAGCTTACTCAAAAACCACATGATGGATGACTTCACACTGTCTATACCCACCTGCCCTGCTGCCTTGGTGCAGCAGCATCTCATTTGTATCTTGCAAAGTGAATAGGTTAATCTTGCAGAGGAACAGGTGTGTTTATGTTAAAGGTGGGAGACTCAAAGCCAGAAAAATTTGTGTAAAGCATCAAAATGCCTTTGGGAATATATGCTGAGATTTACCTTGACAGATGTTAATATAAACCTTTTGTTTCCAGAAAGCAGGCAGGACCAGGTCTGGCCCATGGCACTTGGCTGCTACAAGCTGTGAAACAAAATATGTGATAAGAATGGCACATTTGCTGAAAGTCTGCTTTATGAGGATATATTTTGGGCAGATGGAGCTCCTTAGGAGGAACTTTACATTCACTACAGTACTTACAGTATAAAATGGTCTACGTGCCTAGATCCTGACCAGTGGCAAAATATTGTGATAGAAACACAAGCTGAGTCTGACTTAAAATGAAATAAATAAAATTTTCTGGACATAGTAGTTCCTCTAAATTGAAAACTAGAGCTTTTCCTGTCCAGGTTCCAGTTAAATGTTGCTTTTTCCAAATTTTCTGCCCCCCAGGAGAAGGGTAATATTCTCTAAGGATGTTAGTAGGATACAAAAAATATTCAAAATTAAATTATATGATAAGACAGGCATCTATCCTAATCTCCAGGTTTAAAGTTTCCCTCCTTGCTAACATCCTGCATTAACCATTGTTCTAATCAGTGAGTGGCACTCCTTGCAGTGCTAGATCCTGTGCACCCTGCTCTAACTGTTATCTGGCTTCCACTGACTTCACTGACCCAGGGCAATTTCCAGGGAAGGCATTTGCGTGACTCTGCTCAGATGCAGATTTCAAGGCCTTCAACATGACATCCTTTTGCAGCCTGAAATCCCTTCTCTGCTTCTGTGAGGTGGAATGTAACTTTCCAGGGAAATGGGATTTGTTTAGGGCATCAATTTAATAGTGTGCTGGGGAGGCAGCTGATGATTACTCTCACACCCAGATGTAGGATGAGGAAGGCAGATAAGTCTTCCTGGGAGGTGGGACAAGATGTAGGTACAACCCTGTGTAAGAAATGCTTTTCCTTGTGTCTTGGTAAGATGATTTCCTAGGTTTGGCCTAGGATGTTCTTGGCCCTGTGGTCAGCAGTTACCAGGAAGAAGGGTCTTTATACTCCAGCTGCCAGAGAACAGTGAGAAGCTTGTTAATGCACTTTGCTTTGTCACTCTCCGGGTCATGTTCTGCTACTACAGCTCATAAAACTGACTCTGTACCACTTCAGCACCCCAAGCTTTGAGTATAGCAGCCCATCAGACTTCTATTGTGCTGTAGGGTTGTGGAGACCCTGCCTTGTTAAAATCTGTCTGAAAGTTGATTGTGTTACACATTATGAGTGAGGAAGAAGGTGGTTAAAGCATCAGATTTGCTTAGTCCAAAAGCTTATTAACTGGCTGTCCCCTCTTATCTCTCTATCCCAAAGGGGAAAAACCCAGGTCAAAGTGGCAAAGTTTAGGACAAGTCATATACACAGAGTGTTCTCAACTTGATTTTTCAGAACAGAAAGCAACTTTTCAGCTCTGTCTAAAACCCCTGGCTCAGTGGAGCAGAAGTGAGAGCATGCAATGATTCTTAATGGAAAAAGGGGAGCAAACCCAAAAGCTTTCCTGCAGCTCTCAGTGATGCAGAGGTCCATTAGTTACGTGTACTTGTTTGATTAATGGTGGTCCCAGCTTGAATACAGAACTTCTCCTTACAGGGAAAGCCTATGGGAGAGCTGACATGATTTTTTAATTCTACAGATTCATAGATTTGGTGCTTTGCTGGTTTGCACACAAACTCCTTATTATGTGTCCATCAATTTATAGACTCAGCAGGCATGTTAAACACTGCTACCAGGGAGATACTTATTGAGGAGGTCTCAGGGGAACAGGAAGGAAGAGGGGAAAAGTATGGAAATAATCTGTAAAAAAGTTGTTTCTTTTCTGGAAGATTGAGCATTTATCAGTCAATACTGTGAGTGTGAGTGCTCAGCAGGGGTGGGGCTGTGGGGCAGTCCATGTGTGTGTCCTGGGACAGCAGTGCTTGTGTGTGCTCAGAGTGATGTGATTGTGGCCACCTGTGTCTGTGCTGAATTAGATATTTGGGTATGCATTCACTTATGTACAGCCATATCAGTTTCTTTTTTCCCTTAACTCTCTGAAGTACCTTGGCTCTCTGCCTCACAATTCTAAAGAGATTTTCTCACCTCTCCAAGTTCAGAGATGACTGCTGCTCTGCCGTTGCATGGTTTGGAAGTAGAACAAAGTCTTCCACTATCTCCAGTCATGGTCTCATGTCTCTGTACCTCTCCAGACAAATTCTGGGCCCTTAGATCCTATGGGAATGCATTAGTTCTCACTCTTTTCCTGTGTAGTTCCTATATCTTCTGGTGGCATATTAGAAGGTAGGAGAAAGGGAGAAGATTATGAGATCTGTCAACTGCTGCTGAATATCCCAGATATGTCCTGGCTTGATGCTGGTTAAGAACAGAATGCCAAATCAAGCCAATATCACAAGTTGGTTGGGGCCAGAACTTCACTGGAGTAAAATCAATATAGATCTGTTGAATTCATGAGAGCTGAGGCAATTTCCACTGCTTTCAGCCTCTGACATATCCAACAGCAGATAGATCAGCATAAAGATATGGCATTTGATATTATTTCTTTTGAACACATCTTCTCTCTTGCTCCTGTGTGCTTTAAAGAACTCAAAATATTCTCCAGATTTTCCTTACTGGAGCAGTGTGAACTGCATGGCACGAAGACTTTCTGAGTGCACTAGGAAAAACAGTCAACTTCCAACAGGCAATGCAGATAATCCTGGCAACCCCCATGATGCTTAACACATTCCTTTTCAGGTCTCTCATTTTAAACTTGCATTTCTCCAGGGATTACTACCTGTCTGTCTAGGCCTGTATAATCTGTCTACCTAACTGACTCTCAAGGATATCATTCTAGCAGGCCAAGGTAACTTTGCTTGGGAGAAGGAGGAAGAAATAATTCCTTCACTTCCTTGGCTTCCTGAGCAGCAAGGAAAAATAAGTCTCTGCAAACTTGTATGATCCATAGCATGACAAACTGGTTTTTGCAATGGAATGGTAACAAATAGACTTTGGATGGGTGTTATGAGGTCCAAATTCTTTCTGACTCTGAGGCAGGAGCAATTCTTTATAACTCTTTCAGATGTGGCAATTTCTTCTGAGTCAGTGTGGGCCTGTCTGCAGCAACAAGCCCAGCAATTTGTTTCCTCAGCTGATACTAGTGCCAAATTGATTTTTACTTTTGGTTTCCAATGCAACACTGATCATATAATAAATACTGAGAGAGTTGACAATTGCAGCTGATTGTACTTAGTTGATTGCTGCTCTCTGAGCTGAGTGCATTGTCCACTGTGTGCATGATTTCTCATTTAAAAGGGCAGAACATTGAAGTTTGCAGCTGAGGGAGCCTTTGTGCACATGATAGGAAGACAAAGCCTGAAATCTGGAGTACCTTTAGGCTGTTATTGGAATTAGTGGATGCTAAGGGCACTTTCAGAGATGAACATCTGTATGGTACTTTCACCATTCTGAGAGCACATACTTTGCATCACTGCCAGTGCTGCATTTCTGGGATTGGCCTCAGCTTAGTTTGTCTCATTAATAAATGACGTGCTGAGGATCCCTGTGTTACAAAACATAACCTCTCATTTTCCTTTCCTGTGCAGGAAAATCCCTTGGATTAACATCTATGCCCAAGTTCAGCATGACAAGGAGCAGGAGATGATTGGCTCTGTCAGCCAAAGTGAAAATGCCCCCAAAATCACCCTGAGCGAGTTCACAGACCCTGAGGAGCTGATGGACAAAGAGCTGGACACACGAGTGATGGGTGAGAGACAGCCCTCAGCTGAGTTTTGTTTCACAGTCTGGGTGAAGATGTTGCTCTTTTGGGTATTAGGAGAGGCAGTGACTGTGACCCCAGGTATAAGGAGAGCCCTGAGGCACTGAGATAGGGAGTCGATCTCTCTCAGCAGCAGGGGAATGGAGTTTTCTCTTACAGCCTTTCAGCTTTTCCCAGGGTAGGAACCTGGTGCCAGCAGTAGGTATAAAGAAGTTACTAATAGCTGTGGCTCACACCTCTTCCTGCTCATGACCCTGCTTCTCCTGTGGAGGAGTGCCAAATTCCCTGCACCTTCAGAATAATCATCTGAGTCAGGCTTACACTGTTGGTGTGCTGTGATTACAAGCAAATATGTCCCTAATGGCTTAATGACTTTACTGCTGGTCAGCTGAGCTGTAGTAATTGGGTCTTCTGCATGCTCCCTGCTTATTGGAAATACATTAAAGAATGTGTTACTTTTAAGCATCTTTTCTATCTTTACACTTATACTACCACATCCTAAGGAGGAGTGAGAAGCAATATAGACCAAACTGTTGAAGCCACTGCACTGATTCTCTTCATTTTCTCCTCCACAGGAAGCATCTCAACAATTGCCAACAGTGAAAGCACAAAGGAAATCCCCAACTGCACTAGTGTTTAATACTGAGAATCCACTTGGTCTACAGCATTTCTGACTTTTTATTTGTAATTATTATTGTTATAATTATTATTATTATGAAAAAAGAAAGAGTTATATGTCATTATTATCATTTGGGAGGGAATGGGGTGGGCTTTTTGTGTTTACCAGGGCTGCATTCATAAATAGCAGAGGTTCTTCATATTTAGGGAATACATATCAGATTAGAAATAAAAAGCAAAGAATGAGTCAAGTGTGCAATGAGATTTGAATGCCAGCTTCCTGTTAAATACAGAATGGGAATTCAGTGTTCAAATCCAACAGATAGGTGGTGTACCTTCGGCAACATGTTGTAAGTAAATTGTCTCTTTTCAGAATAAGTCATGAATCAGCTGCTTCATCCTGCCAGAGGGTTCAGACTGGGTTGTTGGACCAGGCTGTGCAACATGCCAACATCCCTCGCTTTCCAGTGACATGCATGTCTCAGCTTTTTGCAGGATCTTGCCTCTTTTAGTTGCTTTTAATTTCAGTCACCCTCTGGCACTGTTGACTGCTGAGAAAGGAGGAAAAAAAAAGAAAAATTAGAGCAAACACACACGTCAGTATTCCTTGGACTAGAGACTGGCTGGAGGGGACAGCACCACAAGCAGTGGAGGAGCAAGCCTGAGTTTATGAATGCAGCCCAAACCCTGTGCATGTGAATAGCGAGGATGCCGAAGGCCTACTGTAGATAATTACAGTGTACATAGCTTTTTATTTCTTGGGAAATAATTTAATGTTTAGTAAAAGAAGAGATGTTTAAAAGAGAACCTGAACCACACACACACATGCACGCCCACGTGCACACACACACACACGCCAGCCAAACAGGGACCCTGGTGAGCACTTGAGTCACACTTGGGTTCTAAGCGTGTTCCAGTTGTCTGTCATATTTCAATCTGCCACTGCTCTCTATAAAGAGAGTAGTTTATTTCTCTATGTATAACTGCAAGCCTTTTTTTACATATATATATATATATGGTGTCATTTCCTGTGATGGAGCAGAAAAAGGTATTAGCAGGCCAGACTATGAGCCTGTCATGAATATTTTAACAATGTTTGTCATCTATTCATCTCTGTCACTGTTGCCCACTTCTGAGAATGATCTTGGTGGCATCTGTTAGTGAAAATGAGGAAAAGAATCCTGAAATTATCACCATCTCTCTGTGGGCAAGTATCAGTGGCCTTGCTGTACCCAGTACAACCTCAGCTCAACAGTGGGGCAGGTTGCAGTAGCTTTATTCCCAAGGGGAAGTCATGCTTTTTGCAATTCAGCTGATGAAGTGAAGTGCTATTTAGGATGTGTAAGAGTAGTAAATTTTGGCTGAACGTGATGTATATGATGAGGAACTGCTCTTTGGAGAGGGCAGTGGAGGATCAGACCTGCATTAATGAGCTATGAAAGGTTCTTTCTTGTGAGTGCGGCAGAGTGGCAGCTTCCAGTTCAGATTTCTGCATGGTGGGTTGGTGTTTTCTGATTAGAACAGGGTTGTTAATGAAGAAAAGGTATTAAAAAAGCTCTTTAGAATTTTTTTACTACACTGAGGATATCCCTATGAAGAGGTAGAATTTTGGGGCAAGAGGTTGACTTAGTGGTGAGTTACTTTTTATCCATTTTTCTTGAGTTGATTATGTCAAAAATTAACCTTATTGTGCAGAGTATTGACTTATAGGACCTAGCAGGAGGGGAAGGAAGATTGGGGACATGTCTGGAAAGATGTTCCAGTGTTTGTGTGGTAACAGGAGACAGAAATGACAGCAGATGACAATGTTTGTTGTCATTTCTTAGGACCTGGATACAGGACCTCAATCACCTCTAATGTATCTGGGCTGCAATGAGGAGAGGGCTGGAATTTAGGCGTGACTTGCTATCTCTCTGCATTACAACAGCCCAGTGGGCTACAAACCAGCCTCAGCTACACATATTCACTCTGGCCAGTAGGCTGGAATGTCGTTCAAAGGTTAAAATCCTGATGGCTCTGCAGGTGGAGAGAAAAGTGGTTAAACACAATTTTGCAGAATTCAGGAGGTGTTTCAAGATTAAAGTTGTAAACCTAAAAACAAAAAGGAAAAACTGTTTCTTTAGAAATACTAAAACTAAATATTCTCAGTTTTTCTCCTTTTCAGTCATGTTTGTGGATCTTTTTTTCTGTTGATTTAAAAATATTTCTCTTCTGTTTTCCCCCTCACTTTTCTGCTCTGGTTTCTAATACAAGGTGAAGAGCGATGGCTGTGTTACTCCACTTAACCTTAGTTTCCATCCATCACAAGTGCATAAACTGTTGCATTATTGTCTCTGTTCTGCTGAAACACTCCAGTAGTTTACAGTAATGGCCCAGTCTGGTGATAAGACTGCTAGCACAAGGCCATAGCTTCCCATTTAGGAATAGGTGGGAGGGATGTACATAAACAATGGTCTCATGGGCTTTGAGCTAGATTGTGGGCTGATCTCAGTCTTTGCTGATCATTAGGATTTAAGGTATTGCTGTGGTGAGCTGCTGTAGAGGACTGAATGTAAAATACTCAGTATTTTCTGTATTAACTTTTTCCTTTATAAGCCACAACGCAAAGTGAAAATTTTCATTGTTTGGAATTTTATAGGTTTTCATGGGCTGGTTGTCATGTAGTTATAACAAGAAAGGCAGAGGATTACAGTTTTCACAATTTTTTTCTTAATTTCTTTTCACGTTTTTTAAAAATTTTATTCCTTTACACTTGAAAAAATTGTTGTTAAATGTCTCAAATGGGAGAAAGTAAGAAGGAAAAATTGGGAGTAAGCTGTTGAAAAAAATGAAAAAATTTTCACTTCTCAAAAATAAATTTAATCTCAGTGAAGACTGAGAAATTTCTGAAAGACACTTTTGGAGAAACACCTGTCTAAAATGTCATTTTCCATACAAAATGATCCTAAAGTATCCTACAAAGCTAACATGAAAACTCCATGAAGCCAAAACTGCATGTCATAAAACCCTGACTGATTCTTATGTTTGCTCAAACTCCCTCTTCCATAAGACTTGGTGGTGTCACTGCCTCTCAGTGTAGTTTGTCACGTGCTGTCAGGACCAGGGTGTGTGCCCCAGGCACATCCCCAAGGTGTGCATGGGACCACATTTACCAGGTCATTCCTGCTTCTTTGGGGCAGTCATGGCTGATGGAGGCTGAAAAAATCTTGGGTTCATGACTGAAATCTACTCCTTGAGAATACAAGAAGGGTAATGACTGCATTCCTGTCTCTCCATGGGACCTCTGTAAGTTTGGGATTGGGCAGCCAGCCCTGTTCCCCTTTTTTGAACGTCCTGAGCTGCAGTATTAGCACAGACTGGAGTGTTGGCCACTTTTATTTGTCTTGCTGGGAAATAACCACTCGGGGTTGTCAGTAGGGGTTTTTCCCCTGCAAGTTTTACCCCTAAGGAAAGTGTAATGGAAATCCTTGAAGCTGTCAATTATTATTTACTGGAGTAATGAGGGAAATAGGCAATGGCATCAATGGAACATAAATAGCTCCCACACTGTAATTATGTAAAAAGAGGAAATGAAAGAGAGAGAGACAGAGAGCAAGAGCCTGGGTCAGTGCCCTTTATCACTGCCAGCCTTTCCCCCATGATGGATTAGCTGTAATTTAGGAATAATGCATGAGATCTGGAGACTAGATGAAGCTCTGGCTCTGTGTGGCTGACAGTCTGATATAAACCATGAATAGATCCTTTGTTGAGTTTAACTGGTACTCAAGACCCCTAATACTAAGCCTGGAAGGATCAGAGGTGAGACCAGAGTGACAGGGGGCTACAGAGTGTTTCAGACACAGTTGCCATCAGTGAGAGCATGTGCAGGAAGTGTGCATTTTCTTCTGGACTAAACTTTGGTTTCACGGATGTACAAAGATGTCCTGATGTCCTGTTCTCCTCCCTTTCCCTTCAATCATCTCCCACACAACATTCCAGGTCTAATGAACCAAACCAGAATCCTCACATTCTTTCTGGTGATGTTGGACAGTGCATTAAACCCAAACCACCAGCGTGGTTTTGAAGGATTAAATAAGACAGACAATTGCAATACCTGTATTGAACACAGTAATACAACTGCATGAGTCATATATATACATATATATATACTGTTCTTGGTTTTATTGTTCCATTTGAATATTTCTACTGTAAAAAAAGGCAGTGGTTTTGAAATTGTTGAAAATAAATGTATTTTTGTACATCAGAGTTACCCCTGGCTGCTTTTTCAATCCTTGCTCTTTTTAGATTTCCTTTTGGCAAGGTCTTCTCTCTCTTCTGAATTTCCCTTGCCATATCTATCCCTCCAACTCTGTTCTTCAGGGCCATGCATGCACATGGAGTGTCAACAGAGAAATTTCTAAGGCAAGATTTTTAAGATAAAAGAGATAACAACTACCTTTCCTTCTTTCTTAGTGCTCCTCTCCAAAAATAATTATTTTCTTACTTTCCATTCTACCGACTGATTCTCTTTGGAGCCTCGGAGGTAAATAGGAGGGGAGAACACTCTGCTTGTATAAGCACAGCCCCATAAATCCCATGCTCTCACCTATCTGATTTCAGCTTGTAAGAGACTGTAAAGTGCCAATGTGGGAAAAACAAAAAAAAAAAGAAGAAAGAAAGAAAAAGTTTCTTCACTCCTTGGCACAAGAGACTGTTGAAAAACAGAGGAGAGAGCATGGATATGTGTCAGCCATCCCCCACCATGCACATGCGCCTCACCCTCCCTCCTTTCCTTTAGGTCCATAAACTGCAGTTGTTTCTGTTTTTCCTTTATGTCAGAAGGCTGACAAAGTCAGGCAATGAAGGACTAGGTTGGCCATCCCCAAGAGTGATGTATGAGATGCTTTCAGCATTGCAAAAGACCTCTCAGCTTTTGAAATATTTGTGTCTGCCCCTCCTTACAGCAATGATAGTGTAACACTTGTGTTCATGGGATCCTGAACAGGGATCATGGGATCATGGACAGACAAGCACAAAGAATGAAATTGCCATGGCTTAACAAGCCACCACTGAGACCCAGTGTTCAACTGTTCAGAAACCCAGCTGAGTGCAGCTGTGGAGTCAAGTGCAGGCACTTAAACTTCATAGCCTAAAACATAAGCAGTAGCTCAATCTTTGCCTGAATCCAGCTGTTTTTTCTCTGATGGATGAATCTCTTACTCCCTTTATTAAGGGCAGTGTAAGCATTGTTTAGTACATTATGAAATTGTCATGGTCATGCCAAATACCCCTCAATCAGGGAACATGGTGCTGCTCAGCAAAATGCATCATAACTACTCCTGGAGTCAGCTCATCACTGTCTTGTTTCACTCCTGGCACCACACACTTCAACAGGCTGAGGCTGTGCCTGGCTGACTTTGCCCTCTGCCTGGGTCTTCCTTTTGCCTTGGCCCTCTCCCCAGTGAAGTACTTTGATTATTATGGACTATCAAAGCACCATTGCATTACTGACATATTATTGTAATACATCACTTGAGTGCTGGTCTGCTGTTGTATATCATGGTGCTACATCAGGAAAATGGCAGGTGACAGGAACCCAGGACCCAAAGACAGATCACTTTTCTAAGCTTTATGGGCTGCTTTTTTTTTTTTCCCTGAAGACAGCAAATAAAGGCAAGGAAAGCAGTATTGGACTGCTGCCATGAAGCTTTCAAAACCTTTAAATATATTTATCTATACATTTTTCACTTGACCCTGAAACATTAATTAAACAAATCTGCTGATGTTTCTATATGACACCATAGAGATGAGTTTATTTTGGGTCATGGAGGAAAGAACAGTTGCTTACTAGGAACTGTTTCATTTGTGTCTGTGTGTGAGCACAAAAGAAAGATTTGTCCTTGCAAAACAAAAAATAATTTGTTCCTGAATTTAATAAAAAGTGTTATTAGTAGGTCAATTGACTGTATTTTAAATGTAGTTGTGCAAGCAGAGGTAGGATAGAAGGCAATTGTGCTGTTGGTGTTGGGATTTTACCCTTGATAAATATAAAAAGATTTGTTCTACCGTTGTTTTATGCTGGTTCTGTCTGTTCAGGCCCCCTGATATCAGTGAATTTAGTCTTGATTTACATCAGTCTGAGCTCTCACATTAAGAGGAGTTACATGCATACTTCAAGGACGGAATAAATCCTTTTTAATGCCTTATTGTGACTGTCAGGCAGTTTTCAGACCAAAATTTAGGGGAGATTGTAATACTACTAGTAATAAAAAATCACATACAGGGTAGTTGGAAGGAAGGAGAAGCATGTTTATTAAATTAAACAGAAATGTTATGATGATGTGTGTTTTTAAAATCTTGTGTTGTCTACATGAGCCTGGAAAGCAAAAAGGAGAGTAAAACTGGAACCCAGATGTGAAACAGAGTGAGGAGGAAGAGAGGTGGACCAGGCTGGCTGGGATCCAGTGGCTGACCAGAAGGCAAAGTGAGAGGCACATGGTTGGTTAATCATTTAATGATTTTAGCACAGGAAGTTTCTAAAGTCTCAGGCTGGATCAACTGAATCAATAGAAGATGTAGCACATTCAGGCCATATAAGATATAGTCATCTCTGCTTCCAGATGCTGATGGTCAGCATTGAAAGTCAAGTTTTAAGCAAGTGATTCCCTACTGAAGTCCCAGTGTTGAGCATTGAGGGTCCTGATAGAGCAGTGTTGGGTGAGCGAGGGCTCAGGAAGGATTTCTTGGCTGATTTCAAAGCTCAGCCCAGGGTTGCATGTGATTTTATTCCATGGGTTGGGTGGTTGCTGTGAAAAAGAAGCAGCTCCTGATGCAGGTTGTAAGGAAAATGGGCCTGAAGAGGTCAGTGTGGAAAGGGAAGGAAGATGGGATGACAAAACTCTGTGCAATATTTGTCAGTTCATGGGACACAGTCCTCTTTCATGGATAATAATTTGTCTGTATGCTGGGTGAAGCAAGGAGTTAAAATCCTTGTCTGTGAGGGGAGAGAAGGATAAGCCTTCCAGGGAGCTGTGTGGGTGGGCTGACAATCAAAAACTGACTGAGACAATTGTCTGGGCTATGACAAAGGGTGCAGCTACCTATCCTTGTCTTTGTGCAATGAGTATTCCCTGGAGAGACCCTTAGAGAAACCAGGGAGAGTAGAGGAATGTTAATGAGTACAAGGGGTTGTGAAAATAAATGTGAGATAATCTGACAACCAAGATAACTCAAAGTCAACCTGGGCAGCATCTGCTGCTGATGCATCTGGTTATATTTGGGTGCATTTAGTGTCCCAGTGTGTACACAGCCCTCATTTCCCAGTGGTTCTGGGTCTCATGAGAGTCCACAAGGATGAAGGCAGACTGAGACCCAAAACATGCCACACAGAAAGGTTTCTCCTCCCTCAGGAGCCCTCCACAGCGTGCATGTGCTGAAGGGTCTGAAGCTCATTGCAGGTAAGTTTGAAAGTCTAAATCCATTTGTGACTCTGGACTTTACTGCCTAATAATATCACCTACACTTGGAATAATCTGAGATACTGTTAGGAATACCTGTGAGACTCGTTTTAATTTTTTTTAACCTTGATATGTTCCTGTCAGTTCCAATCTACAGGCTGTTAGAGATCTGAACTGAGCTATAAGATGCTGAGGGAATTTTCTCTTCATTATTTTTGTGTAAAACTTCCCTTCCTTTTGTATGTTATGCAGAAAAAGTCTCAGGATAAGCTTCAACTCTACTTTCACCCACTACACTTTGGGATTATGAATAATTTACAATATGGATTATATTTACTGTGTGAAAAATTTGTCCATTTCTAAAAGGAAAAGTCACAGAAAGGGCAAGCACATGCAATCCTGTGGCTTTGGTTCAGGAGAGCCTGGAGATACTCTGGTATCAGTGGATTCTTTTTCTCTGGATCTGTCATTAGCTTCTGCAGACCTTGGGGCACACCCTCACTCTGCACAAACACTCACAACTTGCCACAGCCCCTATAATTTACCAGCAGAGCAGGGGGATTTAAGAACTGCTGCAAATTACTTATCAATTCAATATACTTTCATCAGCCTTGAAACATAAATTGATCCTGAGTAGTAGGAGGGAATTGATCTAACTTATTTATTTAGCTGCTGCATTAATGAATTTTTGACAAAGTTATTTTGAGAACAAGATGTGAAGACAATGCAAAGCAAACTAGGGCAGACCGTGCCAGGCTGAGTACCAAATTCCTGCACATCAGTCTGGTGAAAATTTATGGGCTTAGGAACTCCTAAGTCAGTCCAGAGCTGCTCTGTGGGGATGGAGAGCAAGAGGGAACTGAAGAAAAGGTTTATTTCCTTACTTAAGAGGATATTTGGACTTAAACCACTAACCTAAGGTCATCCATTAGTTTCTGTTTTGGGCTAAGATCTGCATGCTGTTAAGCTCCATCATATCTGAATCTTATTTTCTGTTTGTAGTTGCTGCACACCAACAATCTGCAAACTGGACTGGACCTTCCCTACAGACCATCTGGCTTACATTAGGAACTCTGGCTATAAGAGAGCCTAAAAGGGACACCTGTGCTGGAAGGTGTGAAAGAGTGTAAGTGGGTGTAAAAGGCTTCAAAGGGGATGCTGAGTGTTCACTCTGAGCCCAGAGGGGTGCTAGGGATTTGGTTTGTTTATTTTCTTTGATGGTAAAACCCTGCCTCTAGTTTTTAAATCGTAATTAATAGCTCATCAGGAACATTGGCTTCAGAAGTTATTACTATGTTTCAACAGATGTTCAGCCAGTCAGATTATTTAATTAGCTTCATGCTCTTTAACCTCATAAATCTGTGAAAGCTGTGACAAGGAAAAGGAAAATGAATTCATGAAAATAAATCAATACCCATGACCTTAATATAGCCTGAAAAATTTTGATCCAAGCACCACTGAAAAGTTTGGAGAGCAAACAGAGTGCTTGTCTTTGGGCTGTAAATCACATATGAGCACAGTTTTAGAGGAAAAATGCCCTGGATTCTCAGCACAGCATTCTTGGGAAGTGGGAAAGCTTGGAAAAGCCTTTGTGTGTAGGGAACTGGTTTGGTATTGGAGAGACCTGCATGTGGTCCCTACCTGTAACACTGACTTAAATTGTGACTTTCAGAAACCCTGTTTGTTTTCTCCTGTCCTCCTCAAACAGTGGAAATGTTGTCTCAAGCACAGTCCAACCCTAAGGATATTTCTCGAAATCTCTCCAGAGAAAATGGTCATCATTTAAGATATTATTTGCAAGAAAACCTTCTCTGCTCTCCATTCATCTGGATGCCTTGGGAGACTGGCTCCCTGGTTTCCTTACCTCTGTTACGTCCTTAGCCTGGGTAATAGCAGCATCACTCCTTCTGGTATACTAAAAGCCTTTTTATGTTTGTTTGAAGTGGGTGGATTGATAGATAGCCTAGGAACCAACCTGCCAACATCTCTGCAGAGCCCCAAGCCCACCCCATCCAGTGAAGAGAGAATGCTAAGTGGCAATTTGGCTGTTTCACTCACCAAGGTTCATCTGCAGTACGTGGGGCTAGTGCAGACAACAAAGATAGTGCTCAATGTGTGTGAATCTGACTTTGAAAATAATCCTCCTCTGTTCAGTTTCAGGCCATTCAGTGAGCAAATCTTTCTATTGCATGGCAAGAACCAGCCACTGCCAAGATCCTGGAGCAGCAAGGAGATTGGTGCCCCTGCATTTACTGCACTCATACATTGTGTGATTATAGGGGACATGAGTCGGTGAATCAAAGCATACAATGACCCACTTCATCCTCAATGTGCTTAGAAGTAAAGGGTTTTATTCCCGTGTGTGGTATTTTAAAATGTGTTTCCCTCATCTTCATTTCAGAAAAATACTTTGTTAACAGACTTTTGCCCCTCCAGAGACCAACTTCAAACAAGACATCATTTATAGAGGAAAAAACCCCATTCAGTAAGGGCTTTTTTGTACCTTTGCTGGCTCAAGCAACCTGTGGTTTTCCTTAATTTTTCCTTCCAGCAATTTCATATAATGTGTTTCACAATATGCCTGACTTCCGTAAATCAGAGGGGATGGAAACCTGTGCATGGCAGGAATGGATTTGCTCCAGAAACTTCTGAAGGTCACTTTTGACCTAGCTCTGAGCTCTGTGGAGTGGGATTGAGGTCAAGCATGGACAATGTAGTAATTTCCTTGGAGCCTGCAATTAAATGGGTTTTTTTGCTGCATGAACCTGGTAACACTTTCTACACAGCATGCACCAGTCATTGCTCTGGACTGTGTTTTCCTGACTGCAGCACTGCAGTGGGTCTGCTCTTCCTGTTGTTATTGCCATGGTAGGAAGTATCACTAATTACATTTGTCTATTTTTTCTAATCAGATACTTTCCTATGGCTGTGTTATGGTTTGGTTTTCTGGTTAGCTCCTTTCTTTCACCACCACCTACTTCTCTGCCTTTCTTGCTTGCTTATATCCCTGCTCAGAAATTTCCACCTATGCAGTATAGTAGGTAGGTGAAATTCACCCTTGTTAATTCAAAGGTGTGGAGGAGGAGAAATCTGGGTGTTGAGGATGGGCATCTTTTGCATCTTTACTTCACCACCACAAAATCTAAGCTCAAAACAGTTCAGGCAATGTGACCTCCCTCCTTTTGAGGGTTAAAAATCGTCATCTGCTGTGTCAGGCTGCAGGTCAGGGACACCCTTCTGCTGAAAGCATCTTACTCAGGCCAGGCTTTGATGCCACTTGTGAGGAAATGGGCAGGACTCGGAGCTAGTGCTCACTTCATCTTGTTTCCCTTTTCCCATCCTGTAGGAAAACAAACAAATTATGTTTACATTTGTTGCCTTTGTTGCCTCTCTGTAGAAATGATGCTACCTTTATATATGTTGGTCTCATCACTTTTTAGCCATGACAGAACTAAGAATGAAATTGCAAGGGAAGAAAATGCTTGTAACAGTTACATTTTTTTGTTTTATGAAAAATACCTCCCAGGTAAAGGGAGACATTCTTCTCTGATAAATCCCACATTTTGTGCAGAGCATGAACAGGTACGGCTGAGGTTTTCATGGTAACCCATCTTTAATACTGTTATTACTGCCAGTACCCAAACAATCTTGTTTTCTAGCAGTTAAAAAGAAACCATAAAAATATCTTTCAGTACAATCAGGAGGGCTTCTTTTAGAAGCTCTTCTTTTAAAACTCCAATGCCTTTAAAAACATAGAGTTTTTCTTTCCCCTTTCATTTATTTAATTTTTTTTTGTTTAATGAAGAATACAACAGGGATTAAAATGAAAAAGGATCTGGAATCATTTTGACTGAGAGGAAAGAAATATTTGTACATTATTCATTGTACTCTCAGTTATTCATCAAAAGTTTCATTCTTCTACTAAAGTCTTTTCCTTATCTTAAAGCCACTGACATGAATATATATCACCAAGTTAAAAAGATTGAATTACGCTTCTCCTGCTGCTGCTGAGATTCATGGAAGCTCAAAGCCCAGCCTAGTCCCTAGGTGTACTGAGCCACTGCATTTTATGATTTTCGGAGCACAACGCTAACAGGGTTTGTCTCTTCATTGTGATACGGAGATGATTGAAAATGTGCTGCTGTATTGCTTGATAAAAGACCGTTGCCAAAAAGGAGAGCAGCTTTGTCATTTGAGAACATTACCCATGGGGTTTAAGAGACCTACTTGACAGCAAAAGCTCTAGCAGACTTTTTTTTTAAAGCAATATGTTCTCCATTGCCACTGTCAACAGCTTGAACAGGAGATAAGAAGGAGCTGAGATGTGATCCATAAAATCTTCCCTGAGTATTGTGTTGCCCCATAAGTACCAGGGGAGCAAGTGACATTTTCTTGCTCTGGTTCTTAGTGCTTGTTCAGAAAGAGAATGACTCTTGGTTTGTGCTGCCTGTGGTTCATACCCCAGCTCACACTTCCTGATGTCTCTTCTGGGGGTGCCCAGCTTCGAAGTGAGCAGGGCAGAGCAGGTGCTGCAGGCTCAGTGTGGGGAGACTGACTGCCCACCCTGACTCACTGCTTTTTGGGGTTGCAGAGGAGACCTTTGCAGCCACAGTAACACATGAAGTGCAAAGGGAGGTCTTATAAGGTGAATTTAGTGTGTTTAATGTGCACAGGCAAGACAAGACCTTTGCAGGATGTGCTGTGATGTCTTGAGGCAGAGATGTAGGGTGTACAGAGATGTAGATCTACTCCCCAGCCATCTGTGTGATGGAAAACAGAGCCATTTTTAGGTCATGTACAGGGATGTGGGGTCAGCAATGAGACCAGAGCACTCCTGTGGCAGGCAGACTGAGTTGGCAGCATGCAGAATATGGCACAGCCTTGCTCTGAGCAGCCCCTTTCCTTACCACAAGGGAGGAAGGGCTGTCCCTGGTGATCCTGCACCAGGGCACGAACTTTGTGACATCAACTTCAAACTCACTGAGATGGGACAGTGAGAAGGGCTTGCGTGTGTCCTGGCATTCCTAGTGGGTCTTGACTAATTTTATGTTTGACACACAAGGGCTTAATTTTTTTCTCATTTTTGAGATGCATTAAAAGAGCCAGTTCACACCAAGGAGCCTCAAATTCATGACAGACAGAAAAGAAGTGCTGAGGCCCACTCTCACACCTGTGTCACAGGTGCTGAAGAGAGTGCAAGGGCAGCTGTTAATGTCCCAGGATCAAGGAGCCACATCCCATCTGCAAAATTCTGTTGTGACCTTCAGCAGGAGGGAACTGAGTGGACAAAAATCCCCTTGCTCCTGGTGGCCTATGAGGTGTGAGTTCAGTTTCATGACAGAAGCTCCAACTCTTAGAGATAACGTTTTCACCAAGTTTGTTGTGCATTTCTGGATGCAAAGCTACCAAAATAGTCCGTAGGATCGCAGCAGCACCAACATAATGCAAAAATATCATCTAAGGATGTCAAAGGCTGTTGCACAGCTATTTGCTTTGCTAGCACTTCAGACCTAGGGCATTTCATTGCAGAACTGGTTCTGTACACAGCCACACAGAGCCCTCCAGGCCTCCTCAGCCACCTGCTCCTGTCATGGTCCACAAGTGCATTTTTCTGCCTGTGCCAGTGGTTGGGCACCCACCAATCCTTGTTTTGCTTCATAACAAGGAGTGTTTGATGATCTGCACTGAGCCATATGTCATTTTTCAGCAACATGCCTTTGATTGCAAAATGGAACACTGCAATTTGAGAAGGGCTGAGCTCCAACTTCCCAAGGGCATGTAGAGATAACTTGAACTAAGGGGAGTTTGAGAGAGGGAATTCTAAAATCCCTACTGAAGTTCAGGAAAACTGGAAAAAATAATGATAAAATGGCTAGGTTAAAAAAACAGTGAACTGGCTTGATTATTGTAATTTCAGATTAAATGGAACCGGTTTAGTATGGTGATGGAGAGAAATTTATGTATTTCTATGTATTTTTAGAAAATATAAAGGGCCTTTACACATTGCTTCCTTGTCCTTTACAATTCAGCAAAACATGTTTATCTAGTTGCCTCACTCCAACTGTAATACCTGCAAACTTTTTCCCTCTTGCTGCTGTAAGGTTCAGAAAGGAAGGCTGGGGTTTAAACTCAGCCCACGTAACCCTCGACTTACCTATTTGAAGAAACAGATAGTGAGAGGCCCAATGAGAAATCACATTTCTGTGATTTGAATACCCTTCCTTCTCCCTAAATTATGAAGTGATGCTGGGCAAAAAGTAGCTGAGGCAGTGTGGTTTGCTCTCGTGCTGGTTGAGCAGCAGGGCTGAACCAGGCAGATGACCAATTAGTGAAGGAAAATAGCACAGGAGCAAACTCTTCTGAGCCAGGCTGCTGCTCCAAATGAAGTGAAGGGGTTTTCAGCCTGTGCCCAAAATTAAATGAGGCTTAAGTTAATCCAGATGTCCCAGCTATGCCCTCAGCATCAGTATCCAACTATGCTTGTGCTGGGGGTGTTTTCAACAACAGGACAGAAACTGTGAGGACTTTGAAGAGGTCTCCGCTTTGTTTTGAACTCTTAAATCTCCTGGTTTCCAAGACCTGTGCAAAAGCCTAAGGATGTTTTTAAAGCAAAAATAAGAAAATACTGAAAAATCCCACTTGTGCCATTTTTGCCACCAGAAAATGTGCCAGTAGTAGCAGGTTCATGAGGTAATAAAGAAGGAGTTCACAACCCATCGACTCTGAAGCTGCCAGGCTGAGAGGATGGTGTAAATCAGTGCAGTGCTCTGATGCCAGTCAGTCACACCTAATTCCAGGGAAGTGCACTGGGTTATACCAGCCCTGGCTCTGACCCCTTGCAGTGCTGGATTGAGGTGTACTAGGCCAAACTGGGAACAATCTCTTCAGCAGCTGCCCTTATTCCACAAGTTAACTTTTTTGTCCGTTTCCCCCTTCTGACCTCTGGAGCGCTGTCTTTCCACACGAGCTGAGCTTTCTTGAGAACGATTGTTTAATGGGAACATCTGGCATGTGAATGGAAGACTTAGTACTCCTTCTCCCTTCAGTAAATGCTCATTGCATACTTTGAAAGTTGATCTTCAGTTTTCCTTCCCCGAGCAGAGAAAAAAATATGGATCATTACCTGACAGAACAGCCCGTGCTCTTTATTAACTCAACCTATGCAGGTGTAAACGTCAAGCCCTGACTTACGAACTTTGCCCACAATTAAAAATTTTCTGCTGTAAACTCTTGGTTTCTGATGAAAATGTAGTAATCCTTCCTATTGTTCAGTTAGTGCTAATTAGCTATTACCTGTGCACAGTACTCGTCATTCAATAACTACAATCTGGGATATTTCTTTTTTGGGAAGAAAAACATCTTACGAAAAGAACCCCACAAAAAATTCTGAGTTCTTTGACATGGGTGCTGTTTAGAACTGTGAAAAATTTTAAAATGATAGATCAGAAGGTATAAGAAAATGTGGGATTTGCATCCATATTTTTACTTTTGCTTTCTTCCCTCTTCTTCTTTGCAATGGAGATGCTACACAAAGATAACTGCTGCATGGGCTTTTATAATAACTGGCTTGGCAAACATCTGGTGGTGTTGGTGAATTCATAGGCTCTATAAAGTTTTGTCCATGCACTCTGATGATTTTTTGGCCTAGTCAGCTTTAGTTGAATTCCTTGCCAGCTGAAAATGATTTATGATCATCCAATGGGAATTGCATAGGCCATATATAAAAAGTGGATGTGCAAAGTTTTAGGGCAAGATGTTGAATATTAACACAGTTGCTCTAATATCATTGAATCATGATGACTCCCAGCAGATTTGTTTTGATTTATGCCATCCCTGGCCCTGACATGAACAGAGTTGGCATGAAAAAGGTAGAGGCTCACCTTCCCTGGGGACTCAGAGACACCTTAATGGGGAGCTGGTATCCATGATTTCTTTAGGACAGGCTCATAAACTCTACAGATGAGAGCAGTTTTGCAAATCCCATCGCAAGGAAAATGGATATAGCAGTGGGCAAATATCCATCTCTGCTTTGAGTGGCAAGATTCTGCTGTGAATCAGCCTGGTACAGCAGTGGCACTGACTATACAAATGAAATGATGTCCAGTGATTTACCCAAATGCATTGGAGCCTCCAGAAAAGACAAAATAGAATTGTATTGTTGGGACTGAAGCACTATTTTATTTTGGCTAAGAGAGATCAGGGCAGACTTTCACTCTCTACAACTTCCTCACTCTCTATAACTCCCTGAAAGGTGGCTGTAGTCAGGTGGGGTTGGTCTCTTTCTCCAGGCAGCAACTGACAGAACAGGAAAACACAGTCTTCAAGCTGCACCAGGGGAAATATAGGTTGGATACTAGGAAAAAGTTTTTTTACAGAAAGGGTGATAAAGAACTGGAATAGTCTGCCTGGGGAGGGGGTGGAATCACCATCACAGGATGTGTTTAACAAAAGAGTGGATGTGGCACTCAGTGCCATGGTTTTGTTGAGGTGTTAGGGCATGGGTTGGACTTGAACTATAATTTGTAGACCATGTGTTCCAGTCTCTTCATTTCTTCCTCACCATGTCCTCTTTTGCTGCAACAAGACACTGTTCTCTGTGTAGCCAGCTTGGTCCCACTCCTCTTCCCCTCTACTGTTTCTCTTTCAAAAATGCAAACCCTCAGCTATTCATCAGGAGCCTGCTGTTTCCTAGACGTTTTATTACCAGCCTTGTGACACTGGCAATTTGGATCATTTTGCTCCAAGCATATTTCATTGTGCAATTATAGTATCAGGACTGTGTCAGGTGAGCTATACAAATGATACTTTGAATGCCTCTTTGGGGGTTTTGCCTGTGTGTGGTGTTGTTTTGGTTTGCTTTTATTGAGCTTCAGTCTCAGAAATAATAGACTGCTCATTTATTCCCTGGGTTTTAACAACTACCATGGTAACTATCAGAAACCACAATTACACAATGTTACACACCTTCATTTATTATTCCAATGCTGCCTTCTGAGCTTTATCATGGGCTAAGTGAGTTAAATGCAGGTAAAAGGTGGCCAAAGAGGGTTAAAGCCAAGACCACCACCCTCTGTTTTGGTCAGGATTTTACCTTTCAGAATCTTCCTTTGATTTACTAACACCTGTGTTGGAAGTAGCAGGACTTAATGACAGAGTGGCTGAGTTGCTGAAGATTTCACTCAGAAAGAGAAGAGAATAGGATGGGTCTTCTGACCATAAACACTAGAAATAGCACTCCCCCAGGCTATCCAAACCAGGACTATTGTTCTAAATTATGTTTATTCAAGAACTTGAAGCAAAGAGATATAGTCTGTTTTTAGAAGAAGTTTCTCTGACGAAAAGGGAAAAACAGCCTGTTGGATGGATCATTTCCTTCTTGGTCTCTTCTTCCTTTCCTCTTTTCCTTTCCTCTTCTTCTTTTCCTCTTCTCACTTTTCCCATTGCTCTGGCAAAACTTTGTTTATCTTTATAGAAATTAACCTTTAGCTGAAAAAAAAAAAAAAAAAAAAGACAGGAAAAATTCAACCCCCAAAAAACATACCCAAACCCTAACTTAATGATTTATTTCCCCAAGAGACTTGTGTACTTTATCTGTGGAGCAACTCTCTACATACAGGCTTCTATTTTCTTGTTTTTCCTTTAGGGGGTATTAACTATGTAAACAACTTCAAAACAAAGAGGCAGGATTGTTTCATTAGGGAAAACCATCCCTGCTTCCAAAGGCCTCCTGGGAAGCAGGAGAGATTCATTAAAGCGAGGGTGATGTAAAGGCTTTGTGCACATGCAGAAATGGAACCACCATGAAACATTAATGACCTCAATGCATTAGCAAATCTCAAGCCAGAGTAGAATTATGCTGCCTCTGGGGACCCCAGTGCACCTCCTTAGATTTTGTTTTTTAATGCTAGGGAAAATCTAGCCTTCAAATTTTAATTTTAAGAGTAAAACACTTTGATGGTGTGAACTGAAGGAGGCAGTGAGGCTGGCTCCAGGCCGCTGACATGAAGAAAGTGAGTGTCCTAATTGTCAGATGTTGCCCTTGCTCCAGTCAGTGGTACTGCCAAGACAAAGCTGCTTAATCCATATTGCCAAATAAAGGCTTACCTGAGTTCTTTTCCTTTTGATTCTCCATGAGCAGAGTCCATTGCTGAATCACTTTTCTTGCTTTGATAAGTAACCACATGCTGGCCATTTATAAAGCACTGAAAAGACATTTGGCAGTGTTACGTCAACAGTAGGCAACTGTTCCAGGCTGTATTAATCCCTGTGGAAATTACTGTATAGGTCTCTCCTGTGAGTTATGATCTCTATTAAAGTTGGGTGACATTTCTCCAAGGAATACTTTGTTCAGCAATGGCAGAAAAAAGCACAATTTCAGATGCATTGAAACCCTGCAGAACAATTTATGCTGAAATCTGCAAACATTATCAATCTGAAGAAAAATATATACCTCCCTTCCCAGGAAATTTAGTTCAGAAATGATGGATCAAGTTTGTTTAAAGTTGCTATTGAAAAAGCAGAACAAGTCTTTGATGAGAGGTGGTGTCTTCCACAATTTTTGAGTTCTTTTTTTGTCTTCTGTTCCTCTTCAAGCACAGGGTGGAGGGGAGCAGGTTTCATCTGGATGACAAAACTTTCAAGACTGGAGGATGTGGAGAATCTGGGGAATGTGTCTGTGACATGGATTGTTTGGGAACAAGACATATGGTACAATCCACTGCCTCTCATCTTGGGCAGCGTGTGTGTCCTTGAAAGGCAGGAAAGGTCATCCTGAGTCAAAATAAGGGACCAGACAGCCCAGGGCCCTCCTTTTGGCAGTGACTGTGTGCAAAGGCATATGGACAAGAAGGAGTAAGGCAAATCTGTGAGACAGTTCCTTCCTTGTGCTCTGCCTGCTTCCAGATATGACTGGGCTTGGGACTTTCTGAGTCTGATGGGGTTTGTGCAATTTGTAACCCTGAAAGGATCTTTTCCAAGCACCTCAGCAGTTTCCACTGGACCTCTCTCTGAGCCCAGAGCATCCTTCAGGAAAGGACACTTCTCCCTGTGGTGGTTTGCTCAGACTGAGAACCACCAGTCTTGAAGACAAGGAAGCTAACCTTCCTCCTCATTGTTCTTGTTTGATCCTTTTAGATACACAGCTATCTTTTGACTCAAATGACAATGACATTTCTGTGGTACAACAATTGTCCACTGCCTGTGGTGCATGAAGCATGTTGGGATTGTCTGAACCAAAGAACTAATGATTCACTGCTATGTCTGGTGCTATTTTGCTGATGCCAACTGAGCTGCTTCTCTTCATTTCAGCCCTAAATTTAGCCAAGAACAGCAGATCCCACCACCAGCAAGATCCACAAAGCACCCACTGTATGAAGTTCTCATCATGCCATGATGCCTGAATGGCAAGGCAACCTTACCTGGTTATTAAGGTCAGGGTGGAGACAAAAAATTAGCTGTTCCCACTCATCTTTGCAAGGTGCCAGTAACAGGCAAGGACATTAAATACTCCTTACTGCCACAGAGCTGAGCAACCCTTACAAGCAGCTGTGTGTATGGGGAGGGAATCTCAGGGAGTATCTTTGCACTGGCAATCATTCTGAGCTCTAATTTGATTTCAATTCTTTGTCCAGACCCAATAATAAGAATTACCCCTCTTAAAAAAAGCTGGTATGGGTGAAATTCAAGCTAATCCCACAGAAGGTGCATTTTTAAGTGTTCAGTTATGTTTTTCATAAAAAGAAAGAAATGTTAAGAGTACCTTTACCTGTGTAGACACATGTGGTGCATTTGCTGTTTGTCTGAAGGATAAGTTTTTGTATGAAGCAAGGCTTTTATTCAGGTTTTAAACTTTAATGTTAGTTAAAAAATAATAATGCATCTATGAGGCATGGTTATGGAGGTAAATATTTAAAGGAATTGCATAAATCTGTCTTGTGTCAGGGGCAAGGATTTGGGAAGGATGCTTTCCCTTTTGGAAAGGGAACATTTTTATCTTTTATGTAGTGGATCAAATGGCAGTCCAGCGTTCTCTGCCCTTCCCCAGTCAATGGAGGACCTGAGTGTCTCTGCCAACAGGACAGTGTCTTTTTCTTTGTGATCCGTGCATGCTGGTGCATTGATTTTTCCATGGCAGAAAGCAGAGCAGGCTCTCTCTTTACTGGAGAACTCAGAAAGACCATGTGTAAAAGAGAATAATTGTTTTTTAAAAAGCAGCTTTTCACTGTTCTTGATTCTTGCTGAGACAAACCTTTCTGGAACCATCTTCAGTCTGAGCCTGCCAGCATGTGTGTTATCAACCTCTGGGTAATAGCCTAGACTGGAAGGTGGCTGTGGGGCTGTTTTTGGAAGGCTAATACCACATGCAGCTTGTGGCACTAATAGTTATTTACTCCCTTAGAGCAGCAGGGGCACATTGATCCTTGGATATCCTGGTGGGGCAAACACATGTGATCCTTTAGCTCTCTCAAGCCCTGACTCCATCAGCTGGTGTAGACAGAGCTGTAGCTACACATTCTTGAAATCTTTTTACAACATTCTCCCAGGAGGGGAGACATATCTTTAACTGGATGTGGTAATTTTCTCAAGTTTCAAAACTGGAGGCTTGACAACATCTGTTTTTTAATTCTAACTAAGGAAATAAGATCTAATCTTTATTTATATATTTATTAATAATGACAGTCAATATTTTACTACTAAATTGGAAAATTTACCAGAGGGGGAGCTGGGAGGTTTCTCACTAGCTGGGAGGCTGTACCAGCTCCCTGGGCCAGTGTGTTCTATAATAGCCCAAAGTTACTATTAAACACAGCAAGCAGATGGTATTTTCAAAAAGGTTTAGTCTTGTTGCTTCTACAATTCCCAGAACAAGGATGATAAAAGTCCACAGGTGTCAATCTTGGGTCTCCATGTACCCCTCTTGACTTTCAGAGCTGTAGTATCTACTCCAGAAACACGTCCTTTCTTTCTGTGCTAAGTGGTGGACACCAGAAAGTCACTTGTAAGAGCTCCTCAGCTTTCACATATTGTTAGATGCTCTTTGCAGCCATGGCCATAAAAATTCAAGTCAGAGAGATCTCCAGTGCTTCCTGGGACAGATTTTTCAATAAAAATAATCACATGGTGGTCAAAAGGGACCTGTGGAGGTTTTTGGTCCAGCCTCCCACTCAAAGAAAGACTTTCATGACTGCTAGAGGAGACCAGGTTGCGGTTTCAGGTAGCTGAGTCTAGAAAGTTGCCAAAGAGAGAGATCCCACATCTTTAGTGATCTGTTCCTGTTCTGCAGCAGCTTTCCTCTAAAAAAAATGCCTGCAATCCCATCTGGATGGTCAAAGCTCAAACCTTGGCTATTGCTCCTTGTTTAAGCTACAGAAGCAGCTCCAGGAATCTTTGATAGGTTTCCTTAAAGCATTTGTGTCAAATATGGAATGTTATTTCTAGACCAGTGCATTTTTTTGGATTATAGAGCACATTAGTCATTCCCAGCTGGGTCTGTGAGTGCATTATTGACAATCCACCCTCTCGTTTAGACCATCAGTACAGTGAACAATGCAGCAGTTGGTGTCTTTCCAGAAATGATTTTTGGTAGAGGGAAAGGAAAACCAGAAATACAAATCAGACAGCTCTCCAGGTTGCTCTGTTGTAAGTCTTGTGGTTTTAGCTCTTCTGCCTTCTTTTCTCCTGCCCACAGTTAATTACATGGCCAGGCTGGGAAAATAGCAGGAATATTAAAAAAGCCTGTGTGACAGACCTGATGCTGCAGCCAGAGGCCACTTTTGGCCAGAGTCAAGGGAAGGAAACTAAATAAATAGTCTTGCCTTGCCCATGGAAGACGATGGTGATACTGAGCAGAGAAACAATCTCATCAGCTCCTGTGGAAGGAGGGAGAGCTGAGGAAGACAAGGGGAAAAAGTGACTAAATGGCAGCTGGTGGAGTAGGAAAGTAGCATTTTCCTGTTATAGATCATAACAGGGATTGGTTTATGGATCTCTCATCCTTTTTACATTTGGCTTTTATAATCTGAAATCTGGAGACCACAGGCAGAAAAACACTAAACTTGGAAACCTCTCATCCAAAGCTGCTTCTGGGTGGCCATGATGGCAGTTCTGACAAATGCAGTCACTCCTCACCCTCCCATCCCAATATCCTTTCCTCATTTATTTTAACTAGTTCTTTTTCTTGTTTCCATTATGGAGATTTTCTTCCTGTTCAGAGTATGGTGTGTATGCAGATATGCAGCTGGTGAACATGATCATAACACTGTCAGAATTGAGGAGGGAGACATTCATGAAAAATCCAGTGCTCGTATTCACATACTTAAAGCCTTTAAAGAATAATGTGACTGGAAACATGTTTTGATGGCAAAGGTAATAAATGAAATTAAAACACCCTGCCAATAAGGGAAGCCTGTTAAAGAACAGTGTAACTGCAACACATGGAGAATTGGGACTCAGGACTGGGCAGTGGTGTCATAGGCAAGTCCCAGTGATATGCTGTAACACTTCAGAGGAGCTTCCTGGTCCAGAAGTGGGATATATTCTTTATGCTCACAGTATTTTGAAGATGTGGAAACAGACAAGGAATAGCAGCACTGCAGACTTTTCACACTTTTCATGGTAAGAGGTAACAGGCACAAAATGGAACAGAGGAAGTTCCACCTGAATATGAGGAAGAACTTCTTTACCTTGAGAGTGAAAAAACACTGGAACAAGCTGCTCAGAGGTGTTGTGAAATCTTTTTCTCTGGCACCATTCAGCACTGTACTGGACACAGTCCTGTGCAGTCTGCTCTGGGTAACCCTGCTTTAGCAGGGAAGTTAGACTAGATGGTCTCCAGAGGTCCCTCCCAACTATTCAGTGGTTCTATGATACCAGAAAAAATTCCAGGGCCACACACATTTCCACATTCCTGTACTTGGCAGCAGATCTAAGTCCATATCTTCAAAACTTTCCAGTTTAACACCAACTGCATTTTCCTTTCCTTTGCAGTCAGAAAAAGACCACAATAATCTGGAATAGATTGTTCTGTTCACAGCAAGAATATGAAAAAGCCCTTGTTCAGAATTTCTATTCATTTGTTTTGCTTTCTCTGAAACCCCAATACCAGTTTGTGCATTCATTAGTTCTTATTTTTTAAAAAATAACAACAACCCAAAATGTAATTTAATTACTAATAGTGCTGTGATTAAATTTGGCCTTTCACTTTCCTTCAGAGTCAACCTCCTCAGTTCCATCTCCCCAACGGCTCTGTCTGTAGTATCGATTCAGTACTGTTAACCTTTCTTTATTACTTGTTTATGTTTCCCCATCAGTTTAAAAACATCAATAAGAGGCTTTTTAAAAAGGACAGAAACAACAAATAGAGAGACATTGAGGAAAGGTCAGGGATGCAGAAGAAGGCAGTACCTGCTTCATGGAAGGAGCAAACAGACAGTACAGAAAGGTTAGTGGTCCTGCTGCTGAATGAAGGAAGGAATTGTTTATTCTACAGAAATGTCTGCTCCTGGTGCAGCTTTAGCAGCAGACACAAATATCTCTTCAGCCCAGTTTGAGCTTCAGGGTACTGAGGAGGGCTGGACATCAGGAATGTGTCTGAGATGGTCTGCAGATCTTTCCCCTCAAGGATCAGGAAGCTTTAGCTGGGTTGCATTGATTCTACTTTCAGTTTGAGCATAAACCCAATCTGAGGGCATACCCTGCTCTGCTCAGGGCTGTGCTGGGTGTAGATGTGTTGGTTGGCTGTGACAAGGAATGTGTCTGCATCAGTGTGGGACTGAGGGCATTCAGCCATCAGCATTTCTGTCCTCAGGCTAAGCACCTGGAAGGACCCCAGGATGGCTTTCTCTGCTTTGGTGTCTGCTGAACTAGGAATACACCCTAGCTCAGAGGAACTGGCTCAGGATCCTCTGCCTCCTCCTCCTTCTCCCCCTCCTCCTCTTCTTGGCCCATAAATCTGTGTTCTAGGCAACTTGGAGTTCCCTCCCAGATCAAATCCTCCCCTGAGTGATGCTACTCCTTTTGCTTTGAAAGGAACAAAGGATTGAGCCATTGTAGCCGTGAGTTTTTCAATTACTTCAGGGGAAATGTAAATCCTGCTCAAAGGTCTCCAACAACAGGAGAAGCCCATTAAGGCCTTGCCATCCTTGGCTCCCCAGAGACATCATGGCAACTGGGGAGTGGAAGGTTGGTGTGATGGAGAAGGGGAAGAGACACCTGAAGTATTAAAGATTCCTGATACTTAAAAGCTTAGTGCTTCTCTCTGCTTGCTCTGGTGTTATCACTGCCACTAGCAGACCATGCCACTCCTCTGACTTCAAGAATGGCTTCAGATTTGTTCATGTCTTCAGAACCTCTTTCTTATACGGGAGAAGGTTTTTCCAATGAAATCGTAAGAAAATACTATTTTTTCCTATTCATAATTTAAAAGCTGGAATATCTTTAGCTTCAAGAAAACTCTTGCCCTAAAGACTTTCCTCCTTTTGCAATCCAGTACAGGCACAGTGCAGGAAATGTTATCTGACATGGGGAAGACCTCCATTCCACACACTCAGAGTGTTCTCTTAATAGAAGATACAAAAGTCAATTAGTTATTAAAGACACATTTCTCATGACCTTTTAGGAACAAATGTAATTACATATGACATGTCTTCAACTCAGAAAGCTGTAGAAGTAACATATCTTTCCTGGTTTTAGAGCTGACATTATGGCTAGAGAGGTTCTTGAAGTTTTGTATTGAAATGCAAAGGTGATCAGCTAGAAGTCCTCAACACAACTTGTGGTATTGACAGAGGAAAAAATAAAAACAAACATCAGATTAGAAATAAAACAGCATTTTAAATTCTTATGGTAGGTACAATGTAGTCAGGATATTGGAACCTTATTGCTTTTGCAAATAGATGATGCAGATGAGTATCATGCATTTTCTCATATAATAACATTAATTACTTACTTGAAAATTCACCTGACAGTACAATTTTCACTCAAACTTCATGATAAGATATTTATTCTCACCTTATTCTTCAGTCTTAAAGTGATTTCTTTATTGAGGAAAAAAAACTGTTCTAGAAAAAGCTGGAGCCGAACTGTATTTCCAATATTATCTCAAGAACATGAAAAAGTCTTTTCTGCAGCAAGTTTTTCTCAGCTAAATCAGGATGTCTATCTCCTTTTTTACCCTGGATACACCTCATCACTTTCCTGAAAACATTGAGATAAGAGTTTTCTGTAGCAGCACACTTCCCTAGCCAAGAGCATGGTATGTGCAAGAGAAAAGAGCTTCTGTCTGAATGTCCTTCCTCCATACTCCTTATTCTCTTATTTGGAAATGAGTTTGTCACCCAATCAGAGAACAAAAAGGAAGTCTACATCAACAATGAATTATGACTGGAACATACACATCTCTTACATCCAGACAGTTACATGACAGTTCCAGTCCTTGATGACAATGATTTAAGAACCAACTGATTATAATAGATTGGCAATAGATCTTAGTTTACAAAACAAAACAAAAACAAACAATAATAACAAAACATCCTCTTGGTGATTCGGAAGAACTGCAAGTGTTTAATCTCCAGGAGATCGTAGGATAAATGTTATGCTCAGAGAGATGGTGGAATAAATGGTTAAAGACAGCGTGAGAAAACTCATTTCAGCAGCAGAGAGAAATGACAGCTGAGCCTTTCAAGCCAGTGGTCAGCAGTGATTCATAGGGATCTGAATATCTTCCTTTTGAGGTAACTACACCAGGGAAGGCAAGACATCAACAGTCAAGATGGGTTAACTGGAAGGATTAAGGATTACTTTCTTTAGGTATTGCTAGGGAAGAGGTTTTTGCCAGTTTTTTTACAAACAATGGCTCTCCCTTTCTTAGATCCCTGGTGCACATCATCTTAGATGTATAGGTTCATGCTGAACACATTTCACTTGTGCAAATGATAACCCAGCAGAGAGATCCAGGCTATGGAAGCAAGACATCTCTAGGAGTAGAAGCAATATCAAGAGCTATGCTTTCCAGTAATCAAACAACTCACACCATAGGAAATCCTCAGAGGAGAAGCTGCAGAATATAGTTTGTAGACTGTTCTAGCAGAAAAGACTGTATTATAAATGAAAGCCAATGCTTGAACTTACCTATTAGCAATGGATCAAAATTCCAACTTTCAAAATCAATGCACATAATCTTAAGAATAATAAGACCAGACAAATTAAACTTTGGAAGAAAAGGTAAAAGTACTAGGAGTATGATGGAGTATTAGAGAACCACATTAAGAGAGAACATGTAGATTCACTGTTCTAGATGCCTTCTCATCAGGGATGCCTTTGTAGATGATACATGGGTCCAAGCATATATTTTGTGTTGGTTAATTAGCTATTAATTAGTAATATCAATGAAATGTCATAGTTTTTATATTCTAGCCAACTTGAATAGGTCCTTCTGAATCAGGAGAATCAGTTGGGGAGGAAATCGTTCAGCACAAGGAGCAACATGAAAGTGGAGTCCAGGCTCTCGGCTCTGCTTTGAAAAATTCAGTGCCTTACCAGTTCTTGGTTCCTTAATGAAGCACTTTTACCCCTTCAGACATATTCTGATGGGGCTAAGTGTGGTCTGTAAATACAAATAGAATTGTTTTTAACCTGGGACTCTATATACCATTTTCAGGAAAGGATCCAACTGATCCACAATGAAGTTTTTTTCTGTAATTATGGTTATGTACTGTTGATAATTAGTCTAACTAAAACAAAGAAAGCAACCAATGAATTTTTGTGAATTCAATTAAGTGGAAAGGAAAAAGAGAAGATGGATAATGAGATGCTCTAAATATCAAGAGTTTCATTTATGTGAACTGTGCTGCAGGATAGATTGAACATTTATGGGTGGTCAGAGGATATCCAGCCTTGACAACAATCTACCTCCTTCTTCCCTTGAGAGACCACTGATCTCAGTCAGTAGAGATCAGATTGATCTCTACTGGCATAAATATTTGAAATAAATATCAAGTGTGAATTAGGAACTTGGAAGAAAATTTACTTGTCTATCTATTACATCATGTAATGGAGGACACTTGAACGTGAAGGTAATTTTTGACAAGAAAAGTAATGGGCAGTCTTAAATTCTTCTACTGCAAGGTATGTATGCACCTAACTTCTGCCAGGATGCTGTGAGGGTGGTCAAATATTGGAACAACCTGTCCTGAGAGGCTGCAGAGGCTCCATCCCTGGTGATGGGCTGGGATGCTGCTCCAGCTGACCCTGCTTTGGGAAGGGGGTTTGGACTGGACTACCCTGAGAAGCCTGGGGAAGTTTTGCTGTGATATTTGATACTTAGGTAATTTTCTTGCTTACAAATACCTGGTCTGAATGACTAAACAAACAGTAATTCTAAGAGAAGGAAAAATTAATAAAAACCTGACAAGGAAAATAAAGAGATTAACAATAACTAACTCCTAAATTTCAGCTATACTGACTCTGATTAACTCTCCTTTCCCTTGTGTAGACAACTGCTCAGCCATTTCATTTCAGTAACCTTTTATCATAACTTATGATTTTAAGTTTTTCTGAATTACAAGACCTGATTTAAGCTGGTGTAAACTGTTGCCCTGGTTTAGTTTTTGCTAGCTGCTCCTTGCTTCACCAGACTTTATTAGTCTTAGCTATGCTTTGCTCCGTTTCTTGAACTCACTGTATTGTCCAGCTGCTTCTCTGTTTTGCTGCCAGATTTTGCTACTTTAGTGCCTGTGAGAGTGGAGAAGAATGCACAAACTATCAGCTCAGCTCACAGGAAATTAGGAAGTAGCTTTTTCTGTTCATACAGCTGCAAAATGTCCTGCTTCTCCATGTTCCATCTGTGGCCTTTGAACTACATTGCTAGGAGGGACTATCTAAAAGTAATGGGATGCCCAGACATAGTTAATTAGCTCAAGTTTCTGTACACTACTGTGAACACAAACTTCACCTCCTTTACTATGTAATTTCTAATTTTTCAGTTATAACACAAGAACACAGAGCAGCCGTGTTTCAGGCAGCTTTTTTTCCTTTCCACACATTCTTATTCTTATTCTTATTCTTATTCTTATTCTTATTCTTATTCTTATTCTTATTCTTATTCTTATTCTTCTCTTTTTATCAAATGCCCACTGCATAGTCCTCTTTGGTGTGGTGGTTTTTTTTTTTTTGTTTTTTTTACTGGGTTTGTTCCTTCTGAAGTTCATGGGGAAGAATAAGATATAGGAGTCTTTCCTTCATATGAATCTTGGCTCCAATATTTTCTGTGCATCTAAACCTTTGTCTAGAAATGATCAGAAACAGAAGAAGGGCAGAGTCACTTTCATCAGGACTCTCTGTCTAAGCCATTACCAGTTCCCACAAATAGATTATACCAGAAAATTGAGACCTCAGTGAAAAAATGAGGTTTGAAATAAATTCCTTTTCTTTTCAGTATCTTCCTGAGGAAAAAACAACTCTTAATATTTAGCGGTACCACAATTCCTGAAATACTCTGGAGTGCTTTTCCTTTAGGAAGGAATGTGTAATTGTATGTAATGGTATTAGCTGTTAATCCTTGCTATAATATTTATGTTTTAGGACAACTGGTGTCACTGTACAGTTGCACCCTATGTGTACACATAGTAAAAGAAAATCCCTATCTCAAACACCACACTGTTCAAATTGACAAGGCAGACAAAGGCACAAAGAGACTCTCATGATCCTCATCTTAGAGCTAAAAATTCAAACCTTGGGGACATTAGACAAGTATTTTGTTGTCGTAAAGTCATTTGCTGCTGAACAGGGAGATGAATGGAATCTCAGGTTCATGTTTAACAGTAACTAAATCAGTTTGGAAAAATTATTTGAAGAAACACAATCCAGCAGTGAGTGGTCTCCTGGATTCAACTCATTCAGTATGGCAGGACAAGATGCCAGAAAGAAGAATCATGTAGGTATGACACGCAGAAAAATATCTGTTAGTAGGATGGTATGATAATGTTGCAATTTGATTTAGCTCTCAAATTAGAAAATTAGAAAGAGGAAAATATAGACTGGAAAACCTGTGATAAACTGCAACAAATATGTTTTTGAGATGTACATCTGAGTGTGTTTGATGAAAGGATCATGATAATTCTTTTGTTGGGGTATGTTGCATATCCAACACAGTCACCAATCTACCTTTCTGCAAGGAGTGCTTGGCTGTGAAGACAACATGCTCTGGAATCTCAGCAATGCAACCCTTTCCCATATTCCTCCTGTCTACCACCAGCCCTTTCACACTCCCAGACAAGTTCTGTTTCTCCACCAGCAGCTTCCACAGCCTGTGAATCAAATGCCTGTGGTGCCTCTTTAAAGAAAAAACATTGGATCCAAGTGTCCAGCTGCAGTGCTGTAGAAAACACAGCTATAAAGCATCTGGAAGCAGCTCAGGTCTTACCCTCCAGGGCAGAGAACCCAATGTGTTTGAAGACCAGAGCAGAGTCTCTTTGTGAAAAACAAAGTTCACTCTTTACAATTTTAAAAAATTTAATAAGAGGATAAAAAGGGACAATGTCCAGCACTGGGGTGTTTCCAGCTATTAGCCAAAAAACACACTGTTAGGTTTAAAACAACATTTTCTATATACTGTTACATTGCTGGGGTACATACATATTCATGAGTTTATACATTATTCATTCTTTTTTTGGTGTTACAGGAACTCTTTTATTTGGTTTTAACTCCTGACTTGTCTGCTTGGCATCCTGTAGATTAGGTCAATATATTGTATTCCTTCTTGTGGTTTCATCCTATTGTTTCACACTCCCTGATAACAAGGAGTCAATAAATTCTTCTTTGATTTTTTTCTAGTGCTCTGGTTCCTCTCATTTATATTATCACTTGGAGAGATCAGTCTGCAGATGTGAGAAACAACAGGATGGAACTAAATGTTTTTGCACCATTCTCTGAGTTAAAGGCATTTTTAGCATTCCGTATTTTGTTAAGGCCTACAATATATTCATCACAACACTATTTATATAAGCTATATGTTGCGTACTTAAACTGATTATTTTATACTAACAACCAGTTAAAAGGACTTATACATTGTACAATATCAAAATATTTGTGATTAATAACAACATGCAAAAGCTAATACATAAATGAGAAAGCCAATATTATATTGTCATTTGTAACATCTGTATGATTTTGTCAGGAAAATCCACAAATGGTTTAAGGTCCAGAGGTTTAAGTCCAAAAAGGAGACAGAGGAGTCCTGCAATTTTGTTCAAATAAAGGGAGACGGTCCACTGGGGCACGCCCATGGGGTTTTTTCACTCGAGGTTTCAGAGGGTGCTGCCTCCTTTTATCCTAAACTCCCGGCCCCACCCGTGCCCTCTTCCTTTCCCCACTGGCTGAGGCACTAGGAAGGTACAGCCTTCCCAAACTGCTTAACCCATATCTTCCTGTCAAGTTTTCCTCACGTTCTCACTGGAGACAAAAGGCAATGGGGTTGTTGTAAAAGCAAAGTCTTTTATTGCATGGCCAAATCAGCCTGTGAAGGCAGAGGTTGTTACAGTTTGTGCCAGCAAAGTCCCCATGTCCCAAGCAGCAGTGGTGGCATCTTAGCAGCAGCAGCAACAGCATCCGTATTTGGTGTCCCCTAAGCAACAGCATCCTAAGATTCTCAGTGCATTTTATTCTATTTTTAGGCAATCAGGCTTGAACAGGAACTTTCTACAAAAGTGTTGGACCTATCCTAAGCTAAAATTGATGTGCGATAATATTCGTAAATTCTTACAGAAATTCTATGCATATAGTTATATCTGTTCTATCCAGGAATTTCTAGCAAGGCTACATTATTTTTGTTATGATTAGAATTTAGCTAAATTTGCAAAAAGCAATATTACTGAACTATAAACTAGGTATCAGGTCTCTTACTTACTGACACAGGCTCTTATTTTTAAGGCACTTAAAAATCCTCTATTTATTTAAAATTAAACATGCATTTCTACCTCACGTCTGGGTGGATTTATGTATCTTAGTGTCGCAGAAGGTTTTAACTTAGTCCTCACATCTTTGGACACTCCTGGGCCTGTGTGGATGGGGCCCAGGAGGATTTATACCCCAACCCCTTGAACCTGTCATTTTACCATAAAGTTCAGAAGTTCAGGATTGTCTGTGTCAGGAGCCAAGCTGCCTGGGCTCTGTAACAGCACTGCTGCCCAGAGTCAGTAGAGACTTTAAGTCCCATTTCAAAGACCCATAGCTTCAACCAGCAAACTCTTTGTAAAGACATTAGCATCAGCTTTCCTCTCCATGTGTTATCACAATTATTGTGGCCACTGTCTGATGACACCAGGCCTTGGTGCAAAGGTCTTTCAGCTCCTGAGGGCAAAGCACTGAGGAGGGAGGGAGCATTGCCATCTCCAGCATTGATGCAGATTGCCTTCTGGCCCCGTGCTTTACAGAGGGCACCATCTCGACTGAAGTGCCAATACACACAGCTGAGACTTCCCTGAGCCTCCTCTTAAGCCCCAGGTTTCAGCTCAAAATGCCTGATGTGAGCCATACTGCAGCCTGCCAAATTGGTTTTTTTCCCACTAGGATGATGAGAGTGTGTTTCACATGCCCTGAGGCAGCCTGGAGAGTGTTAGAAGACTGTCCTGGGTAGAGGAAAGAACTTTTTTTTTGCTTCCCAGTGAAATTTCCTAGCTTCTTTCTACACCTACAAAGAAAAGGCTGCACTGGATCTGAAGGCTCTGCAGCTGAAAAGGTGCAAGTATGCAATCTTTCTGTCAGAGCACAAGTGGAAACAGGGAAGCAGTGTGAATGCCAGGGACTCACATAAAATCAAACAGCATCATGGAAGAAAATCCATCAGAACTGTGAACTGGATAAAGGACATTCTTACCTTGAGAAGCAGTGGCTTAGTGCAGTCTGAGAGGAAGTGCTGCTACTTGCTTGCCCTGCTCTTATACTCTTCCTAGAGGATTTTTTAAATTCTAATGTTCGAGATGCTAAGCTGATGGGATGAAACCTTATGGTGCAGGTTTAATGTGGTCTCTTACTAAGACTTCTGCAGTTTTACCCCTAATTCTTTTTCAAAACAAAATAAACAAAGAAATTAATTATCCAGGAATGCAGAAGAAGCTCATGAAAAACTAAGGCCTCATTGCAAATAATAATAATAGTAGTAGTAGTAGTAGTAGTTAGTGATCAGTCTTGCTCCAAAAATAGTATGGTCTTTTTAAGAGCTTTGACCTTGAATTTTCCTTAGTACTGGTGTAAGTTACTCAAAAGAGCTGTTGTCTTCCATGCCCCATCTTGTACAGTTTAAAATGAGGGTGGGTATCTTTTAACAACTGAGAAGTTGCAAAATGTGACATCTATTCATATCTGTCTCTCCACCAAATTGCTGTGTGACGTAAATAAGACAAGCAGACAACTTCAAAGCTCCTTGGAAGGAGTTGTTTAGGGACAGAAATGGTCATGCTTTGCTTGCCAAGTGGGACACAGTGTTTAGAGTGATTCCGTGACCTGAGTACCACACAGCCGTTGACAAATGCAGAACTGCTTGCAGGATCACCTTATCGTTATGCAGAAAAACTGGTGGTCTTTGCTTTTAGCCAACAGGTTCATGTGCTTAATGCTATGTGGAAGCAAAGGGTTCACAGCATAACGAGCCAGAGAGCAAAGCAGTGCTCAGATGGGCTTTTAATGTGGAATTATTTAAACTGTTTTTGTTGGAGAGGGTGGGCACAGCTGGTGTCCGTGGCTTTCACTGAGCAGCCCCAGGAGGTGGCCAGGCCTGGCTTCTCTAATGCTTACAGAGCACAGCTCCCCATAATGAAAACCCCATGCAAACAGATATAAGTGTTTGTGACTTCTAGCCATGTCTGAATTTTAACAGTAGCTTGGAGGAATGAATTTAAATCCACATCCCAAAGGCAAATGGTGCCATAAGTTACTGAATTACTCCTGGCCCTTTTCTGTCTATGTATAGCACTGTCTCTACAAGCAAATCCCTTATGTCCTTTCATTCATGCATCCAGGTGGTGTATTTAACCTGCACCATCCCCAAACCTGCTCTTCACAGCATTTAATAATCCACCATATGGGTCAGTTTCAGGTGTGGGAATTGTTCTCACTAAGCAGTGTGAATCCTTGAACTCAGGGCTCCTCATTCCTCTTCCCTCTATTAGAGATCATGCTCACATGCACAGAACAACTCCCTTTGGGATCAAATCAACACTGCTTTGATGTGACTGGCATTCACAGCTTCATAAGCTTTGGGATGCAATGGTTTTGGGATGACCACCTTCATAAAGGAGTCTTTTTAAGCATGTACATTTTAAAATAATTTTTGAAGCAAACTTTAGGACAGATAGATGGACAGACAGATGGACAGACAGAGGCACAAGCAAGAGGTTTGACACAGTGTCGATTATCTGTGACCCTGGTCTGATAACTCTGGGGATTTCATGAGGTGAATCTTAATGAATCCCTTGCAATGCTGGCACCTGAAAAGACTTCAAGTCTTTTTGAGTATCTGAATCCACCCACTTCATCTTTCTGCGCTTCAGCTGCCTCAGCAACAACGTACTGATAAAATACCTTTGCTTTTTTTTTTTTCCTAGCTGTGAGAGCTGTATCTCTGAAATAATTTTCTAAGTGCTATATTCTTCACTTGAGTTATGGCGATCCTTCTAAACTGGTATTACTAAAGGTGCTTTGTGCTGCTGCCAAAAGCAGGACTATACATTGATGTAGCAGGAGAACACATCATCTCACTAAAATTCACTTACAGACACAGACCTTAAGCATTGCACTGGAGCCACTTCTGACCCATGTAACACGTTTCTGCCATGTGGACTAAACAACACTTTTGCTTAACAGAGATCAGCAAAGCTCCTGAGAGATGAAGAGCCATCTCTGATACATGAGGGTTCAAGCAGCAACTGTCTCCAAATTCTGCAGTACAGTAAGGACTGTTCAGCTGAGCAGTGGGACATACACCTGTTACTCATCCATTGCTGAGGAAAGTTGTCAGGAATCCATTTTAAGTGAGTCTGATGGATTTTTTGTCTGTGATGGATTAGCAATCTGGCCAACAGTTGAGTGGTAGCTTTTTAAGATGCTACCTGAATTGCTTTCTACTGAAATACAATTCCCAGGCATTTCTCTCTGTCCTCCAGTGTTTCTCTGTGCTTTTTATCTTTGCCCTGCAAAGTAAGACAGAGCTGTACTAGTCCCATTAAGGAGATCAGATAGTACATCTCCATAATCCCCATTATCATCAGGAGTTGATCTAGGGTAGAAAAGGGCATTTTTCAGCTCTCTTTCTCCAGTCCCTCAGCTCCTGCAGACTGCACAGCTCAGTCTGAATTTCAAAGGATTATGGTCTGGAGTCTGCTTTTGATTATAGTGATATAAAGCTGGAGTCCTCTGGCTTTGAGGGACAGGTCTATTGCATTTGCAAACAGACACAGGTTTTCAGAAAGCATTTTTGCTCCCAGTCTGATGTGCTGGTGTACAAACTTCCCCCACCATTCTTCCTGGCCTCCAGCTCCTTCCCATCACTCATTCTGAGATTTTATTTATAAATGAATAATGAACAGGGAGAGAGTAAATGATCTGCTGAGGGAACTGAGATGAAACTTATTAATATTCTGTCTTTTCCCTCAAGTCACAGGGTAGGTGACCACAGCCCCATCAGGGAAGTCCTGCCTGCTCCGTTCTTTGGAGAAACAATTATAAAATGCAAATATTGACAGAACACATCAGTATCTCACAATCTTCAATATGATTTCCTGGACACGGGTTACGTGTAAGAAACAACATCTAATAAGCCTTTTTCTTATTAGACTGGAGTTGCTGTTCAAATAAGATTGGGTAAGGCAGGGAGAAGGCTGAAGTGGATGTGTTTTTTCATGAGCCAAAACCCACCGAACAGGAGTCACATCAGACACATCCCAAAAAACTTCTTATTTGCACCCTTAACTGACTGCCAGGGTCACAGCTCTTCTCATGTCAGCAGCATCTTGGAAAAGCCTGTCCTTATTTCACTGGGAAGGGAAACAGGGGGACAGTGAGGTGTCCTGATGTCCAGTTCCTTCTTATCATTGTGTTCACAAAAAATCCCCACACAGAGCTCTCCTCTGCCTCAGTTTGTTTCTCACAAAAATGATGCCACCCTGCCTTTATTTACTTTGTCAAAGATAGATTTGAATTAAAGGAAAAACCCTTGTAAACCCTGGATTTGGACCAAGACTCTTGAATGATGTGATGTATGATAAACTATCACACAGTTATCACACAGACATCTGTGAAAATATCCTTGTGATATCACAGTCAGAAAAAATTTAAAAATAAAACAAAAATAAAATAAAAAATGGATAGCACAAGGGATTCCTAGACTCTGGGAGCACCATTTGGTAAAGGATGATATGGAAACAGGGAGAGTTTAATGAAGAAGTGAAGCCTGGATTTGTTTGTTTAACAGCTCTGCCATTTGATGCATATGAAATCAGGTACATTTTCAAGCACCAAGAAAAACTCCAACTTAAAAATGGAACAGACTAGAATTTATTGAGAGGCATCAATACATTAGTCCACACAAAACAAGAAAAAAAAAGAAAAAAAGTTAGGTGTTAGGATGTCTTCTTTTTATGGTTGGATACTGCTAAATGGTTCCTGAGTGGAAAAAATGAAGCTCAAGTCTCAGAAATTCATCCTGATGATGGGACAGTATTTTTGCCTTGTAAAGCTGTATCATACTAATGCTATTGCTGTCATACCGATAAGGTTTATGATTTCTGCCTGAATTTTCTTGCAGATCTCTATTTTAAAAAGCCTATTAAAATAACCAGGTTACTTGCAAAGAAGGATAGTCTTGCAGTATCACATGGAAATGAGACTCAGGAGATCTGGATTTGACTACTGATAATCTCCCTGGACTCCCACATAAGCTTAAGCAGTGGCTCAGGGTGTAGGTATGGAAGTGAGTTAACTTGCATTGCAAGACAAGCTGTCTTCATTATAAACAAAAAATGCAAAGCCTGCAAACACAAGATACAGGCTTTAACTGTTCTAGTTGTGTCCCAGGAATGATAAACTTACCCCTGGATTAATCAGGGATAAGCATTTCATCATCTAGGACATCTACTTTTTCCTAGCTTTCCCTCCATCATACACAGTTTTGATTGGGTGATTTGTTGGGTTTTATAACCTGTATTTTATTTCTCAGTTCAGGTGGCTCCTATTCACAGTCCTTCATTATGTTACATCTTGAGCTGGGAGGAACCTTTCCAGATGAGCAGCTAGAGATGGAATGAATTCAGAAATTCAGGGGGGTTTGGGTGAATCATTTCCATCAAAAGAGTGAAAAGTGAAAATAAGAGAGCCCTGCTGTTCTGAGTCAAAGCTTTTGCAGAGGTTCCATTTCTTTTTCTGGAAACAGAAATGATAGAACTTTTGCTAATTAATCTTTACAATAATCCCAGAAATCAAGCCCCTTTTTCATAAACTAATAGTTATTCTTTAGTGAAGTGATTCCAATTAGAGACACAGAAACCCTTTATCAATCTAAACTGATTGATTTTTTGCTTTGTTTGGTCAGTGGTGTAAATTCACAAAAGAAAAATCAATTGTTTCTGCCAGGCCTGTGTTTTATGAAGTGGGAGCCTCAACACCTCTTATCTCTGTGTCTGCCCCCTCCAGAGAATGTGGTTGCAAAAGCATTTCTTTTGGCAGGAGTTCTGATTTCAGCTGGGCTCCTCCCCATTATCTTGTCACCTCTTTCCCACCCTTGCCCATGTGTTTGTGATCCCACATGGTTTTCTTCACAACAGTCCTTTAAAGGGCTATCTAGATCACAGAACTGAGCTGGTTTTAAATAACCATTCCTTCCCTTACTCCTTTTAATAAGGTTAATTTTTAATCTAGATTGTGTGAGTGATAAGAGAACAAGGTGATTCACCAGACTGGTTACATCAAGGCAGCTGAACTGGTGTTTTACCAGTTTACCCGTTGTTTTTTGTGTTTTGCACAAATGGGATTTAAGCACTTGGAGGAGGAGGAGCTGGAAGGGGGGATTTGCATTGTTGTGATGGCCTCCAGTCAGACCTGAGATTGCAGATTCCTTTGGACTCCACAGGTTTTAATCTACTGTTAATGCTGTGTGTTTGTCAATGCAGGATAAGGTTTAGTATGGACTATTAGATAAAGAATTTATCAAGTATTGATTTAACTCCTGCTATGTTATCCAGCTCTCCCTCACCCTTCTGCTGCTTCAGTTTCATTGCTATTCATGCCTGAATAACTGTTAGTAAAAATTAGGGTTGGTAATTTGGGTTTGTAATTGGATCTGATAACTAAATAAGTAGGGGCGGGGGGGGCGGGGCGGGAAGAAGAAGGAATAATGTGCTAATTGTGAATAATTACAAGCCCAAATTAACAACTCTATTGCCTCTTCTCCAAAACAAACATGCCCCACTTCAACTGAGTTTCAGAAACTGAAAGGTGTATGTTGCAGGTTCCCAAGCAAAACCTAGAAAGAGGAATTATTCTAGCAAGTCCCCAGCACTGAGACCTTTCAGAACTAAACTTGGCCCAGGTTCATGCACAGAAGTGGTGGCTCTGGAAAAAGCAGTTTTCAGAGATCAGCAAGAGCTCAGGGACAGAGCATAGGGGGACATTTCTGCAACACTTCATTCCCTGCTGCAGCAAGCAAGGCAAGCAAGGAAAGTAGGACAAGTCTGAGGAGTTCCTGTGAGAGAGAGTTATAAGGAATTGGAAAATCAAACAAAACTTCTCCCTCCCTCACTACAGCCTTCAGTTGTCATCTCAAGGCCCCACCTGTTATGCCAAGGAAGTGTTTGTGGAAACAGACCTTACTTTGGCCATTTTTTACTTGTCTATCATTTGACATGTGGCCTCCTGACAAATTGCCTTGCACACAATATTAACATGTGGATTGACTGAGGAGAAGGTTGGCCTATGTATAGGGTGGGCCAATCCCCCCAGGAGATCTAGGATTATTTCCCAGCAGACTTTCAATGTCACCATGATTTTATCACCAACAAGCAGCCTTATTGCTACAGCCCTGATCAGCATGGCTGGGAAGCTGCTTGTACCCACTGGACAAATGAACAAATTTTCTTGTCCTTCTGTTGAATCACAGTTATGAAAATTGGTATTGCAGGTTGATAAAATGGAGACTGCCCTTATGACTCAATGTATCACTTAGGGACAGAGCTACGACCAAAAATGTAGAGTGGAATCCTTGTCCAAAACTTTTGCACCACTCAGAACTTGGTCATTGCCTTCTCTTGATGGACAATTGTTACACTGCTTTATTATGAATTTATAGATGAGATCTGAATCTTGCATGGTGGTTGGCAGCATCAAAATGTTCATTCCCAAAAGGAAAGAAATATTAAGGTAATCTGGGAATTTTTTGAACTGCACAAATTGGATACACTTTCAGCAGTAACAGTACATTTGAAGGTTGACATCACCCTGGCTTGAGAAAATGCCTTTGCCTCTGATATTCTCACTTTTCTTTCCCCAAAAATCAGCAACAGAGCCCTCTTGGCCCACTGTGGTGTCCTAGCTTAAGCTTAAGTGTGACATTTCTAATAAAAGTTGTCATACAGTGGCAAGTCTTTCTATTTTCTTAGGAGATTGCAGAAAAGGGTTTACCTAGAGTTCAGTGTATTCCTCCATCTTTTACCATCTTGTATTTTGCATTACAAGCTATTGGCAAAGAGGCAAGAAAGCAATCAATAACTAGATCATTCAGTACCCTGAGGAGGCATCTAAATTGTGGAGCACTGTTACCCTCTGGACTTACTTGTACAGCCCAGAAATACTGCAGCTGTGTGGGCATGGAGATAAAAATCATGATGATAGATGTCCCAGAGGCAGCTTCTCCCTGTATCTCTGGGAAAATTTTTGGGAGGAATAAAAAGCCACTCTGAAATCCTGTATAACCATTATCTGAATATACCAGCTTTCACAAAGTATTCATTTCTACTATTGTTTTGCCCATTTTTTGCCACTCCCTTCAGGTTCTCCTCTCTGCATCTCCTAATATGGACCTGCAGTTGTCTCAGCTCCTAATTTTGCAAGCCCCTGTTTAACCCTCAAAATTCCTCAGCCCCTCCATGTATAGAGAAACACTTTTACTCTCCCTCCATTACTCCATGCAGTGTCCATCTTGTTGCTGCATCCAGCTAAAAAGCAGGAATACAACAGCAGTTATACCTCATGACACTCAGCAAAACAGGTCATCTTTGACTCCCGCTTCTTGGAACAGCTCTAGCTTTTAGAAATTTTCAGTCATCTAGTCTCTTCTCTGTTGGGAACATGTTACTTTGGTGTGTTGGCTCAGAATAGTGTACATGTAACATATTTACAAGCAGTTTGCTACATTATACTCTGTATATACTCTGTATATCCTTGAGCACTGTGCAAAGTCCTAGGTAGAATATTAAAAGATGAAACAAAGCTGGGATTCAGGTTCTGCAAATGCTTTTCTCTTGTCAGCAGATTTGCTGTCCCTCCAAGAACACACAGGTCTGAAGGGCTCTGCATCCTTACAGTGACTGCAATACTTGCCAGTATATAAATACAATATAAATGTACAAAACAACCTGCTGAGGAGAGGGTCTCCTGTGTCTCTCTCTACCCCTCTGTGTCTCTCTGTGTATATATGTCTTCAAAAATGGGAATACGGGTTTGAAATGTTTTCTCAGTCCTCCCACTCCCTTTTTTTTCCTTTTTGTGAAGTCTTTCTCCTCCTCCTTATCCTATTCTTTGTGTCTGTTGCAAAGCATGCTGAAGCAGTCTGCTCCTTGTCACATTTTAGGAGGAAAATGACATTGATATTGGACTAAATGCAAAAAGAGACTTTCCCCTTGTGAAAACTGCCTAATTGATGTCAAATCAAATAACTTTAAAGAGCTGTGATGGCTACAAATCGGATCAGAGAGGGCAATACCAGTTCATTCTGCTTCACACAGGGGCTGTGCTTTGCAGTTTAAGCAACAACACTTTGGCATTCAGAGCTTCTTTATAACCCAAACAAATCAAATTTCAAATCTTTTTGATCTTGATGCCTGACAATAGCTTATGATTAAAACTGCCGCACTGGAACCTGGGAATGGATTATTATTATGAGTAGCTGCAGTCTTGCCATTCCCTATTCTTTTCTGTGGGTCTGGAGGCTTGAGGCAAGAAAAGCTGGGGAGAATATAATAGATAATAACATGAGAGGTCAAGTGAGACCAGGGGAAAAAAGTTTTTTCTAATAGATTAATTTTGAAGATACTGAGATTCTCTGTCTCTTTACCTCTGTGATTCAGATTTCAACCTAAAAGGTAACAAAACATAAAGGTTATTTTAAAAGCTAAAAGCTATTTTCCCAGTGGTGATTCTCCGAATTAGAACTGAATTATGTACTGCTCTGCATTAAAGAAATGCAGTCTTAGACTGTGTCCAGCCACTGTAGTACAGAGATGCAAACTCACTCTTCACAGGGTCCTCGTGTTTGGGATGACATATCCCAAACTCTGCTCTGGACCATAGAATACAGTAAATCTTTTAAAGAACAGCAAGAAGTCCAAAAATTAAGCTAAAAAGTGAGACACAGATTTGAGAAATCTCAGCTGATTCTTTATAGTAGATTAAAGAACATATACTGTATGTTAGAATGTATTCCAAGTAGTATTTTAGAATATATGAGATGGCATTTAGTGAACACTGAACACTGTGTCTGCCACCCTTTAGCATATATTTAAGCACCACAAGTATGGGAAACCTTCAGCATACTCAGAAGAAGAACTAGAACTAGCCTAAACAACAGAATAACAGGGCTAAGGGCGCAGATAAAGAGAAGAACACAGACTCTAAAATGGTATGCTCCCTTGAAAATGTGCCAAGAGGGCCAAAGCACACACGAGAGGGATAAAAGAGGTGAATACCAGAAGATCACTATCACACCTGGAGACCACCACCACCAAGGGCTGAGCATGCCCAGAAGGGCGTGGAGTAATTATCATACCAAGTGAGGATGGGCGGGGTCAGAGAATGAATATGTATGAGGGGGTCTGTGGAATGTCATGCATATGTAAAACCTCAAGGAATAATAAGGGGGGCAAGCTCCCTGGTGGGTCTGTGTGTCTTCAATGAAATTATTCCCCACGCATCTCGACGTCGATAAATACACCCCGCTCTAACAACTATTATTGGTTGTGGAGTTCTTTCCATGGCAATTCAAAAAGGGCTGTGAGCAGAGATGATTAGAAGAAGGAATTAGAAGCATTAGAGGAATTTTTAACCAGGAGGATCATCAATTTCCTGATGAGGGGAAGTTTTCCTTAGTTGTGTTTGGATCCAAAAGCTTTGGAGGGCCTCAAGCCTTTGCTAATAAGGTTAATAGAGAGGATGGGACAAAAGGCACTTTTTAACCCAGAAGCCTTAAGGCACATCACAGCCCTTGGCTGTGCCAGCCCAGCCTGTCTGGGAGGGCAGGGAGTACACAGGACACTGCCAACACAGCCAGGGGCTCTCAGGTGGCTTGAAATCAGTCTCAAATAATGTCACTGCTGTATTTCTGCCAAGAACTGAGCTCTATTAATTGTATGATTAAAACACAGGAATATCTATACCTGTTCAGATCAAGAGCTGTCAGAGTTTCTCCTCCAACTGTAGCCACCAGCAGGTGCCTGGGGAACAATAAGAATGAGACAGGTGATTTTTCAGTTTCCCCTGAATATTGTACCTACCATAATATTTCATATCAAGAGACTTCCTGAACCTGGTTTCCTTTGCTTACCAAGCAGAAGAGCCTTTCTGGAAAACAGGAAAATCTTCAAAAGGAAAATCCTTTGGATGTTTTTTAGGCACTGGACTAGATCCTTCACTGGATTAAATAAGCACAGAGAAAATGAGGTTATTTAGTTGATAGCAATGAAGACAAAATTATTTTTCTTATTTCCAAAATTTTGAACATTTTGCTTTTAAAAAAACCCAACTCTTTTGTGGTTTCAGATTTACAAATGGAATAAAAATATATAAGGAACTTAGATGAAAATCAGTAATGAAAACCATGGAAAATATTTTAATTTTTAGAAAACCTTTGCTTAGCAATATTCTATTACCCTGTCAGGAAGGACAATCTAAGCCATATCAAACCTTATGGATAGTATTGCCCAGATCTGCTCTGTGGCTCCCATTTTATGCCAATTCAGTAAGAATGTATTGTGAATTTTCAGGAGGGCACACTAGGCTTTAAAGCTGACTTCAATTTATTCTTTTTTTGTAGATTATTTTTCTTTTTAAGAGAAAAAATTGGAAGACAAGATAAGCCATGTGTTCAGGTGGGTTTAGTATAAATTAACATCATTCCTTGCAGCAGGGACTTTGCATATTCTAAGGCAGCCAGGCTGTATGTAATGCTTTACTCTCTGCAGAATGATAATTAGTATTAAAGACTGATTCTCAGTCTGATTGCTGGCACACATTTACAATTTATCTCATGGCAAGCTCAGGGTAGAAGACATTTTCAGAACTGATTGGGAGTTAGGCAAAAAAGATTTATGTTATAAGACAACCCTTATAATTTAGTTAACAGACAGCCTTAAACCTAAAATTATACTTTCAGGTTGTTTCTAGTATTGATGAACTGTAAAATTCCACTCCTGTATAGGTGTGTGGAGGAGGGAAGGGTGGACAGTTATAGCAGAGGTGTGCACTCACACTGGAGAGACCAGAAAAGCTGAACCAGGTGGGGGATGATAATGATGAGAAAAGAGAATGGAAAAAAAAGTTTCACCCCTGCTTTGCACTGTTTAGTTTTGGTACTGAGAGAAATACCAGCTTGATTTGTTTTGCACCCACAACACGAATCAGGAATTGATGTGGCAGATCACCTTTAATGCTGGAAAGCATTTGTCTTGTAAATGCAAACGGTGGCCAATTAAATAAATCTGGAAAAGTGTGCCTTTTCTGCTTTTTACATTATAACACAAAGCTGATCTGACATATGAACAAGAAATCTTATGCTGCAATATTGGCCAAAATAGAGGGACAGAAAGGGATTCAAATAATCATTAGTAACATGAACCCAGTAGAATGGCCTATAAGAAGATTTTCTTTTCTCCAGCAGTCTATAGAGTTGTCAATATGCCCAATGAACTTGGCTTTAAAGACAGATCACAAAGAATTTAAGGGCAAATTTAAAGGCCAGATCAACTTCAATCTTTTAGCACTGGAATTCACCTGAGAGGACCTTCCATTACATCCAAGAGTTCCTTGTATCGTTAATTTTCAGGCTTTTTCAGTCATCTTGGCCCATTCAGTCCTTGCCCTCTCTGTTGAGGCTACCCACAAGGAGAATCAATATCTGTGTGTGATGGTAATTTTCGGGATGTGGAAATACCTTCAGCAAAAAGACCCTAAAGACATCATATTCTTTCAATAAAAAGTTTTTCAGCCCGAAGCAAGACAATAGTTACCATATTGCTGTATCTTGGATGCAAAATAGCAGGCTTTGAAACTCTGCAGCACTGAGCTAACAAGCCTGCCTGGTGGTGTGGTGTGAAGGGGCAGTGATTTAAAGATCATTTTAAACATTTACTCTCTTTTATTGCAGTGAAGACTTTCCCTTCCCCAAAATTTAAAATTTAAAATGTGCCTCCTCTGAGCATAAGGGCAGTGCTTTTTGCTTTCTGAGATGGAACAAAGTATTTCTGTGATGAAAAAAAAATATGATTTTGATTTTAAGCAGTAGGAACATTTTCCCATTGCATATTTTTCATGCTGTGGAAACTCACCATCCACCAAATATTTCAAATGTGAACTCTTAAACAGCTCTGCTGAAAGATATTTTCCTCCTCATTTTATATTAAAGCATAGCCCTGAAATTTGTGATTGCAAATAATACTCTCCCAGCATCCCTTCCCCCAGATATCATGGTATCATTCCCCAAATTCCCTATGCATAAAGGAAGTTTTCCATCCCTTTGTAGGACCTGAAAAGAAGAAGGATGAAGTTAATGGGCTGGAAAGGAAGTGGGTAAGTATAATTTCATTTTTAATCCTCAAAATGGGGGGGGAAGCCAGAACAAATTTAATCTAAGTACATGGTTAATAGATATGTACGTGGGAAAGTACAATAGCACAGACTCCATCTAGTGAACAAGTGTACAGCCTCCCTTGAGCTGTGGTGTATAACACTGATTTACACCTTCTAAGAATCTGACCTGGGAGATTAGTGAGGCTAATTCCTCTTTAAAATTATATTTTAAAAAAAATTGCCTCAATGCATTTAATATTTGACATCCCATTAACCTAAATTAAAGGCTTTCTTGTAGGTTTTTAATTTAGCACACTGACCCCCAAAATGGAAAGGCCACTCACAATTGCAACCCCCACAGTGCAACCACCACAGTCTCTGGTTTGCAAGCATCCTTATCATCCCAAACATGTTTGTCATCTTGGCACGCAGGAAACCTTTCTTCTCTGGGTGAGTTCCAGCAGGTTTTTACCCATGTGGTTTTCCATTACAGTTCATTAATTTGTCTTTGGTGAACTAATAAGGGGAAGGAAAGGAATATACATATGGCCTTTATTTTATTTCCTGAGGTTTCATGGGTTCTATAGAAATTTTTCAAAGGGTGAAAAACCTCCTGCAAAGTATGCACCCCAAGAAGAGCCCAGGAGGGTTTCCCCACGTGAGCTGCAGCTCAGCTCTGCCCTGTGCTCTGGAGGTGAGGTCACAGTTCAGGCAGGAGGCTGCCACTGGAGGATCAGGTTTGGTTTGCTTTGAAGACTCAGCAGAAATCTCCCCAGGCAGCTCTGAGCACTCCTGTAAAACAAAACATCAGGGTGCTTCTCATCATGGCAAAAAGGGCTTTTTGAAGAGAGACAGGAGCAAAGTCTTTCATGTTGGCCATGCCATGTTTCTGTGAGGTGGAGCATGCAAGGAAGCTTCAGGTGTGAACATAAGCTGCAGAAACAGTCTTGAAGCTCTGGAGATACAAGGAATTTTTTAATGCAGCCTGTTGCTGTGCCTTCACTGATGATGGTACCTTGCATCAAGCTGGAGAGAAAGGCCTAATTTGTTTCAGAGACAGGCCAGTGATAAATTAAAGTAGCTTAATGAACTGGAAGGTGTGTGCAGAGATAAGTTTTTAGGTACTCAAATCGTCACTGTGGTGTTTTGCTCCACTCTGTGTACACAGATGCCCCTGACACACGTTTGTCTGCTGGCCTCACTGGGAGCTCTGTCCCCTCACCCCAGCTGGGATGAAGATAATGGAAATGATGGGATTGTATTTTTCGTGAGATTCAACAGCTTTTGGTGAGGCTGTTGCTGTGTCTCCCACTCAGATGAACTCCCACCAAGTGTCCATCAGAGCAGATCTGCCCAGCTCAGCCTGGCTCTGGGCTAGCCCTGGGCTGACCTACACACTGGAGTGACCTACATCTCTCAGATGGTGACAGTTTCTGTCTGCTCCTCAAACAAACAGAAATATCATTTCTGTTTCTGTTCAATACCTATTTTCTGACTAAAGACAAGTCTCATTTCAAGTACCTAAACCAAAATTTGAGTCTATCTCCTTGCTAAGCCAGGAAGAGCAAAAATGTTTGGTTTATCTTTCAAGTGGTTTGCATACAGTTATCTAAATGTATCTCAGTATTTCCAGGGCTGGAAACTTGTTCTTGGTCCTAGACCTCAGCCTGAGAAAGGTACATGTCTTCTTTTATCCAGGTCAGCCAAGTAATTCAGGGTGGGGATAAATCCACAGAGCAAAAATATGTCTATTCTCTTTTAGTTCATATGGTCTCTTCTCTCCTTTGAAAATAAAAAAGAATTCAATCCACTAAAATCCCAGTGGATCCACTAGTCTCCCAGTCTTCTGCCTTAAGAGGGAATAACATGAATTTAATCTCCATAGATTGTATTTAACACTGCATTGCCAGCTGTTTTCTAGCAGGGGCTGCTGTTGCTCAAAGGTCATAGTGCAAATCCCTTGATTAAAAAACAACAACAAACACATTTTAAATGGGCAAAACCATAAGGCACTGCTGTAAAACAGATTATGTGAAGTAGGTACTGTTAAAACAGTTTAAATGCCTCTTTCAGGCATCAGTTTAGTTATCTCAAAGCATATTAGAGAGAGCAATAAAATTTAATGGCCAGCAGTAAAGTGTTTATGCGTGGCCCTGAACACAGCCTTGCCCAGCCAGGGAATGTGTTAACTCTGCTGGCACGGGCCAGGCAGACCCTGCAAATGGGATTTGGGCCCCCACTGGAGCTGGCACTGGACCTGCCTGGGGACAGCTCAGCAGAGAGACTCCAGAGAGCCCAGAAATGGGGGCAGGAGGGAGCCAGTGCTGCTGCAGGGCTGTCAGGGCAGCAGCTCTGGGCTGCACCACCCGGGGACCCGATTCACTCAGAAACTCTGTGTGTCGTGTGTCAGTGTCAGAGACACAGCCCCTGAGAAGATGGAATGGAGTTTCAGCCTAAAAACTGTTGTTTTTCCAGTGTGGCATGAAGACTGGAGTGTTTCCATGCTGACTTAGTCAGGAGGATCCTGGTTTTCCAAGGCAAGGTGCCTTGCCTCTTTCCTTGACTATTCAGTGGTGCATTCCAGGAAAAGCCAGCACTGTGCCATGTCAGAGATGGTGCTAATGGTCATTTAACATCAGCCACAAACTTCTGATGGACCACCCCTGGGAGTCTAAACCTGCCAGTGCTTATGGTCACAAGCAGAGTCATATCCCTTTAATAAATCCATCTTGTCTCCTAAGTGAGCAGATATGTTTCTGGCTTTTCAGTAATTCTATTTCCTCTTCTTAAACATGCAAGTCTCCCAGAGGTTTTTCTTCAGACAACTTCAGACAGCAGGCTGCCTGGTTACATCTGTCTAGTGCAGCCTGCATGGTTGCTTGGGCTTTTCCAAGTCCCAGAGCTCATTTCCTATCGAGGGCTTTGTTCCCAGTTAGGAAATAAAACTCAGTAATGGCTTGTGATGCAATTAGTCAAGTGCCTTGTTCCCAAGTCTGATTCTGGACTCTGTTGTCTCTTCCTTTGTTTTTGCCCTTCCCTCAGCTCACTGGGAGCCCTAACTGCAACAGGGAGAAACCATCTCCTGTGGGATAACTCCTCTGCTCACACACAGAAAGCAGTGCCTTCCCTTGCCTGCAGGTCTCCAAACCTGGCTGGAATTCACATTTTTGATAGAGTGTGGTCTGAAAAAGGAAAGAGAGGAGAGGAGAGGAGAGGAGAGGAGAGGAGAGGAGAGGAGAGGAGAGGAGAGGAGAGGA
>JBBMKD010000217.1:24496770-24570669 GCA_037834095.1 Argya squamiceps
AGGAGAGGAGAGGAGAGGAGAGGAGAGGAGAGGAGAGGAGAGGAGAGGAGAGGAGAGGAGAGGAGAGGAGAGGGAGGAGAGGAGAGGAGCTGGAACACTGCCATAAATAGCAGGCAGTGATACATATTCAGGATAACTGGAGCAAGCAGAGATATATGCATGGGCAGAGATTTTTCTTTTCCTCAGAGCATGAATTACAATATTTCTTAAATAAGTAAAAAAAATGGTTTCAGTCAGTTCTATTTGTTTTCAGCAGGGAGGTGAGGACAGACAAGGAGGTGAGTGGGAAGGAGACCTGCATTTTAATTTGCAAACTGACTAACTTTCTATGCTTTAACCTCCTTCAACTTGTCTCCCAAGACCATGCCAACAGCTCTTGCAGAATAGAGCATGGAAGGGGCTGTCTCACACACAGAGCATGGTTTGTCTTCATTTTTTCTGCTGTTTATCACTGGCCAGACTGCACAGCCCCGATTTTCACACTGGGCTGGACTGGTGCATTGAGTCTTTATTTAAATGTTCTATTATTCTGTGAACAGGAACAGTGATGTCAGCAGCACACCACTGCTGTGTTTCAGGAACATTCTGATACTACACCTTAACCCCAGAGCTCAGAGGTGCTGGAGAGAACTGAATGTACCTTCTCAAGGAGAATAAACCCGTCCTTGGCATTGTTTCAGCATTTGTGAAACTGAAGTGCTGCCATCCTTGCTTATCAATACATTGGAATGTGCATCAAATGGTTATCTTCAGTTATGGCTTAACCTGGTTATTCTCATCCTTTATGTGACATGTGCATATGAGTTTTACTCATGTACCCAGTGATGGAAGTTACTGATTATTCAATGGCTGTTAGGTTTGAGTACTTATGAGACTGATCAACCAAGCCAACAAGTAATGAATTCTCCTTACACCTTGCTCTCCTCATTTGGATAAGCAATTGACTGAGCAAGAGGCTGCTTTTAATTCCTGCTCATAGAGCACAGCTTAGCTGTTACTCCTCATATGCTACAAGGGAACATCTCACCTTCTCCCATCAGTTATGCACTGCTTCCCTCTACATCATGCCATGCCTAGCAACTGGAGCAAGAGTCACTTAATTCTTTTTTGCCTCAGCAGAAACTTATGTGCCTCTTGGCTTAGGTGGATGAAAAGTCTCCTTAAATCACAAAATCCTTAGGCTCAGGAAGCAATGGGAATATAAAGCTTTAAGCCCACTCATTTTAAAAATAACCTACATGAAGTGAATATACTTTTTTTTTTCCTGAATTTTAGTATTTGAGCTATAGACCACTTTCAGTATTAAGACTGCTGCTCTGTGAGTTTCAAAACTGCCTGGAATGAGGGCTATGTTTTTTGGCTGCATAGGCAATATAGGTTCCAAAAGCATTAGTTAAATCAGGCATAGAAGCCTCCCCATGTATTCTCACCAGCCGAGTCATCAGCCAGTAAAATGAGCTAAGACTCAAAAATGCCAAATATTTACAGATGTGGTCAGAGGTCTCCCTCCAGAGCAAGGAACTTCTGTTCTCTTTCTCCTGCTAGACAACAGAAGACTACATTATCTTTTCCTTACCAAATGTGTCTGTCTGGGGGAAAACATATTAGAATTTAGGAAACTACCATAAAGAAAAGGAGATAAAGCTTTTGTGTCCAATAAAATTGCCTCAGCATCTGGAAAATGGGTGGAAAAGGAAAAGTAGGGAAATGGAATAAAAAAGAGAAGCAAAAAAGAAAAAGAATTAAAAATCCATCCCTGTTACATAATGTACATTGCAGGGATTTTAAAGAGTGGAATTACATGTTACTTATTGGTAATCACTTGCCTAGCAAGGTGTTTGGTATCTGCTGACTTAAATAGCAAAAGGAAGCTGGGGCATTTCTCTTATCACTATTTAAATGTCTCCTGCAATCCCTGCTAACTGGATTATCACTGCTGGAGCTGTCATTGTGCAGCCTGGTTGCCAGGCTGGAAGGAGAAGCAGAGGTGTGTGTCCCCATGTGTGCCTGTACCTGTGCACAGGTTTGTCCCTCTTCCTCTTTCCTTGTCAGAGGGATCTGGGACATTCCCACTGGGCCTGTGCACAAGAGAATTTCACAGCTGATGGGCACATAGAGAAATCGGGATGCTTCTTCCAACAATGAGAGTTGAAAACATATACAAGCTTTTGCTGACTATTCCAGCTACTCACAGTCTATTAGAAAGCCTGCACACATTCTGAAAAACAGTAAAATGGACAATGAGATTATTTTAAAAATCAGTCTAGAGGTTCCTCTCTGCTTGAGGCAGGCTCTGAAGCACTAGAATTCAAATTTCTTTAAAATTAAAACTCCAAACCCTTGCATTTTTAAATCAATTAATGATTAATTTATAACCTAATAAGCCTCCAGAGAAAGGGGATATAAAAAAATATAATTAGTATACAGTTCTTAATAGATTAGAAAAACAACGATTATTCCCTTCAAGACTAACAGTGGAAGAAAAAAAATTGTATTGATTTTGGGTATGGATACATTAACCCACATATTATTAGGGATGCAGAAACTATTTTCTTCCAACTGTAATGAAGGGTGTAATCAGACGAATTCTCAAGAGCCAACGTTAATTAGTTAACAGCAGTCAGCACCAGTTAACTGGTTGTTTATCTGAGGTGAACTATGGGGGCAGGGGGAAGGATTTTTAGTTGGGCTGTATCTAGATTATTTTCTGAGTTGTGCACATGGTCCTGGAGGATCTGTTCTTCTCAGAAGCAAAAATCATTGAGGGAAAATTTGCCTAACAAAGGGCATTTGTTAGGACTGGAGAAGAGATAGATCTCATTGTGACTTCATATCACACTCTATTGCTCTCTGATGCATGAGCCCATCTCCCTCTGGTCACTAGAAATACTTGGGGCTCCCTCTCAAGTCACAGGAGCTACTATGCTAAACACATGATGAGCTGCTTTAAAGTGAGGGTTTGCTGCTGTGGAAGAGGGTGGTCTTCCTTCTTCCTCCTCCTCCTGTTTCTTTCCCTTTCCATGTGCCAGTTTGTTGTGTGTGACACCTGCTGAACTGGTTCAACTCCCACAGCAGGCAAAAAGCACTTTACTTTTTGCTAGTTGTGCTTTTTGGATTGTCTGTTGAGCAGAACCAATTCACCAAAGGTCTGTGAGCATCAAAACCTGTGCAGACAAGCAGCAAGAAGACCACAGAGCAGGGTTACCTATTCTGGTGCTACCAACAAGATTAATTCTGGTTTTCTCACCTTCACTGTCAAGAACAGACAGCAAGGCACCCCTGGCAGGTGTGGGAAGGCTAAGGGAATAGATTGTGGGTGTTTCTGAAGGTGGAAAACTTCAGTGAGAACTGTCACACCTTAAGTTTTCCTGGTGGTTACATGCTCTGTCTGGTTCTCCAGAGACCTGTGATCATTCTTACCTGTTGTCACAGAGCATAAATATTGTATGGCTGCATTATGCATCATGAATTATCATCATTATCAGTTTTAGAAAGAAAGCCTTTCTAGATGTGAGGAAAATGGATCAAAATTAAAAAGAAATGTTCTGTTAGTGAATAGTGCTAGAGGAATAAGTCTGGAGACTGAATTTTTTTTTTATCCAGGTTAGCCAGCTTTGTGTGAAAAGTTCATGCATTGGTAGAGGCAGTTTTTAGCTTAGAACTATATCAAAGAGAGGTTTGATTCCTGCAGTCTGATTTCCCTGTTATCTTTAATGGATTAGCTGGTGTATTGACAAACAGGAAAGGTGGCAGGATTTCAGATGTAGATAGATGCCCACCAGGAATTTGAATCACTTCATCTAATCCTTCTATAGGGAACTCTACCAATAGCAAAGTAATGACTTCTGAAACTAAATCAGTTCTTGAACAACAGGTTCTTGCTGAAGTTCATGACTGCAGTCCAGCTATCCTTATTTACACAGTAGTTCCCAATTCTGCTCACAATTATTCCAGTCTCTCTGTTAACACCAGCACACTTACACAATTTTGTAAGAGCACAGTCAGGTGTCTAGAGAGAAAAATCTCTTTATTTCCTGGAGCCACTATTCCCCAGCTGCTTGTTATTTCCAGCATCTTCTCTTTCTCCTGCCATGAAGGTGCATTTCTCACTTTAAATTGGCTGCATCCAATCATCTTTTTGTTTTTCTGCCTCTTGTAGTATATTTGTTTTTCCCAGAACACACTCACTGCACCCATTATCGTAATGATTTAATGGCTTTTAAATTCCTTCAGCCCCCATCAGTAGGATTTCAGGTTTTGTGCTGCAATATTTAACACAACTGTACTGTAGGAGGTGGTGGAAGAAAGGACACCCTTCATTAAAGTCAGGAAAGTGACTTATAGAGTGGAATCTATGAACGGAGCTCTTCTACATTTCCAGCTTACATAGATAACTGTTACATCTTTTTCCACAGAGGAAAAAAAATCTTTTAAAATATTGTTTTAATTCCTTTTCATTAAATGTCCTATTTCTACAGGTAAAAATAAAAGAGCAAAGTGATCTGCCTTCAAGGAACTAATCAAAACTGAAAGGGGGACTGGAGGACATATGGGATGGCAGCCAATTCACCTCTTCTTGAAGATGGACAGAAGTTAATGACAGTACTCCCTCTTTGTACCTTTCTCTTGGCATCTCTCATGATCATTTGTTACTTTGCTCCTTTCACAAGGGGATCTTTATGTTTTGAGAAATCAGAAGAATTTTTGTGGAATAAATACTTTCTTGTCCCTGTGTATGTCTTTGGCTATTTGCACATTCTTCTGCAAAATCTAAGCTCTCCCTTTTGCTCTCCCTGCACAGCTGTCCCTGGGCTGTGGGGCTGGCTGACACACAGTGCAGAGGGAAATGCGGGGCATCCTTGGGGACTCTGGGTTTAACATGACTTCAGGTCAAAGCTCTCTGCTCACAACCTACTGCAAAATGTAAAAGAGGTGTTCTCCACCAGCTCTTCTAGAAATCTCCAATAATCACTCATCAAGATCCTGGTGCTGCAGCATATTCAAGGAGAAACAGCCTAGAAATGCTTTTCATCTTAGGTCTTGCAAGAGAGATTTTCTCCTGGTGAAATATTTCACACAGTCCACAAGTGGTTTTGAGAGGTATTGAAGTAAATAGTGCAGTGCTAAGGATGATATTCAGAGAGACAGCTGGATGTGCTAAGTAAAGCTGATATCAGGAGATATAACAGGAATTCAGCAATGTGCAATGAAACCATGTATTACCGGAGATTTATATCTTTCTACAGCTCCAGTATTGCTGGTTTTACTAAGGAAAAAAAAGACCCCAAAAATATGCTGGGTAAGATATACTGGTGATGGGATCTCACCTGGCAATTCTAAGGATGCCACAGAAGCTGCTGCATCCAGAAAATTATAGAGATTCCTTTAGCAGCGCTAAGCATGGGACAAAATGTTATACTGTTGAAGATAGCTTCAGGAAATTGCAGCTTCAATCAAACCTGCAGGCCTTGCAATTTGTGTTGAAAGCAGATTGGAGTTGGAATTCTCCCTACCCAGGGGAAAAGAAAGCTGCAGGGGCAGAAGAAAGTTGAAGCTCTCCTCTGTGCAGAAGGTGATGTGTTCAGATCTCCCAGCAATAAATCTTTAACAGCTAGCAACCTCAAATAATTGAAACAGAGAGTTAATTGAAGGAAAAGTGAAGCCTACAAAGCTTTTTGGCTACTGGATAGCCAAAAGCTGGAGCCTTGATAAACTAGTTCCAGCCTGCATTAGTGACCACATCTCCACCCCTCCATCCCAGAGCCCAGCCTGGCCCTCTGCAGCAAGCAGGAACAATGCTTCACTGAGCCTTCAAATCCTGCTCAGGACCCAATGCTGGGAATACAGAAATTAACACTTTTGCTATCAAAAAAGGGGTGTCTGAGAGTAAGTTAGCAAAGCTTCAGTAGCCTCTTGTCAGGGAAAGAAGGGAACATTACTGAGATGAGGGTGGCCCTGTGACAAATGGATTTTTCAGATATCTGGGGACACCGGGAGCCATCTGTGTTCCAAAGTTAAGAGAACACATTCTCTTGGTGAAAGGAAACTGACTTCTGCAGTGTGTATCTCCCCATATCTATTGATGAAACCTCTTTTCAGATGCCTCAGTTTGGTTGGATAACCAATTCATCAGAGTAAAGGAGCTCTTCCTGACTTCAGAGGCTCTCTGGGAGTGTGTGTGCTATGGCAAAGAAAACTTTACCACCATGGTGGGAGAGCCAGCCCTCACAACCCGCCTGTTCTCAACACCACAAATAAATCCTCCTTGCCAACAGTTTACACCCGTAGAAACATCCCAAAGCACCTTAGGAATGCCACAGCACACACACTAGAAGACAGCAGCAACTATGCAAAAACAATTTGTGAATTTACTGATTTCATCAGGGTAACTGAGCCCCAAACAGAACCTATCACAACTGCAATCTGCAGGACTGCCTGTTGCTACATTACAGGGCTTTTAGGAGGGGAAGTGAATAGTCACTTCTCTCCTTCAGCTTGCCTCATAAATTTATACATAAACTTTCTGCAACCCCCTTTTTTTTTTTCTGTTTGACTCAAGAAAGCTGGAGATTAATTTTTATTACTATGCAAAAGCCCAGAGAAGGAGTGAGAAATAGGAGAGCCAAGGTCAGTCACTAGTTCTGGGTCATTGACCTGAGAGCAAGAGCATAAACTTTACCTTCTTGAAAAAAAAAAATCTACAAACTGGGTTCCTACAAATTGGAATCTGAACTAAACACTTTGAGCTTTCTCAGCATTAAGCACAGAGGAACTGTGTGCAATTTATCTCAACATAAGACAGACACTCAGAAGAATAGAAATACTCTGTGTATTTATTTCTCACCTCTGACTGTGATGCAGGTGCAGTAAGTAGCACAGGTAGAGCTGTTCACACTGTAAACAGCTGCAGTTGAGTGAGGGGAAACAACAGCCCCGGGTCTGGTCCTGTGAGACATCAGAGTTTACTTATTCCTGACACCTTACCTCTCCCAAGCACTGCTGTTAGCAGTGGAAGGTATTCACATGGTTTTTGCTTGAATTGGTTAGCTATATTCTGTAACCTACACTCTTAAGGAACTTCTGGAGAGACCCCAGCATCTTCTATTTTATGTGGTGTGAATGCACTTCACAGGGAACTTTGCTCCCTCTTGCCATCCACAGCAACTTGCTGTGGTGCTACAAGACAGCTGGGTCAGTCTCAATTGCTTCATATCAGATTCAGTTGCTTAATTGGAGTCCATGCTGCAGAAACTTTGTGAACTTGCAGCAAAAATAGCCCAATTAAATACATTTTACCTCTGAAAATGGACACAGTATATGAACTAGCCATCCCCTTTCTCAGCAAAACTCAACAATAGCTAAATGAAGCTAACATTTTCCAACTCAACAGTTCTCTAATACACAGCATTTAAGGAGGAAATAAAAAGAGGGTTTATTAGCTGACCCAGAAATTATGACCAGAACCTAAGAAATGGCCCATTCCTAGCAAAAGGAAGAAATGTAAATTGTTCAACTACAAAAAAGGGAAAGGTGACTCAAAAACATTCAAAAGTCTTCTTATAGGAGAGGTAAGTTTTCACCAGAAGTGCTCACTGACAAAAATCATAATGCATTCATAACTATAGATGCAATTATATACCTGAATACAGAATTTAAATATCTTCTCCCATCAACCAGAAAGAGCCCAATGTCTCTGCACTGATTTCAGTGAATCCAGTCAGCAGCTTGGATACAACATGGCTGAATATTTCACATTGCACTGGGGCTGAATTTAAACTTTGCTATCAGAACAGATGGAGAACTCTCACATTTTGGGTGTTTTCTTGACTACCACAAATGAAAGTCTAATCACAAAGTGGGGTTCACACTTGCAAATTAGATGCATGAAGAAGAGGAGGAACTGTGTGGCAAAAAGTTCTAACACACTGGGTAACGAGATGAGTGAAATAAAGCAGATGGTCTGCAGTCTTATTCATAGCATGAAAACTCAAAAGTTTGGACACTGGTGCATTACCCATAATATTAAATTAACATACTTCTTATGTGGAACTGAAGCCAGACAGCATCAAAAAAACATTTTTAACAATAATACTAAAGTCTTTTACCCTGCAGAAATAGGATGGCTGTATTAAAAATTGACAATTGCAACAGTCTCTGATCATCTCCTCAGAAACAAAAAATAGTTTTGGAGAGTCATAGATCACCTGTGTCAACACCAGGCCTGGGGATGTTCCTTAGCCTTGTTGAATCTACTGGTACAGCCAAATACTGGGTTAGCAGAGATTAGGGTTAGGAGAGATCTCCTGGGTTAGGAGAGATTTCCCAGAGCCCACACCAGAATTGACTTGTGTCTTCTATCTCATTAAATTTCTGTTAACAAAAGCTTCATGGTAAAGCGCAGATGTGCTGTTGTTTTCTTGACTGAGGGGGAAGATTATTGCAGTGTGATAGAGAACCCAAGCAAAACAAATTTTTGAGAAGTGCAATCTTTCCATGATGGAAGCTTCAAGTCTGACCTGAGATGTTTCAAAGAAAAAAAAAAAAAAAAAACCAGCACAAATCTACAGAAGCCTAATCCTACTTACCTTCTCCCCAGATGAGTCCCCCTATTCCTCAGCAAAATTTTAATGACAGTGGCACTTTAGAATCCTAGAAGAGTTTCATGTAGACTGTAGCAGTGTTAGGTAAATTAAAACAAGACTGGCAGCAGTATGAGCTCTCAGTGAATTCCTTGATAAACTCCACTTTGTCTTTCTTTCAAATAATTAACTTTAATTAGTGCAATCCTATTCAGCAGATTATTCGTTTATAAGCTTCCTCTGAGGAGCATATGGAAGTTAATGTCAGCCTCTAGATATAAAGATTCATATTCCTGCTGCTTGTCATCACATACTGAGGTTCTTTCTAATCCTATTCTACTTTCAGATGTGTAAACCACCTCCTGCAGGTGAAGCACAGCGATCCCAAATTTACCTGTTATTTGTGGAGCTTCTGTGACTGCTGACAGTAACCTGTGGTCAAGATGCTTATTTCGATCTTCCACTTTTCTCTTCAGCTGGGGGGATGGATGACAGAAAATTTGTTTTGGCTCTTTGCTGTAACCATCTGAAACCAGAAAGAAATTATGAGGAACTGGAGATTAGCACCTCGTGACAATGAATAAGTATCAACAAATGGAGGGGACACACACAGGGACAGTTTCAGAGGCAGGTTCTGCATTTATTCTGATGCTTCTGTCTTCTGATTTTAAAGATAGATTTGTTTCTCTGAATAAACTGTCTTCACACTTCTAGTCATTGAATGTGCATTGTCAGGAGCGTATTGCAAAGAAAAAATCTTAAATAATTGATTATGTTGGTGGAGTAGTCAGCATTTGGAAACTGTATTATATAAACAGAAAACTTCACAAACTGAAGGAAGAAAATTATAATAATCATTATAATAAACAATATTAAATAGATTCAACCAATTACATGAATTCTTTTATTGAAAGCAGAGTTAATCATCAGTTGACAAAAGCTGACTTTGTGTCTCCATCTGTGACCTACTCAGTACCTACTCACTGTGAACTATTCAGTGAATGAATTCATGCTATTTGCTGAGTAAGACAGTGTTCCCATGCAGGTTTTTGGGAAAGGAAAAAGCTGGAAAAGGATCATGGAGGCTGTGATTGTAATAAGTGAATCTATTCACAGACATTTTCTATCTGGCTGAGAAAACACAATGTTCTTCATGTAAGGAAGCTACATTTTCTTGACTATCTTCATATTCTGTGTTTGATTATGGTTCTACCAGACCAGTTCATAGAAGAGACTTTTCCTCTAAATTCCTTGTTTTAAATGACAAAGCACACAAAAAACTGTCAGAGAAAACAGATGAAAAAAAAGGTAAAAATGTTGAAGATCATAGAAAAATTCTTCCAAATTACTGTTTTACTCATTGGGACAGAACAGCTCCTAAAACATGTATTAGACCATTGCACAAAACCTCCTCAATTTGTCCAAAAGACAAAATTTGTTCTTCTTTCTCCTCCTGCACCTGCATTTCTCCTCTTTTGTCCCAGTTTCATCTGATAGTTTAATGGCATATTTTACCTCATACTGATTCTCAACTCTCTATTTCATTTCTCCCTGGCCTAGTAATAAGACTGCAAGGCTCACATTTCAGTTTCACCCTGTGGAGAAGCAATGCTGATTTGCTTTCCTTCCAGATGCGAAGCAACCCGTTTATGTTTAATATTCGCTCTTCAGTCACACAGAGGCCTGCATTTAACTACATTTTTATGCAGTATAAATGCACATACATTTCAAAGAAGAAAATTCCTTCTACCCAACATCCCTCTAAATGGAGCTAAGGTGAGCTCTTGTTTTCCTGAGGCAGCCTGACATTTGAAGATCACTTTTAACCATTTTGGTTTTGAACTGCACTTTTTTCTCTTCTTAGCTCCCTATGCTCCTGTGTCTCCAAGTGCTTCCCCAAAGCAGGCAGGGAGTAACCCTCCAGAGAATGTGCTAAGGAGAAAAGTGGCTGGAAAAGAGAACAACAACTTTAAGATATGTGTCCCAGATTCACTGGAGGGCTTCCACAAGGCTGTGGAAGGAGCACCTACAGCCCTGCAGTGCACTGCCACCTTGACTTAGTTCCCAGTCAAGTGAAACTTTCCACCTTTTCAGTCAAGTGAAAGTCTTGTGTCTCTAACAAGCCCCCACCAAGCCATGATACATCCACCAAGCTGTGACAATTCATGGCTTGCCCTGGGTATCAGCATCGAGTGTCCAGGCCCTAAGGCTCTGCAGTGCCAGAAGAGCAGGAGATGCTGGCTGTATTTTGAATAAAACACATCCCATGGTGTGAGTCCAAGCCTTTTGCAGCCCCTGCAGCCCCACTCTGTATGACACAACTCTCCTCTTGTCTTCGTGTGGCAGGCAGGGATCATTGATCAAGATTCATACCGCTACAAAACTTGTGCTGAAAGAGATGGCAAAACATTCTGGAGCAAGACACATTTTAATAGCCTTCTTAATCCGTGTGTTTGTGGATGGCTTGTTTCTGAATGGTCTTCACAAGCCTCATTTGCAAGTCACAATACATGGTGAATAATTGCAATTACTGAGAGAGACTGAGACTATGATGATTTGCTTTGGACAAAAACCCACACAGAACCTGTCTGTCTCCAGCACCAGCTGAAAAAGAATTTATGGAGTGGAAGCTACTTATCACATGATGTGATATGAAATATTCTATGGATGTATCCTTTTAGATCTCCAAACTTAAGGACATTTTTTGTTTAATCAGAAATCAGTGTAGACCCATCACAGAGCATCAGATGGAGTGGTACTGACCATTCTCTTTCAGTTTGTTTAAAGACAGGATCTCACCATGACATTGTTGACTCTGATTTTTGCAAACATGCAGAGAAACAGCTGATAATACATACTGCAAAATCTAGAAGCAAAGGCTGATTAGAAATTAGTGATGAGGATTTCAACACATAAAGCATGACCCATCTTGTAACAGTGAAAGGAATCACTGAACAAGGTGACTAAAGATATTTAGATATGGTAGATTTACCAGCATATGAAGCTTTGAAATTCATTTGTTTTCAGCCACAGCAGTTTGTGCAATTTAGGACATGGCCACATCAACCTTTTCCCCCAGAAGAAAAAAGTAGGATAAGCCAAGCCAAGGATAAGACTATTTATTTTGGCAGTATGCTTACATCAGCTAAAGGCTTCCTGCACCCTGAGGAAGAACAGAATATTTTGTAGTATAAATAAGATTATTACTCTTGAGGAGCTAATTCATTGTGTTTGGAACTCATCCCATACAGTTCTGGATGACTATAAGTGGGGTAGTCACCTTAGGCTTCCATGCTAATTACTGAAGGAAAAAATTAAGCACAATTCTTATAGCTTGGATGAATCTCATTTTAGAAGTTGTTTTTTTTTCCCTCCACTGACTCTCAGCAATGTTAGGATGGCTTGGAGATATCTGCTTTGTGAATCTCATCCCGTGAACTAGTATTAGAGACGGTAAGGTAATACTAAAGAAATTCCATGCCTATTGATCCTAGGATACCTGAGGTCTTAACTATGCAGCCCCTACAAGATATTTACAAAGGTAATTTCCTTTAAAACTTCTTCCAAATTCTGTTGTGTTGTGTGACACCAGGGCAGGGAGACAGAGCACTGTCTTCTGCTGATCTCAGTTTGGCCATGACTTCAGGCTGGAGGCAACAACCCAGTCCTTTGGGGTGGATACACAGAGTGACTCTTTTACAGACAGGGCTGGATTGTGTCCACCTTTCTCCTGGGCAGCTGTTCTGGTCTGGAGTAAAGCTCCAGGCCTTAATTCACTAGCTTGAAAGCAAGCCCTGCTGTGGGAAGGGAATCTGGGTTGGATCCCAGCAGCATAGTCCATCTGGATTTCTCAAGATGTCAGAAGGGGTTTCTCTGCAATAGATATGGACATATTAAGGACTTATATCTAGCCAGAGAGTATAGAAAATTGGATTTCATAGAAAACAGACCCCAGACACCTTCAGTGACCTTTAATGAGAGAAGCAGTGTCTTCCCTAAACACATGGAAGAGATGTGAGAAAAAAATAAAAGAGTAGATGACATTTATTTAATTTTTAATCTTTCTAAATGAAATTTCAGCATGATCTGAAAGACAGAAGCATGAGCAGAGATTGCTACTTCAATAAGATTATTGTCAGAAGCTGGCTGTGTTTGTACTACGGTGTGGATACATTTCCATGTTTGATAAGTTACAAAGACTACAAAATGTGTTTCCTTTTAGATATCAGATTTACAACAATCTCTATTTTTCTCATATCTGAAAGATTATATCTGTGAACATCTCACAGGGCTAAATCTGGAGTGTAAGTTCTAAAGTCAGTTTGATTAAAGTTTGTCACATGGTGTTGATTTACTGATATATTGGGCGGGTGTAATAGGGTGCCTGTCTTCAGAAACCTTCCTTGTATCTCTGGATAGATCCAGAAACTGTGGTCATATCTCTACTTGTGCCACAGAATTCCCCTGAATTCGCTCAAATCCCTAGTTTGGATGCAGACACAGGCTGTGAGCTGGGCTGGAGAAAAGCTGTAGCTGCGTCCTGAGCCTTCCTTACATTTCAGGATAGCCCCAAATGCAGATTCCATAAGGGACAGAGACCCTGCTTGGTGGCTCTCCCTCAACATGAAGTCCACAGTGCTTCACAGTGAGTGGTGTTATGGGGGCAAGCATCAGGAAGAAAAGTCAGATGGACTTTTCCCTCACAGCCATCTGCCACGAGGGACTGTAGGAGTTGTGAGGAGTTCAGCTGGTGGGTACCCAGTGTAAATACAAGGTGTGCACCTCTACACTGCTCCCAGACTCTTCACAGCTGCCTGAGCTTTGATACCATTTCTAGTGCTAGATTTAATTTCCCTCAGCCGGCAGACACCCAATTAATTCTTTTGAAGCCATATTTGAGCAACAATGATTTACAGTTAAGATGTCTCAGCTAATCACAGCATAATTAATTGCCTGTAATACTTTTATGTCCTGGAGAAGAAAGCCTTTAATACCAAGGATTTTTGGCTGCACTGCAATGATGGTTTGTAGGACATCACTTTTTTTAAAGTTATTGCTTTATTGTTTGGGAAACTGAGAATTCCAAATAGCTTGAATGTAAATTTGACATTTTGATATATTGTTCATTACTGCAGCATTTTCAGCTCTTAGGTAGGATAAATAAACACAAACCAGTTGAATTTCATTTGCTGATACATTGTGACATTTCCCACTAAGAATGCAGCAGACAATATCCAAGATCATAATTCAGAACTTTTGTATGTATACTAGAACATGGGATAAAAATAAACTTGCTGGGCTTGGAATCAAGACTTTTGTCTTTTCCTATTTATTTAAAGAGTTGCCAATGTAATCTGGAGGAGACCCACGACCCTCAGTGAATGGAGGTGGTTTGGAGAAAGCAAGGAAAGCTGCCTTCAGACAGTTAGAAAACCCCTGTGAGAGTCAAATCTGAACTTTAGATGGTCTGTGGGAGCAGGATGGGCTGCAGGAGCTTTCCCTGGCAGAGTCCTGTGCAGGAAAACCTTTGGCAGGAGCTCATAGCTGCCAGAGCATCCTTTGGTAGATCAATCATGCCTCTGCTGAAACATTCTGAATCATAATGTTAAAAGCTGATTATGTCTCTTTTAATCATTGATTTAATCCTGATGTCAAACCCCCCTGTGTCCTCTAGGACCCCTTGCAGCAGCACTGTTGTGTTCTCCAGACAGCAGGGTTTGGAGGGGCTCTAGTGGAAGGCTCTCCAGGCTCTTGCTGGCACAGCTGATCTGGTCCTGCTGAGAAAGGGACAGACACGAGGACATGAGGAACAAGTCCTGTGGAATTTATCATATCCACCATGTGGAGTCCCAAGAAGCTTGGCCAGGCCCAGGACTGGATGTGCCAGCAGAAGACAAGACTATCCAGTGCTCTATGGCCAGGCCAGGAAAATTATTCCTGACAAACACTGCTTGAAAATTAAGCTCTGGCCCTTTTCAGCAAGCTTTGATTGGAGAGGCAAGCTTAATTGTCAGGAATACCTTTTCCTGCTGTTTGATGGTCAGCCTTTGCATTAGGCAGTTCTTTTAGCCTTCTTATTGCTTCTACTAGAAAGCTGTCAGCTGAACTCCTGCTGCCTCATTAAAAAATGATAAAGTGATTAAAATTTCAATTTAAAATTTTTCTTGAGAGAGATGATTGTGAAATGTGCAAATAGTTTTTACGTTTCTGTTAAGAGAAAAAAACCCACTTGAATACTTTTTATTTTCATTTCAAATAAAGTACTCTGAGTGATATTTTAAAAAACACCACCAATAAAAAAAATCAAAACGGAAGAGAAATTCACTATTGTATATGCAAGATTTTTTATGTTCTCATACCAAGCCTGTTGAAGAAATTCAAACAGGTTTTCCATAAAAGGTACCTCAAAGACCTATGAAGATCCCTGCAAACAGGTTGAAGCTAGCAAATTAAGTAATGCAGAGCAGTCACTTACACTTGCAGTCTTCTGTCTTTGCATAAAAACCTTTCTTTCAGGTTTCACAGTGAACAGTCACTTGACATCATTTGACATATCATCATTTGCCCACTACAGCAGCATCCTGAGAAATCCCTCAATATTATTCAAAATACCATTAAGGATAAGTGAATTTCAATTCATGGGTCTCTTGGAAGCTGGATTTGCAATCTGGACTAAGGATGATTTCATTAGGAGATACACTGGCTCAGGCGAGTCACACAGGGCCTTACAAGATCTACCTGGGCCATTACAACATCAGACATTTGGCCATTACAGCAGACACAGACAGAGAGGGAGAGATCACATCCCCAAGTCTTTGATTCTCTCTGGCCTGATATGCAAGGAAAAATATGGTTTGTGCTGCTCAAAGAAGTCAGAGACAAAGGATTTGCTCTCTAAGACTTTTTTAAGGGGTTTTCTTTCTACCTAAGTATATTTTCCTGCAGGCCTCACTACCACTTGCAAAAGAAACCCCAAAACCTGAACAACCCTGCTGTATTGATGACATTCCAGGGAATCTGTCTTTACTTCACACAAGCATTGGGTAAGGGCATACCCAGGAAGGGACACCCAGCCATGGCACGTGATGTCAGTTTATGTCACTACCATGTCACACACTATTATCATCACAACACATGTTATTATGTCACAAACTCTTTCTTGTTCACTTTGCTGAACTGACCACACAGGCCTGGGACTCTGACCCTGAGTTCACAGTCTTGACTCAGGATTAAATGGTTTTCTGCATGTTTAGTCCATGGACAGGTGATGGTAATGAGGAAGAGCTCACAGATGACAAATGTTAATCACAGTACCATCTTGTCTGCAAGTAACCTCTGAAATTCATGTGTTTTAACCCACCAAATCTATGGAACAATTAAACTCAGGTGGACCTTTGATTAAAAATAACAGTTATGAACATTTACAAATTTAAAGGGAATATGTTACAGTTTTACAGCATAGGTGGCAGAATTACAGATTGTTTCATGAATCCAGCAGGAAAAATTTAATTAAAATCAATTTAATTAATTGCTGCAGACACAAATTAGTATTCTGCTAGTGCCAGGACTTTTAGTTTCTGCTCTCTCATTTTTTTTTCAACACTGTGGAGCTTTCCCTCAAATGTTCAATATATTCCTGGGCATTACTGTTAAATTTAAACACTAAAAAAAGAGAATAGTTAGGTAACAACTGCCAAGGAATATTAACCTTTTTCTTTTCTCAGTAACTGCAGATCATTTTCACTCCCCTCCTTCATTTTGGCATTTTTGCCTTGCGCACCATTTGTCATGGTTCTTGAGCTCCAAGCCCTGACAACAGCAGGTGGGATACAGCCCTCTCATTTCTTTAGGGCATCAAGAGCAAGTAGGCATTGAACCCACACTCTGAACCTGGCACTTATTTCTGCTGAGAACCATTTCCTGACAAAATATCTTATCTGGTCATAAAAAAGGTATCTTTTATAACTGGAATAAAAATGAATTGTGCTGAACTTTTCCCACTTTCTGTGGAGGATCACGACCAGACCCTGCTCACTCAGGTCACAGTTCTTGTCTCTTTAGGGCTGGAGCACAGGAGAATACTTTTAATTTTGTGGTGGGTCTCACAGTCCAAGTCAAAGAAAGCAGTGGGTTTTAAAGGCTACAAAAATATCTCTTTATGTAAATAGCCTTCAGCTATTCACCATACATCTATGCCATGGGTAGACATATGTCTATCACTTCAGATCACAAACTGATTTTGCCTGCTGTCCAAGCCAACACAGGAGAGGGCTGGGATGTTGAAAGGAATCAGGGAAATGTGTGCCATCCTCCTACTTCTGTGCCATGTCAGGAGAGAGAATGATAGGTAAGCATGACAGCATCCTAAATATCCTGTGCACATCATCTGGAAGTCAAAAACCCACTTCCTCCTGATCTGAGGAAGATCTTGGATGAATTTACACAGCTCTGGTACCCACAACAGGATAACTGTTAACAGGATAACAACAGGATAGCTGCTTAATCAACAATGATTATTCTGAAAATCCTCAGCTGAGAGATATCTAATTTTCATGAGTAGGTCCCTGCTCTCTCCTCCCTCTCCATGTTCCAGAACTGACACATAAATCACCTTCCTTCCTCACCCAGGGAACGCCCCTTGACTTTCTGCACTCAGAAACCAGGGCCAGGAGTGGCAGCCTCTTTCCACAACACCATCATGTCCCTGCCCTGTATTTACTGCCATTGTTTCAAGGCAAAGCAGGCAAACCAAAAGAAACTTTTGTGCAAGAGACAGATGTGCCAAGAGAAGATGCAGACATGGTTGTTCCCCTTTCACACCTAAAGCAGAAGGATATACCTAGTCTGTTTTTGAGGGGGGTCACATCTGGCACTTATTCATGGTAGCATCACAGGAGAGAAAAAAGAAGATACAGCACATGTCTCCAGCCATTTTAAATCACCTGTACATATAAATGCTCTCATACACCTACTATATAGTATAGAATATTTGGTATAGAATACTTACTATATTGCATAAAGTATGTAATATATAAATATATTTAACTGATTCAATTGAACTGCACCTTGGAAACAGATTTCTCAGCACTTGAACAGCTTGGACTGGCCCAGGGCCAGGATTCCTTCACATCTGAAGATGTGAGAGCTGCTTTAGTCCTTCTGAAAATGACTTTCTACCAAATGACAAACCCTCCTGACAGGCTACCACACTCTTCACATGAAAAAGATGCAGATTATTGGGAAATGTTGCCAAAAGAGATCCACCCACCCCCTTCACTGAATAAGTAAAGGTCACTGGACTTGCAAGGGTTTTTTCCAGCAACCAGACTAGGTGACTGAAATCCTTTAGGCATGTCCCCTCGTGTACCCCACTGTGATCCTGACATCAAGAGGGAGAAGTGTTTTTCTAATCAGCATGCAAGGCAGGTGAGCTGTGGTTGAAAGATGATTGCTTGCAGCCCCCCCACAAATCCCCAGTATCAACAGTGCTAAAATAATACAAACATCATTAGTGACAAAGACAGATTCATTGCCTCCAGCCAGACTATGCTTGTTAAAGGAGTTCTGTACAGCTCCATTACCGGATATGAATTCTAATAAAGTTTGTTTAAAAATGTGATGGTATTCCAAAAGCAAATTTGCAAAACATGCAATTCTGATTTTAACAAATCTACTCCTTGTAACTCCTCAGAGACCTGTGGGTTTGATGAGAAAGGCCCTCTTTTCCTTTTTTATGAACAACTCTTACAAAGAATGCAGAAAGTAAGATTCTTTCCTTATTCCCACTCCCAAACATTTTGGGTCTACTTAAAGGAAGCAATTATTTATTTACATGTGCATATACTGTGAAGTTGCCCAGATATGCAGCATGCAGAAACCTGTGTAGAAAACTTATTCACAGTAATGAGGCATAACCGTGCTCTGATCCCAGAGGGAGAAGATTGCTTGACTTCCTTCACCAGAAAGTCACACACACTCTGAGATGATGCTGTTGGAGCTCCCATCAGTGCTAGACTTTATTGAAAAGAAACAGGGTGGATCTGAACTGACAGATATCCTGGGAACACTTCCAGGATATACAGTACCTCTGGAAAAGTAGGGCCATTGGGTTTGTATTAGCCGTCAGATGCAGAAAGAATGAGCAAAAATGGCAATTATGAAAGGAAAAAAAAAAAAAAGACAAGGACACAACAATGCCAAGCTCCAAGAATTTTCTCTGAGGACAGATGCTCCATCCCTCCTATTAAAAAAGACTCTTAGCTTTTGTCCCAGCCATGGATTTTATAAGAGGACAGAAACTACCACCTAGGGTTGAAAATAAGAGTCTCTGTGAATTTTGGTGTGGAAGTTTTCATTACAGGTAACAGAGCAAAAAAAGAGAGATATTCACTTAGCAAATTAACAATGAACAGCCAAGTGGACGCTTCACCATGTACCAGGTGTTGCTTGGCAGGACCTGCAGTTTGGAAGGGTAAAGCCATGGCTGAGCAAAAGCTGCCACACCTCAGTGCCACCCACACCCTGCCCAAACTGCAGGACAGTCTTACCATTACCAGTGTGATTGTGGGGAGGGGAGCAAAGTACAGGACAGATCAACAGCTTAGCTGAGTAAAATTGTGCACTAGAGAAGCTAAAAGTTGATCTTAAGGGTTCTCCATATGGGAGTACAGGTGCAGCCTTCGAGCTTGGACCAAGCATAGTGAATAATGTATTAAATACACAGTCAAATAACTAAATAAGAAACATAGTAAATAAAGTCCTACATCATTCTTTATCCGGTTTTGGAGAGTGTACTTTAAAGAGAGAAAGATGCATTTTTAGATTTTTTGTCAGGAGGGGTGTGTTTCAGACTTCAGAGATGCTACAGAAGCAATTACAGTGGCAAATAAAACTATTATTAAAACCCTGACGTTTTAAACTGCTATTTGCGTGTAATCACTCTTAAATAAATGAAGGAAAAGTAAATGTTAGGAGAATAATTTGCTGTTAATCAAGACTAATAAACTGAGCAGCTTCATTTCCTTTCCAGACTTCTTTGATTTTAATCTCCCTGAAATTTGACAGGAGGGGAAAGCAAAAAACCAAAGTTATGATGTGATGGTGTGTGTATGGTAAGAAATTCTGGAGTCCCACTACTGTGGGTCTTGTTCTTTTTCTCTCCCTTACCTTTTCCCAGCTCTATTGCAGCTGATCTGTTTAGGAGTGCATTTTTACACACCAGAATTGGTGTGTAATATAATGGTGAAGACGCTAAATTCTGAACACTTGACCTGTATCCTAAAAAGCACAATTTCTTTCCAGAAACTGGACTCTTCTCCAAGAAAAAAGTTCAAAAGTATTTTGAAGGCAGATGCAAAGAGTCTCACTGATTCTGATATAGTTCATTGCACCCCTGCTCCCTACCTCTAATCACCTGGATTGAAGACTTTCACTTAACAGTGGGACCATAATCTATTTTTAGATCTGCAGAATAGAAAAATGGAATCAACTTCTTTTTCATAACCTAATTTTAATTGATTTTGCTAACTGAAACAATGAGATTTTTCTCCTTGGGAGCCCATATTGGGATCTGAGTAGAAATCCTATTCCAAGGTTATAACATTAGTACAGTATCTGACATGAAAAGCAGAAGTGGCCACTTGGCTCAATCATATTGAGTCTCTGTAATGATAACCCTGTGTACAGCAGTGATGAAGGCATGTGACTCTGTGTAAAACACAGGCAAAACATTTATGAACAGGTGCTTACTATTCAGTTCTACACTGTGCATCTAATAATTTCTGAATGGAAAAGAAAATTCAATTCACTCCAATCACAATACATTGTTGCTGATAAAATTGAATATAGCTTCAACATTGACAAGAGAACTGCCAGTAAATTTTTACTGGATGTAAGCAAGGGTGGGAAAAAGTTCCACAAATGTTGCACAATATTTTAAACAAGAAAATTTTGATTTTGATAATGACTCTACTCTCAAAGCACTTCATTCTTTTAATTTATCCTATTCTTAGCCCATTCAGGAGGAATGATATTGGCAGTAAAATAGAAATCATGAATAGTAAAATATAAATCATGAATATCAGATGCTCCTGAGAGAGCAATACTATAGCAACACCTCTGAAGTCCCTCCTGCCTGTTTTCCTTTACCATCCCTACACCTTTCCCTGCTCTTTCCAGCCTGGGCTGGACTGGGCTCACTTCAGCTCACTGAAGGCCATGTCAGTGGGGATCTGCACTGCAGCATTTGTGACTGATTTGGGTGAGAATCCCACTCCTGTGCAGAGCAGTTGATAGACCTCACAACTTCAGCCCCACCTATGTTGCACATCAAAGGCCAGAGACAGTAAGGCCTGGCATCCAAAACCCTTTCACCTGCATCTGTTCTTTCTGGTACTTGTCCCACACTTCTAAGTACTTATCCTCATGGGCCTACCCATAAACTTTCCCATGGCTCTGTAGTTCTCCTATTCTTCATCTCCTACTCTTTCACTTACCTTTTTGCTGCCTTTGGTGCCTCAGGGACTTCCAAAATACCTGTCAGATATGTCAGGGCTTGTTCCAGGGCCAGATACAATGGTGCTGCTGACAGCTTACAGAAGGGGGAGGAAGGGATGTGCTGTGACATGACAGCTCTGTCCTTATTCCATCCCACAGACCAGTGCAAGGACAGAGAACAGGATGAAAGGTGGGGTGATTTTTCCCTTAGATTCCTGTGTAAATCCGTTTTATGTCACCTCTCCTTTCAGAATTTGAAATGGACAGAAAACGAAGCAGAGGGTGGAAGATCAGTTTGTGGGAACTCTACCTAAATCTACCTCTACCCAAAGCCTAAGCACAAGGCTCTTCATCTGCTTCTCAATTTTAATTCCCAGCTTTCCATGAATACATTCACCAAATAAATTTATGAGAGGGAAGGAATAGGTTTTAAATCCCTGTTACTGAATACTTCCAGGGAAAGATTTCATATTCATTCACTTCTAGCCAGAGATTTGATGTGGCTCCAGTTGGAACACACAGACTTGTAACTGTTGCACCAGGGTCTGGCTTTCAATAGCATGATATTTGCAATGGTTGGCTTGGACTCCATCTGGAGGTGCTGAATTATTCATAGAAATCAAATGGGAGACACTTGTAAATACAAAAAAGACGTCTCCTTCTTTGAAATAGATAGTTTTCAAGGAAGAGAAGTTAATTTTAGAGTAATAAGGAACCCAGTGCTCATGCGTGGTTTAGCCCTCACTTTTCCCCAGTATCTCTCCCCAAACTATTGACAGTAACCTGTGAAGAACAGGAGAAAAATTTGAAAACATGCACTGTGCTGTGATAGGCTTTCTCTGCCCCGTCCTTTGCTAAATCTCTGGCATACCTCAGGAATTTAATCAGTACAATAGTTGAAATTGCTTCTATTCTAAGAAATACAAAATGTAATCACTTTTTTTTTTTACTAGTTTTATCTCTCTTTGCTTTCTGGATTCTTATTTGGAAACTTTAATGGAAAAACATTAACTTAATTAAAAATAAATAAACACATAAGGTCCAAATGCTATTCTTTGGTTCAGATTGGTTTTGGAGCTATGCATATTAATTACTTGCAGGGTTTGTTTCTTTTAAAAATCCTTTGCCAATCTTGAATCAATGAACAGTTTCTGTTCAATCGAGATCTGAGAAAAGTAACAAAAGCATAGAGAAGGGAAACTAGAGTGCAAAATAAATGTCTAAGTGATATAACTTAGACATATATGACTATCCAGGGTGGGTGTTAGGAGTTTGTCAAAGACAGAAAATTGGTCCAGCAGCACTGAACTCTACAGTCTTACTGAAAAGGAGCCTTCGTGCCATTCAGATGATGCTGGCATTTAAAATCTCTACACTGGAACAGTTTTTCAGAATGTGCTTCCTCTTGCATGTTTTATCTTCTGCTTTACCCTGTTTTTCAAATTACTGAAGGTTACTCAATTATTTTTCAGCAGCATCCTCCAGGACTGATAACTCATTAGAAATTACCACCTTTGAGAGATCCAAAAACTTCTGTACAAGCTTGTAGTGAACTTCTCAGCTCAGCAGTCATTCGAGGAGGCCATTAAAAAACAATCAAAGGTGACAATTCTTCAACAAATTCAGCCTTCTTTGTGATTTTTTTGGCCATAATACCTCTTCTTCAAATCTTACCATCTTAATCAAAGTTATACTTTCAGGTGTTACTCCAGTTTTGAAGCCAAATCTAGTTTTTGCAACGAGCCTTTGCCAGGTGATTCAGAGAGACATTGAGCTAAGCCAATGTATGTATCATAACTAAAATGTCAAACTCCTTTCCTTTTCATGGATATATGATATCCTCTGTGGCCTAGATATGCTGTGGACAGTACACAGGACATCTAATAATACCTCATGTCTAAACAGGCTTTTATCTTATCTCTCCTCTTTCCTTCATCAGCAATGACAAATCCCATACATAAATTAATATTTTTTCTGAATGCAGCTTCATCTTGTGCAAGCAGGGACAGTAATATTGCTATTCAAACCTGAGCCAAACCTGGGATGAATTTCTAAGTTTGGCACAGCCATTACAACCGCCTGCAAATACATCAATTCTTATATAGGAGGAGTGCAAGAACAAGGGATGGCTCTTGACACAGGCACAGGAAAAGGTTCTGCAGATGTAAATGGAAAATTGAAGTGCTTGTGAAAATAAAACCAGTAGTAATTATATACTTTAAAATTGTTCTTTGACCTCTTATTTCATTCCTGTAAGTTCTTATCTCACTGGGTTCTCCACTGGGGCTGCAAAACAGTATTAATGTACAAATAATCAGTCACTGTAGTCATTATTTTATTATTGCACAGGGAGAGATCCCTTCATTTAACCCTCTTGCAAATAATTTTGGCCTTCAGATTCTCATGTTGACTGCAAAGGGAAAGCAGTGAGAAATGTCCCAAGGTTTGCAACAAACATCCTGGGAGCTGTCCAAGAATTGTGGCACTTGAGTCGTTTTAGCTACTCAGCTTGCCTGGATTTGGACTCATATTTTTTCTAACTGGGGCTTGTTTAACAGACACTGAGGGCAGAGTGAAGGGCTCAGCTTTGTTCTCCTTCCTTCTGAAGCTGAATCACTGTGTAGGCAAGGGCACACAAAGTAGAAAATCAAGAGCAATAACCTCTGGGTTCTGCAGGCAGTCTGAGTTTGCGGGGTACATTTCAGGCACTGCCAAGCTTGCAGCACCCTGCAAAACAAATAGCATGTTTAAGCATCAAAATTGTTTGGATACAAAGTGAATAAATACATATTCTGTCTGCTGTCTTGTATATAGGTAGACTGCAGTTGTTCTTCAAGCACTGTGTGCTTAAGCAATGGTACTCCTTGTCATGGAAAACTGGTTATTGAGACCAGCTTCAAAAGCAACTTGTGTAGAAATCCTTTGAGAGCTATGAAATAGGGAGATAATCTTTCTGGCTCAGGAAGTGCCTGCTCTGCCATTACTAGAAGGTAAGACTTTCTGCCCAGCAGTATCCTGAGCTCACTGTTCTTATTTATATTCATGGGGATAGAGGGAAAGTACCAGGTTAGATGTCCCTGTTTTCTGAGTATGGTGATTCTTACATTTTCAAGTATACCAACAATAATTCAGGTGGTATCTAGGAGCACCAAATCAATCCCATAGTGAACTGGGTTAGAGGTGAGGTTGGATCTACAAAAAACAGACGCCTCTGCTCTCTTCCATCCCCTCTACCAAGCCTGATACAGCAGCAGTGCTTTTGAAAAGGATGTTTCTGGGTTTACCTCACATAGCTGAGCTGCCTTCAGCCCTGCTCATGAAAGCCAGTTACCACAAGCTCCTGTCTTGCTTTTCAAGGATCTCCCTGCTCCTTGTTGGTTTTCCTTGGCATGGGCCTTTCAGCAGGGATGAGGCAAACTCTAGACATGTGGCTGCTGTGCTGGCACTGCCAAAAAACACATCAGTGGGAGCTCCAGACAAGCAGATGCAGCCCAGCAAGCCTGTGTGGGCTGCCTGCACAAGGCTCTCCGTGCTCAAAGCTGTGCCAGGTGCCTCAGCACTGGGTAATGGGCACCCTGCCCTCCAAACAGACGGACACAGGCACGGACAAACCGGACACCACATCCAGGCATTCAGCATAAGCCTGTCGTGGGGCACTCATCCCAGCCAGATGAGTCAAAACAGATGGCCAGACCTGCAGATCTTTGTTTTACACATCTTAATTACACACCATGTTTACTGACCCTATTGGAATGCCTCTCTCTTTTAGGACCTTTTCTGTGTGCACAAACCGAGGTTTTAAAAGAGCTGTCAAACGTGTGACAGGGGAACAATTGCCTTGTGGAAAGAAGAAGCTAATTTCTCTGCCTTTGGTAGATTATGCTTCTATAGGAGGGGACTGGACTAAAATTAATCACACTAAATTCAGAACAGATACATGCCAGAAAAAAACTGAAAAGCAGTCTCAGTGAAGTGCAGGGAGGAGGAGCCAGCTGTGCAGCTCAGGCTCTGGGGATTTTTGCTGGCCACAGGGTGAATAGGAATCAGTAGCACATTGCTGTCAGAAAGGTAGACCACTTTCCAAAATCTGCTTGTGGCCACCACCAATTTGAAAGTCAGGGAAGATGGCCTCTCTGTACTTAATAACCTTTACTAGTCCTTTTTTCCCCTGTTGCTGATTTTGCAAGACCTGAGGTGTAATTATTTCAAAGCCCTAATGAGGCCATTTGGTAAGGTATAATTTTATACATCCTGCACAAACAGATATTTAGAGAAAAGGAAAACAGTATGGGTAATAAGTGGTTGAGGAAACATGACCTAGAGAGAAAGGCAATTGAAATGAGACCTATTTAAACTGAGAAAGCAAGAGACACCTATAATGATAGTTCTCTACACTGTCAAATGCTCTTAATGGCACTGGCAGAGCTTAGCTGTTGTTTGAAGGTGATAGGACATGAGGTAATCAACTCAATTTGTTAGTAGGACATAACAATTTAGGATTTTACATGCAAACTTGGAGGGGAATTTTAAGACATTAAATTTTAAGTTTCACCAAATAAAAACATGACATGATCTAAGGATTGTGATTAACAAGCACTGTCCAGCTCTGATATTACCCCATACGACAGCAAAGATATTTTTACAGCATTGCCATGACAAAAGTCATGCTGTCTATGTAAGAAATTGGGAAACCTTTTACAGGAAATTTCAGGAAGTACTTATTTCTGCTATTTTCAATTTCTCCCCACTTTTTACAGAATCGTTCTTGTCATAGAGTTGTAGCAGCTCTCCATGTCAAGGGAGAATATTATAATGAGGGGTTTTCGAAGATGAGCAAAGGGGGCAGCTTTAGTTCTGGCATTTTAGGCCTGAGCTTGCCTGTGGGTTTTTTTCTTGGTTGCTCCAGGGGTTAATGAAGCCACTTTTACAGAAAAGCATGTTTCACAATTATTGAGGTGCTGGATTTCCACCATGCATACAATCTGCTGTCAGATGGGATCTTCATGGCTATCTAGTTCCAGAACAGGCCATTTCACTGACCAATTTTTGCTCAATGCTCCTATTTTAGTGGTTGTTTGTTTTTTTTTTTTTTAACTCTTCAATATATTTGGCCTTGGACAGCTGCAACTTTTTTTGCTGGACATTGCATCATTTAATTAGAGAAAGAGCCTGGGAGGTGTTCCTGTGCCAATATTGGGTCCATATTCAAGGTGCAGATATTGAGAAGCAACCAACAGACACAGAAACAAATGGAGAAAAAAACATGGACACATACACCCCTTCCACACACCCTGAGATCATCCAGCAAAAGAAATATCCTCCTCAGTACATTAGCCACAATGCATCCTGGTTCAGATAAATGAAAAAATTAATATTAAAAATGTCTTTCTCATTTGAATTAAAAAAAAAACAACAAAAACCGTGCACTTATAATATTCTCATTTGGAAGTTGCAAGGCAGGCAAGATAGAGATATGCTAATATGAGAACAAATAACCATGAATGAAATGTTAAGAATTTGAAGCCAAACCAATTTGCTAAAAAGCATAAATAGAACATCATTTCGATTGGTTAAATGCCAAATTAAATGTAAAAGAGAGACAAACAAAACAAAATCAGAGCAGAAAATATTATTAGGAATTAAGCTAAAAAAAAGCATATGTGAATATTTTCTTACTTTCATGATTAACACAGGCCTATTTTGGGAGGGAGAGGGGCAAGTCTGAAGGGCAGATGATAGATTTGCAAATCAAAACAACAGGATGCTGTGGTCAACACCTAATGAAGGGGAAGAAATAATGCAAAAAGTTTCTTTTTCAGGTCATGTTTGTGAGAGAACTGAGCTCTGTACCCAAGCTGCCTGGGAGCACCCTCACCTTTTCTGTCACAGCAGGAGCCTCCTTGGGCTGCCCTCCCTTATACTTCCAGGACTAGAACAATTGCTTTCAGAAATGGGTGAAACCATGATAAAAGGGAGAAGATGGCAGAGAGTGGATGATCTGTCTCTGACACAGAAGAGAGAGAATGTGACAGATTTCTGCAGAAAGGGAGGTCCTCCAGAAGAGAGTTAAGGGGTTAAGGCCTCCCTAAATCTTTGTCTCATCCGTATGTAGCAAAGGAACAGAGGCCAACTCTGCTGTCTCGTGTAAAGGAGAAGAAAAATCTTTCCCTGTACTTTCTGCAGTCCACTTGTCCCTTTTTGCTTTAATACCTCACCGTTTAAAGAATCCATTTTGCAGGTTGCACTCCTACTGGTCATGGAGGAAACTCCTGAGAAAATCACATCAGAGGCCCCTTTTTTCCTGTCCTGCAGCATGAATTGTTAACACAAGATCTGCGCAGACACATATAAGGCTCTTAGGTACTAATAATATTCAGACGTGGTGCTATCCAGAAACAAGTGGCTGATCCTGAGTAAGTTACTTCAGCACAGCTTGATTTTAAGACAAGCTCTTCAGGACAGAAAACCTGTCATCAAGGAGACTTAAATACAGATGACTGAGAACTTTTCCCCAACCATTTTCTTGATTAAACAGGCATTTCCATTTTAAATTGGATGGAAATCCAGAATATTAAGCATTTAGTTTTCTGACATAAACTCAGCAATTTTTTATCAAAACTGTTTTGATTTCTGCTGATTACAGATCCTTCTTTTCAGTAGAATCAAGAGATCTATGCCTGGGGTGTGCTGCCTTCACCTCTTTGCCAGCCTGTTATCACCTGGGAGGATACACACACCAGGACCCATGGCCAGTTCAGCTGACAGTAAGGCTGTGACCAAACTGAAAGAGAAAATGCAGACCTGTAAACAAGGAGACAGAAAGGATTTGCTTTTATCCCCTGTGCCCTAGCAGGGAGGCTTGGTTACTATTAAACTGCCTTATTTTTGCCATGTGGCTGGAAGTAATTAATCTTAAGATCATGGTTTGACTGATGTGGCTTGTCTGTGCAGCTTAGATTAACTGGGAGGAAGGCAGGGTGTCACCAGCAGAGAGGCTACAGGACTCACAGATGCTCACAGAGCAGTGCAGTAATAATGTCTTGGAAATCTCTGTTTAAGAAGTCTAAGATTTCTGAGGACACACAAGCAAAAATAACCTCCAAGCCTTATTTTAGACACATGAGGAAACATTCTACAGGTCTGCCCATGCCATTTTGAATTAGCAAATTGTTCTCAAACAAGGTGTAATGGGAAATAAACCTTAATGAAAACAAACAATACCTTGTGTTTCACAGCCTGTCACTTGTCTTGCGCACCACCCCAGAGAAAGGCACTGAGAAATTTCTCACAGAAACAAATTTAGCCTCCCATGTAACTTAATACTGGCAGAAATACACCCACTACTACCACTTCTCTCCTTTACAGATATATTATCTTTTCCATTTTCCCTTCAGGATTTACAAGATAAAAACAAAACACCTTTTTGTTCCACACACCTTCAATCTATCTGTTGTTGTAAGTCTGCATACACGGAAGTGAACTTTAAATTAGGAGGGGAGAAGGTAACAAAGTGAGAGATGTTTGTTTTCCATGAGCAGCAGAAGCAGAGCCAAGAGAAGACCTTTCTGAGGAGATGCTCTTGCTCACAAGAGTCAGAGGGGTTTGGACAAGCACCCATTAGCTGAGCCTTGTTCCAATTTAATTGTGAGTTGCTTCAGCCATGGGCAAATGCTGGCCTTTCCCAGAGCAGCCACATACACAGCCATCAGCTGTCAGCCCAGATTTCCACAGCACTGACATTGTCTGAGTGGGTGATAACTCCTTTATAATTCTCTATATAAAGTTCCTGCTTAAGGCACTTGTTTAGTTTACTTGACCTTAGACCTGGCCTGAAATTTATTGACAGGGTAATAGAGACTGGACCTGTCAAATCTCTGAATCTCAGAGTAACTCAATGATTTCCATAAAACCTCACCTCCAGGAGTCATGTGATTTATATCTGATTCCCTCTTTAACAAAGCACAGAATTAATAAGTACCAGGCTTTTGGAAAAAAGCTGAAAAAAAAAAAAAGGTCATTGTATCTTACACAAAACCAGAAGACCCAAGACTCTGAGGAGATATACAAGCAAATGAAGGGGAAAACAGGAACATTGCAAGAATATTTCACTCAGAAAGAAATACACCATAATTAATTTCAAATAAAGAAATGATATATACTTTTAAAAAAAACCCAAAACACCTAAAGGTTGTGGAACACTTGGTTTGCAGGAGCTGAAGTTTTTATGCTATATTTGTAAAATGGGTTCTTTGTACCCACAGAAAGACAGTCCCTCAGAAAGACAGGCTGAGCTGCTTTCCCAGGGCTGTGTGCTCAGCAGAGGTCCCAGCAGCATTTGAGCAATTTAGCACTTTCCAGGAAACCAGACAAACTACACAGCCTGTTTATTTCCTCTTTCTTTCAATACTCCCACGCTGGTGCCTCTGTAAAGGAAAATATTGATGGATCTGAAATATGTACTACATAGGCTCAGAGTCCATGGCAGTCACCCTCTAGCAAGCTGTTTCTGAGGGTGTTTTCTTGGGTGAGACCATGAATTATGCTCTGTCTTTCTCTTACTCCTTTTTTTAAGGGTTTTTTTGTGTATCTGAATATGCCCTCTGTTAACGTGCCAAATGACTGCAACCATCTATGGCATGGAGGGAGAAATAGGAAAGTTCACTCTACAGTGAGATGTTCACTCTACAGTGTAGAGTTCACTCTACAGAAGACTTCAAGAGTCAGTAGTCAATTTCCCTACTTAAAAACAACAACAAACAAAAAAAAACACCCCAACAATCCACATACAAAAAAACCCCAACAAATTAAAATAGAGCCAGCCTACCAAATTTTGAAAATTTCTCTGAAATTTCTGATGATCCATTTAACTTCTAGAGGGTCTGAGCCTGAATTTCAAAGGAACTCCTTCCATCAGATGACTAATCCCAACAGAAGAGTTAAAAACTCACCAGGGAGAGTTTAAAGTGAGAAAAACAAGGAGCCAGGAAATCACTCACGGAGCCCAAACTGAGTGTATCTTATCCAACCCTTTTGTGCCAATGCTTTCTGGTAGCAAACAGAGAATATTCCCTTTGGAGGACTTGCCTGGCACTGGGCATCATCCAGAAGAGGCCACAGCACAGTCATGCTGTAACTTCTCACCAGGAAAATGGATTGTGGCAACTCTAATAGTGGAAGATTCAATAAAACAACAATGAAACTTGTTTTTTTCAACATATGCAGAGAGATGATTTATTTTAGTTATGACTGGAGGGAGGCAAGTGTTGAAATTTCTCGGTGTTAACCTGCATTCTCTGCGGAGCCTTCATTTGGTCAGGAAGAAAGAACACAGCTATGTATATATTTTATATAGACAGCAATATTCTTTTTTCTTTCAAAAATTAACCCCTTTTCACTTTTATGCAAAATTCACAGCAACCAAAATCATTCCAGAAACAGCCTATTCCTGTAATCTCCTTTTCTTTCTTTACCTTCCTTTGTAAAAATATCTGGTAAAAATAATGGCTTCACCTTCAAGGTATGTTAAATCACAGTTGGAAGCTAAAGATCAGACACATCCACCTGAAAAAACCCTTTGAAACCCAAGCAGAGATACTTTAACATCCAGAAGGGATAGTGATTCATGTGGCTGCATTTTCTTTTCCTGTTGTATCCCCATGTATTCACCTGTTAGGCTTCCCTGTTCCATCTCAACTCTAAGACCCCAATTAATCAAGAACCTGAATTTACTTCCCGGAAAACGTCCCAAGGCAGAGGGCCCTGGGGCTCTGCAAGACCCATATGATTGCTTTAATTTGCAATATTTTCTGTGTTATTAGTAGCAAATTCATACATTTATTCCCAGAGACCAATGAATTTCTATAAGTGAAGGCAAGTCTAGCAAAAGATTTGATCAGGGGTTTTGTTTACCTACTTTGATAAAGCAATGTGCAGAATAATTCTCCATCCCAAAACCCACAAAAACCTCACTACAAAGTAGCACTGGGGTTTGTCTGTGATTTTGCCCTGTTTCACAGCTCAGTTCTTGTGCTTGTCCTGTTCCAGACAGGATGATTTTCACAAACCATTTTTCCATGTAACAGAACCACTCTTCAAGAGGACAAACCTCACCGTGTTGTGGGGAACATGGAGTCCAACAGGCCATGCTGGGAACAGGGGAATGAGGAGGAGGAAGGGAATGATGAATAAAAATTTATACGAGTGCAGAATTAGGAATGGGAAGGGAGAGAGAGCAAAGGATCAGAAAGTGTACAGACGTCAGAAGTGGCAAAAGTGCTTTAATGAAACTTCAGGATGATTGGAGGGGTGATATATTTGAGGTAGCAAGAAAGAGATATGAAGAAAAACCTTGTCTTCTCATCTTGTCCTTTGCCTTCCTGCTGCAAGTAATAAAACTGACGTGAAGGAATGTCATCTTTTGGCTTCTCCTGGGCTGTCCCCAAAGGCTATCCACCCATGTAAAGGGTTTGCAGCTAGTAATTTAATTTTCAGTCCAAGGTTTAGTTTCCTAAGACAGACCAATCTTATGTAGGGCTTTTGGCAGGCGTCTGAGAAGAGATATTGTGTGAAAAATTGGAATTACCACCCCGAGTGATAGGACTGATGGTAGACAGCAGAAAATCCACTCCCTTCACCTCTCTGTCCTGTCCTCTGGAGACTCAGTGGCAATGAGGAGCTGCTGCTCTGCTCTACACAGGGAGCATAAATATTTCCAGACGGGAAAGGAAAAATCTGCAGCCAAATACAATCCTCGTTACTCTGAGGATATATACAAGCAAATGAAGGGGAAAACAAACATTGCAAGATTATTGCACTCAGCAGGACATACCACCACAAGGGGGGTAAGAATGAAATTGCCTTGAAAAGAAAGTTTAAAAAAAAATCTGAAACTATAAGAAAGTTGGTTTATGCACAACTCTAGCCCATTTCTCAGAGTATATTATATTCCACTGTCTTGTTTTCCCTTTGGGTGTTTATTTGCATTTAAACCAGCCCAACATCTGGTGGAGGACAGAAAGATTGCATGTTTCAATTCCTCTGCTTGGATAGCATCACTTTAGAATAAATGAGTGCCTGAATGCACTGCATTGGGAACTCAGTGATTTGTGTAGTTGGGTTTTACACATTCATTTGGAGAGACAAGTGGGAATTGAAGCAGGTGATGTGGGTAGAACTGCATGTATGGCTAGCTCAACCTGTACTACGTATGCTGAAGAATGAAAAACATGGTGTGTTGCAGGCTAGATAAGAAAACTTTTTAAAATCCTGTCTCTGTGACAACAGAATAGCTTTGAGGAGCACTGCTGATAAATCCCAAGGAACCACACAAACTAGGAAAAAATGGGTAATGTTTGTTATTATCATGGCAATTCTCTGAACACACAGAATTCTATTTGTTACAATACAGTTTCTAGCTCTATTTTGTATAAACAAAACCAATTTGTTCAGCTTCTCTGCCTGTCTTTTGTGTTGGATTTCCAACAAAATTCCCTTAGTCCTGGCAAGTCAAGCAAGAGGCAAGGTGGAGGTGACATGCCAGCTTCCCTGAAGCATCTTAGGGACTACCAATTGCACATCTATCCACCTGCACATAATCCACTTAGGTTTGTCTGCTGCAGACCATGGCATTCTGTTACCTCTCATGTGTTTTCTGCACAGAACTAAAGTATGTCCCATTTTCCCTCATGATCTTGAGTTATTTGGGAGGCTTAGTCAACATAAAAAATTTTATCTTAAGTAGAAACAACTTGGAAGATAATTAAAAAGGAATCAGCTCTCTTAAGTGGATGGACAGAGTCACTGTGGTAAAGATATGAAGTCTAAGTGCATAGCATGGAGAATTCTAGACAGAATAACCTACACAAGAAGCAATGCATGGCAGTCCCTGAAGAGGGGACAGCTGGCAAGCACAGAGTCAAGAATTTAGGTCACCAGTTGCATACAATAAAAAAACCCCAAATCATCCAAAGGTTTTTCTTGCAAACCTACTTACATGTTAAATTGGAAAATTTGCTTTCCTCAAATCTCAGGAAAAGTACCTGTTCTTCCGTTATAAGCAATTTAATCCTCATTAAAAAAAATCATATATCCTTTAATAGACTTTTGCACAGATATATGTTTGTTTTTTTGAACCAACCTCTGGAACTTCCAATGTCCTCCTTGTGATCTGCATAACCCAGGACTTTTTAAACGAAATGCAAAAAAGAGGGGATGCAGCAGGCAGATGTTCAGAGCTGTCTAAGCTCATTCTGGGGCTGAACCACATCTAGTTCCACTTCAGGATATATTGAATATATGGCCAAGCAATGGTTCCCTCCTTTTCTCAGAGAAACAGGAGGAAAAAAAAAGTGGGAGAGGAGACTTGGTAGAGCGCTCTGGTTCAGGAACCTAACATCTGGCCTGGTAGGAGTTTCATCAATTAGAGCAGAGCAAAACAGGAAGCTATGCAAACCGTCTAATAGTTCTGTAACTCTCCCTTTCCCTAAAAAATGCCTCGATTCCATAGGGCACAGAGCTACAGCACAGAACTACGCTGACAAAAATCAGGAAACAAGTTTCAAATTATTTTTTTCAGACACACCGAGGCTTTTTCTGTGCTCAGGACTTTAAAACTAAAAAATCACTGAGAAAACATTTTTCACTTGAGTGTTTCCAATGAGCAACAGTAGTCTTGCTTTCGCTGTCTCAAAATGACACCTCTTTAAATACATCCCTCCAAACAAGGGCAACTTTTTCCTTATTTTTGCTGTAGCAAGTGTCCCTAGAGCTTTTCAATACCAAATCTCCTACTTCCCAGTACATAATCAAAACCAAAACAGCATCAAAGAAATAGCTGGTTTAAAATAAGCACTAACAATGACTGCATGATCTCCTGGTTTGATAGTACCTTTCTTTCCTTGTGGAAAAGGTATTTGTGGGCCTTATGGCAGATGTTTTTATTTTACTGTTGTCTGTTTGATTTCAGAGAGATTTCGCATTTAGTGTATTTCACCAGAGAGGGGCTGTATGGCCTGTGTCTCAAGCAGTTAGGGTAAAAAAAAAAGGGGATCAGGTGATGTTAATTCCTTGGTAGATGTGACAGATAAATAGAAAAGCCTTGAGTGTCCACACTGATAAGGGGTCTGTCATGTCAGGGAATAAGGCAAAGTACAATATTCCTGGAAGTGCTTTAAATTACATTTTCATTCTGACCTACTTTTCCTGCTGTTTTAAAGGTTTGCTTGGTGATGACAAGGATGAAACTAAGAGTGACTGATAAGAAATCTAGCTTAGGAAAATTAAGCCTATCTTGTCCTGGTGGCTCTGACTGAAAATAATGCCTGATTTACTATGATTCTTCATTCATATTTATTTAGTCCTGTTGCTGTAAGCCTTGGTTCTCTGAGCATTATCTGCAGGAGCCTGTCAAAAATTGCAAATAATCCTCTATTGAAAAAACACTTTTATAGTAGGAGCTCCCCAACTTTAACCATGTTAAACACTTAAAAATGAGATTTTTGGTGGCGCAGCATTGTTTTTTGGGCCTAGTTTTGCATCAGTTATGACTGTGATAACCTGTTATAGGATCTTGTCTGACATGAGTTTCCAGCTCTTCTCTTGCTTTCCCAACATTCAGAAATGCAAACTTCCAAACCATTCCAGCTGCTGACCACAGCTCAAATTCATTCCATGGGACTCCATTCCACAAGATATTTTACCTCCTGCCCTGGAAACCAACTTCATTCCATATCCCCTTTTCTCTTGAATATGAGAGAAAGAGATGCCCTTCTAGAACATCTTACAAGGCATGGCCAATTTCTCACTATCCTTTGAGGTGCCTCCTGACACCTGAAGAAATGAAACACCTGAGTCAGACACTAAAGAGAGGCAGGACAAATTTAGGTCTTTGGTTCCAACTCCACTACACAGCGAGCCCCTTCCCAGGGCTGCTGCTGAGTTCCAGCTGCTGGTTTGTGCTGAAGGTCAACAGAAAATATTTCTGGGAACATGGCACAATTCCAATTTTCTTATTTTTTGGAAGGAAAAAATAAGGAAAACTAATAGACATCACTAAATAGCAGTCACTCACGCTGGAAAACTGAATGAGAAACAAGCCTCTTGCACATGGGAGAGTCTCAGAAAAAACTGCAGGTTCAAGTGTGCAGTGTCTTGAATTTCATCAAAGCACAGGAAATACATCCTAAGGATAAAACATAAACAGGAATATGGTGGAGAAGGTCACTAAGATGTTGTGTACTAAATCCCAGCAACCAGAAAAAGAAACAATGGGTTGTTTTTTCCATTTCATTGTTTTCTCCCTGCATAGACATCCAATCAGCTCCTGCTGGGTTCAGCAACTTCCTCTGTGTCTTGAACATCTACAGGAATTAAGGTTCTCTAGAACTTTTGGTTCACTTTTAAATTCCAGTTCCAGGAAGCATAATTTTGTATATCACCTCCATTAAACTGGGCTACAATTCAGTCAAGACTTTCCAGTTCTAGGTACTAATATTGGTGGTTTCAGTTTACAGACTATAACATGGGGTTAGAGGAAAGCTCAACACCTGCATTTACATAATTACTTTTTAATTATGCCAGATCTTTTCAGGAAGAATATTCCAAATATATGTATGACTTTAAATAGTCTTAAAATAATGCCTGCTAAATGAGCTCCCAGGGATATACAGAGAAATTTTAAAAAAATAAAAATCAATGGGGTTTTGTACAGTTTGCTTTGATTTTAAACTTTCAGGGAATGCTGTGGATAGGGATGTTAGTAAAGGAAACAAAACTGTGGCCACAAAGTTCTTGTGTACCAGAATAATGAAAGATATAAATTTGAGTGGACTAACATCCACAACAATTACATGACTTGAATAGTAGATAGATAAGGACTATAAAATTAGAATAGTTCCTTAAGCAACTGCATTATATGGAAACATTCCTACTGAGGTATAAATTGGCACTGTAAAAAGAGCAGCAGGTGCTAAAGCAAATCCCACTCTCATTTATTCAAGATGAAATCTTGCCAAACCACATACATGTCAAATTTGCTGCTCCCAGTAATACTGGGAACTGTTCTATTAAGGGCTGACTTCCACAGGCAGAGAAACCTGGAGAAACCCTGTGTTGTTTTCCTGCAGCCAGGCACAGCCAATTGGACCTGCAGGAAAATGAGTGTCCTCCAAGCTTGCAGAGCACTGACTGTTTGTTAAGCCCCATGTGGTACCAGGCACTCCTCCAGAACTAGGGAGTGTAGCAAAGTGATTATGGGATTCTGTGACTGATGGCTCCATCACATGTCTGAAATCCATGGCTCACATAGCCACGCTTCAGTGATGGGTACTGGTGTGTCTGCAGAAAATGCAAAGGAATTTGCATTTTAATGTAGCTCAACCAACAGCAGAAAAGGGTTAAGGCTAGTCATCTTAATTTGCAGTGTGCAAAATAAGTGCCTAAAGACAATAGCCACAGCTTGATGTTATGTGTGCTGATTTAATATGGCATCTGAGCCTCTACTGTGGAAAAATCCTCAGTGGTCTGGTTAAACCACATACCCTCAGGCTCCCTGACTTTTAGGTATCTGTTCACACTGAGTCTCAGCTTTCTGCTGTTCATTTTCACTGTTTCTTCTGTTGCCTTTGGCTATCAGCTTGGTGTGTGCTTTAAAAAGGCAGCATTGCCTCTAAGGATATTTCAGGCTTTTCTTCTCTGCAAGATTAGACAACTTCCACTCTATTCCTTAACTAGAGAAAAAAGGCTACTCTTTTAGCCTTTCCATCCTTTTAAGGACTAGCATTCCCTTATTCCTCCATTTCTTCTCTCTTATTTACCATGGCCATCAGTGTAATACTTTAAGTGCTCTCTTTTCAGAATGCAAAGGTTTTAAGACCACTCATCTAGATTCTAAAATAAGGTTTCACCCTGCTGCCTTATGTGAAAGAACTTGGGTTTTAGTGGCTAGCTTCTCCCCCTTGCCAAAATCCTCCTGCAGCTTTCCTGAGGAAGTGCTTCCTCCTCTGGAGTGCTGGTTCATTGGGTCTACAGCTTCTTTTCAGACAAATGAGATGGGCTGTGCTTTCAGCCTGCAGTCCAGGTAGCCATGAAGGAGGCAGCAGAGGCTTTTGGGGTGAAGCACTTTGCCATGAGTAAGCCATGGTTATGGAAGCCATATTTCTGTTTTCTCAACACAAGTTAATAAATCATGAGAGTACACCTCTCATGAGCTCTCATAAACCATAACATTTAAAGTTATATAGATTATAGACACTGAGAATGTCCCTGAAGTTGCCCATGGCCCGTTCTTAGAGAGAGGTACATACCTACTGTTTTTCCATAGGGTAGGTTCTAACATACAACAATATTTCTCTGACTTGTTCAGTCTTAGTAAAATAAACAACAACATCATCAACAACAACAACAAAAAACCAACCACAACAACAAAAACCCAAAACCACAAAAAAACCTGGAGAAGAGCAGGGAAGCAGATATCAGTCCACAATCAAGAATGTGAACTATACGGTGTCCTTTTCTCCCTCCATGTCTTGAAATTAAAAAAAGTTGGTTGGAAAATGCTGTTAGCACAGACAAGCACTGAGCACAAGAGAAGCCAAAAAAAACATTCCAACACCATTCCCCTTCCAGTGTTCAGATCACTAAGAAAAAGATCTTTTAAATCAAAATGTTTTCCCCCTTCAGGCTAATTTACACAAGCAAAAATCCCAGACCTTTGAAACCACACAGGGAAGCATTAAAGTAAATGATTTGTTGGGAAACCAGAGAAAGGAAGCCTGGTTCCTGCTGTTGCAAGTGGGAGAACCCTGGAAACTGTCTCATTATGTTATCAATATTGATCCTGGAACCAGTTAGGATTCTCCCTTTGAGAGGTTTTTCTAGAGCTCTTTTCTGCTGGTTTGCAGTTTTCTCCCATTTACGAGCCTAAATTATTATCTTTATTTTGCCATTGCTTTGCTCCTGCCCGTTTTACTTCTCTGTTTCACAGCTTCTTCCAAATAAAACCACCATCCTGGATCTTTGTCAACTGGCAATTTGAGACAGATTTCATTTCAGGCCTGGTCTAGGGCCTATTTAAGTCAACAGGAGCCTCTGCTGAGTTCAGTATGCTTTCCAAGTGGGCCTTTATAGGCCATCCCTGCAGTCAGCTGGATGTTAGAGTTCTATGTTGATAAACCACTGTGCCTTACAAAATTATACTGCAACTTACAGACTGCAGAACCCTTCATTTACCAGCTTTTGCTAGCCAGTTGAGGAAGGAAAGATAGGGAGGCAGAATATCCAACATTACAGTAAGAGATGGGATCTCACAGACAAGAATAAAAGGCAGAAAGTGCAGAGTAACACTTCATTATGAAGGCATTATGGTGACATTACCTCTGGAATTATTTTACTGCCATTTGTCTTCATTTCACTCCTCTGGTCACTTGGGCACTGCATAAAACCAACATTCCTGGGAAGAAAAACAAACCAAAGGTTCTTTTCATGTTTTTTTCATATACCTACAACACACACTTTTTTAATCAGCTGTAAGAGGGAAGGGATACCCTCTATTCTCCCAAGGTGACATTACCCTCAATTATATTTAACTATTTCAAAGATGTAGAGCTATTTGTTTGCTATCAAGTACATAAGGGGTCCCTCATTCTAGCTTTTTAGAGTTTTTCTCAAGTGTCACCAAATAAAGCTCTATTTCACAGTCATAAAGCAATCACTTGACTTGTAGTGATAAAACCACTTCACCATAGGAGGTCAAAATAACACACTTTTAGAAGTAACAAAGCTGTTGTCAGTGGATTGTTTGACTGACATCACAGACTGTAGAAACTTAAGGGATGATTCATGGAGATAAAGCAGTCACATAATATGAAGCAGCAGATTGTCTCAAGTTACAGAAGTAACTTGAGACAAAAGTGGCTTGAGACGCAAACAAGCTGCAGGGAAGAGATTGGCTCAGTTCAGGATTTAATGTGACCTAAACCCAGCGCAACAAAAGGGAAAGTAGAAATGGTGAGAGCTGGAACATCACAGTGGTAAGGTAAGCCCCAGCAAATCTAAGTATACAAAATCTACACTAACTCAAAAATTTCTTAGCAGTCTTCCCAGAAGAGTTAGGCCTGTTTGTTCCCTTCCTCTCTAACCCCACACACAGTTAAGGAGTTGATTTAACTATTTAAATGTTTGCAATCATTAACCTTTCAATAAAAACACAGCTTCAGCTTATTAAGCTCATTAGCCTGTAACAAATGAAGCTTTTGAACATGCCAAGGAGGAAAATATAACTGAATTCAGAAAGCAATTAGGTGCATTTGGAGAGGATGATAGATCTCTTGAGGACTGTTCAGCACCGAGATGTAGATACAGTCTCTGATTCAGGAGGTCCCTAGGCTGCAGGGTGTGGGTTATATTGAGGGAACACCACACTTGTTTTTCTGGCTCTTACTCTCTGTCTTACTCTGTGGCCTCTGGGTCAGGTAGTTCTCTGATCTGCAGCTCTCTTATGCACTATTAATGCATGACCAACAGCCACACACAGTGTCAAACTAGCCACGAGAAAGTAGGAAAAACTTTGGTTTTCACCTCACAAACTGAAGAGTGCAGTGATACAAACTCTAGAGCTGAAGCTCTCCACAGGTCTTACTGTTGACCAAAGAATGAATGCTACTCAGCATGGAACATAAAAGCTTACTCAGCAGAAGCTGCTACCAGACTAATTAGCAACCACACACAACTGTCACAAAGCATCTCAAGCCTTTGATTTTTTTCCTTGTCATTTTTCTTTTCTTTTTTTTTTTTTTTTCATGGAAGCAGGAGCACCCTTGAAACAGATTTGCCCCAACTACAATCATAGAGGACCAGTCCTCAGTGTCTTGCAAACCTAGGCTCTGTCAGGAAGGACAGAGTATCACTGTGCATTTTATAATTTCAGACCATGTGTTGTTTTCTCGGAGGATCACTCTTCTTATCAAAGCTCTTTACAACATCTTCAGGACATCCCTCCTCTCTTCCCCCCAGGATCTCTCTCAGGACCAAAGCTTCACATGCGCAGATTTCAACTCTGCCAAATGTTTTTCAGGAGCCTGCTTCAAATATCAGCAGTATAGTTACAGGTGAAGTTTTCAGTAGTCAGATGGCACAATTGCCTGACAGACTGAAAGCAACAGCAAAAGAATAGGGAGCTATTCAAGCTACTTCTATGATTAGTGAGAGGTAAACAGTATAAATCCACTTCCAGCATAGTTTTTATTCCAGTTTTCATGCTTGCCATGTGCTCTACAAATTTCATATCTTCAGTCTTGTGTGCTCTTAATGCCCCAGAGCAAGCAATGTTATTGCTCAAGTAAATGCTAAATCTCAAGGAACCACTCAAAATCACTGAGCTGCCTGTGCATCTGTTTTATCCCAAAGAAAGTTAAGGAAGAAAAAAAAACTAAGTGAAACGTTTTGTTCTGGGTCATTCAACCTGAGTTCTGTTTACTGAACTGCAGCCTTGTGCCTGAGAAAATGTTAGTGGCAGGGATTATCTATCTGTACTGTCCACGATGCCACATGGGTTTAAAACTCAGAAAAAGCACTAGAGTAAGAGATCTCTCTGCCATCAGGCCAAGCATGGTTTGGATCATGTTCATTCTGACAGGTTTTTATTGGCATACACAAGCCACTTACACGAAGGAAAAAGCTGTGTGCTTCAATCTCCTCTGTGTGGCAGGTATCAATGCCACACGTGCCAGCTGTGGCCAGAACAAAAAGTAGGCACATGTTTGTATTCTGTTTCAAGATCTTCATCTTGTGGAAAGTTGTCTGCAAATCTCGATTTAACTTTCTGAGGTTTCAGATTTTATGTATCACTGCATAAATTTCTCACTGTCCCCACCCAACTCACACCATGCAGATGGTCTCAAACATAGCATGGTTGCTTTTACAAAAGAGTATTCACATCTAGACTGTGACAAACTACTGCACAAGAAAGGCTTAAGAATGGTACTTGGAGCCTTAAAGTTCAGGTGTATTGGAGGGTTTTCCCCCTAATTTCCCGAGATATCATTTGAGGAGAAAATGGTATTGTTGATTTTAAAAGGGCAGATTTCACAAGCAGATTAACATGCTCCATATGCCTGGTCAGTTTGTTGAAGAGCCCAAAATGTGCATCTGTTGAATATAATGAACAAGGAATGATAGATGATGTCTCACACTCCCCAGCTTGTAATTGACAGGAGGAAGAGGCTCAGGAGTAGAGAGTGGGGAGAGCATCCTTCAGTCACAAACCCTTGATGTGGAGATGTCAGTTGCTCAAAAGAGGTTTTAACATCTCTGGCAAGAGGACTGCAAGGGAATGGAGAAGTAAGAAAAACAAAGCACTGGAAGGGCATTTTAACATTTTGTTAGTCAAATGAGTGGATAAATGATGACTGTATATTGGATGGCAGTGGGAGGGTTATAAACATTACAGAGACAATTGCCGCTAAATGAGGTGTATCCCAGGCAGCTGTCCTGATGCATTAGGAGGCTGTTTTCAAAAGAAAAGATTATCCCATCAGCATTAAAACAAAACAAAACAAAAGGAGCTCTTCCACACAGCTCACACGCCATGAATAACTCAGCAGCCTGTGAGTCAAACCCTTCCAGAAGCAAGCTGGGTTCTGTCTGCCTCCTTTTGGGCATTATTTTAGCATGGATGTGAGCTCTCTGTAAACCTTAATTATCAAAGCAGCCGTATAAACAAACTAGCCTGTCTTGTTTATTGGGACTTTGGTCTTTTATGCCTCTATGATCTATATGTGACAAATCTGAGAGCCTCCATGCTGGCCCAACCACTTGGTTGATGATTCTCTAACTGTATTGCTCTGATCCCCGACATTATTGCTTTCTTTCAAGGTCCCTTTTGTTTTTTCTTTATGTTTTTTTCTTTTTCTTCCATGCCATATAGATATCTGAGCTTTCTGTATTTCTTCAGTAGAAATTTCCAGCATGCTGATTTAAATGCTGCGCTGTCTGAGGAAGAAATACATTAGCAGTGCTTGTTTTGTTACTATTAACAATATATTCAGTTAATTCAGAGCACTTTTCTCCAGTGTGCTTCAGATTGCATTATTTCACAGCAAAGAAAACTGAGACAGAGATAAACACAACATCTTGTCCTGGGAAATAGTGCCACAAATGAACTACTATTGAAGATTTCTTAATTGTAATGGAGTGACCTGTCCAGAAACTCTGCTTTTCTTTGGCATGTGGGGAAATTATGGCCTAAAACTACTTTGGTTGCTACTTCAGTGAAATATTCTTACTTCTGAAACCAAGCTCATAACCAATACTCCTTCATGTCCTTATTATGCTAGAAGCCTCAATAATGCTGACTTCATGGAATTGAAAGACTGGATCTTCCCCATTGCATTAACTGATGGATGCTGGCAGAAGGTTTTCAAGCCACATTTCTTCTCCAGTAGTCAGTAGATCAATAGTGATCCATGGTTCTCCCTCAGGTGTTCCACAGAATGATTGCAAATCCCTTTTAACCACCAAAAAATGTGTCCAGGCATAGCAACACAAAATCAAAGTAAAGGAAGAGGCAAAGTCTACAACTAAGTTTTTCTTGACTGAAAGTGAAATCTATTCTGGCATAAGATGGTACATGGTGTTTTATCTAAAACACTTCACTTGCTACAGAGCGAGTTGTCTCAAAGATTTGTAAACTGGCTATCCTCCTAGGAGTGCTGAGAGGTAGGATGCAGAGATTCTGCCACTGTACAGCCCATCACCTTGGAAAGGAATGAGAACAACCTGCTGTTTACTGCTTTGACAAGAGAGAGCTGTGTCAGAGGGAATGTTGCTATATCCCTCCGAAATGCCAAGATTGTCTGGAGCAAAAGATCATCTCAGTAGGATGGACTGCATAAACATAAACAGTTTGCATAAGCACAGTACTGCTTTCTGTGAGCATTATTGCTGCTGTTTGTGCTACAATAGCATCCAGATCTGCTCCAGGGAATCCTGGTCTGCTGTGCACACTGCAGCCATCTCATGGAGTAAGAAGCATCTCTGCCCCCAGGGCACTGGAGCCAGGTGGGCAAAGGGAAATATAACAGCTGAAGCACAAAAAAAAGCTGGCCCATGTTTTGGGGAGACACTGACCATTTAGGATAAAGCTCAATTCAGAATAAAAGCCTTGTAAACCAACTTGTAATATGTTGCATTTCCTGTCAAATAGGTGTTGGACTATAGACAGAGCTGGCCCAGCTGCATCTGGAAAGTAAAATAATGCAGCCTTCTCCAAAGAGCTGGTCAGCAGCAGCTGCAGCAGGAGAGATGAGCTTCCTGAGGGAGCTGGTCTCCACCAAACTGGTTTGCTTCCCCCTTCAGCAGTGTCCTGTGCAGCCCTGCAGCAAACCTCCCTCAGGGCACAGCAGGCACTCAGCAGCCTCATGCCCACCTCCACCTCTGCACCCTTTGGGTGCCCAGACAGTGTTTGGACTGGGCCCAGCAGAAGAGGATGGAAAGACTGTGTGTTCCTTCTAAAACAGTGCCAGTGTGTTGACCTCCACTCTTGACTTTCAGAAGTCCCTTTTGGAGACATCTGATGCAGGGAAAGCAGCAGAAATGAAATTCTGGCATAGGCTTGGAAAGAGTGATAGTGGCAGTGCAGGAGAAAGTCTTTAAACAGATAGAAGGAAGCATGTTCCTTGTTATTGAAAATAACTGGGCTTCCATCTACAGTCCACTATGCCCTACTAGGGGAACTCCATAGGGGTGTTGCCAAAAGAATGTAATGAAAATCTCCCACTTCTCCAGGTAGTAGAGCAGCTGCACTGCTTAAGAACAGGAAGGACCCTTGGCTTCACTGTATTCTGCCTTTCCATGTAGCTGGGAGGAGGGAATGGGAATTGCTTTCTCCATTGCATATCCTTTGAAAATTATAATTTTCCTGTAGGATGGCCTCCATCAAAAAATTCACCTGAAATAATTTTCTTTCTTTTTGCTCCTCTGCCCCACTTTCTCTCACTTTCTTCAGCAGCTGAACACAAGACCACCTCAACATGGAAACAAAACTGATTTTTTTCTTTTATTTTGAGAAATAAAACCTTATAATTCATTTGATTAAACCTTCTGTTTTACAGGGAAATTAATTCCTCCTTCAACCCCCCTTCATTTAATAGCAGACACTAGAAAAATACTCATTCCCTCCAAACCTGACAGGTGCCACCAGAGTGTGAGAAGGAACCACTATTTCTTTCAATACAGTCTTTTTTTAAACATGCTTAAAAATGGAAGCATTTATTCATCCATCAATTGAAAAGTTCATTTCTTCCTGGTGCCCTTCATCCCACTTTCAGGGCTACCAAGCCAACGGTGGCTGTGTAACATAGCTGACTTTGCTATAAATAAGAGCTGAGGAAATGGAAGAAATTAAGAACTCCTTCAGCCCTAAGGCTAAGTATCACTTTCCTATTTGTTTTCTTTGTATACTAGGCTTAATACTTTTTCTCAGCTGGGTAGAGAAGCTAATATAGTACATAATCAGAGGGAAAGTATTGCCTTACAGAAATCTCATTTCTTATCATGCTTGAAGTTTCAGTGGATACTGGAAATACTTTACTTTTTTCATAGTATGTGGGCAGAATAGGGAAGAAACAACACAAGGGAATAAATATTTTCAGGAGTAGAGTCTCGTTTGTATTAAGGACTCTAAGCACTGGAAGTGAAAGGAGACTCAATCTTCCTCCCCATGCTACCTCGTTGCTGAAGTCCAAGTAATTTTCATGGAAGAACTCAGCACAAAACCTTAAATGCACCCTGTCTCTGCCATTCATTTAGTGATGGACATTCATAGTCCACCAACAGTACTCATTTTCCAATCACAGCAATGATGTGAAGCTGTCTCCTTTTCTACAATATGTGTCTTACTCCCCTGTCTCCACAGGGTCCATCCTTTCTGTGTGATTGGTGGGTCTGCAGGACACATCTGTCTGGATGGACTGGTCTGCAAGAATGCAGCCTGTGAGTTATAACCTACTCACAAAGAACCTGTCTCTCCAAAATGGGTCAGGAGTCCAATAGAGAACAAGAGCAGAGCACTCCCCTTTAACCTGATGATTTTCACAATTCATCTACTCATAATTTGTGTGTGGTTTAAAAAAAAGAGAAAAATGTTCAGATAAAGACACTCACATTAGGAGAGAATCTAGTTAATCAATATAGCTCCTATCCTTTCAGGAGTCTTTTAAAAAGCTGTAAATATCATAACAGAAGAAGGCAATTAAAAAAAAAAAGAACTGAGCATGAATCAAATATTCATCAGTTTGAGTAGAAATTGATAAAACATAAACCACACAATCTCTGTCCTCCAAGCCAAGCCTCAAGACTCCCCTTCAGTCTCAGCTGTATTGGAGGGCAGACAGAGCTCAGCCAGACACATCACCTGGCTTGTGAACAAATTTGTGCACTAATTATCTAGTTATCTAAATTAAATGAAAGTCTGAGATGAAAAATGGGGTGTAAAAGAACAGAAGCAAAGATGAGAAGTCCTTTTACTTGTTCAGCCAAAACCCTTCCTAGTAAGTTTTTGGTCTTTGGTACTTTCCATGTTAGACAGTAAAGATCTGCAGTAGAGAGCTTCCATGGAGGCAATTTTTGCCTCAGGGCTACACTCCAGAGTCAGAACTGTCCTACTTTCTCCTGGGGGGATTGTAGAGGGCCCTGGGTGACACCAGGGAGTTGGGCATGGTAGTGTCAGCCACAGGAGCACCCCCTCCCTAAAGAGACAAAGACCCTTGCTATATCACAACAAACCATGCACAGTGCCAGGTACTCATCTTGCTCTGAAGGTAAAACAAACAAAAATAACTGCAGACACTGTCCACAGCTCTCACATTAGCTATTATTTCAGTTGCCAAGAAACTCTGAGCATTGCTGCAAGGATAAAGGACAGATGCTATAGGAGAGGCTGGGGGTCATGCTCAGACCAACCACTGCAAACGTGGAAATGGGTCTAGCATAGGGAAATTCATGTGGATGAATTCATACAATTCTGTGATAATTCATATACCCCATATTCAAAATCCTATCATATAGTGCATAACACTGAACGTGGCTCCCTGTACCTCCTGCTGATGAGGGAAAGCAGGATTGCAAGCTTACACACCCCTACTAGATCCACTGGACTACAACTTCTTTTTTCTCTACAGCATGTGGAATTGAAATAAAATGGAGTTTATTTTAGTGTTTAAAGTGCCACCATACAGCTCAGAAAATGTCTGATTATTTATCTGAGGCAACACAGGTGATGAAGTAAAACACAGACTTGTACTGACCCCTTTTATGTAACCAACAACACCTAAACATCTTCCAAACAAGGTTTGAAGGACAAGAATTTATTTTAATCTATTAAATATCTTTGATCTTTTCTTAAAGATGTAAAGGTTGTTCTTGTTGCTTTCAATGTATATTTTAGCTCTATTTTTCGTATAGAGGGAATATTGAACAGTATTGCCACATTTGCAACGTAAGATGTTGTTTGCAAGCCTTTATTTTCCCCTGAAATCTCAGAAGCCTGTAGATATCTGATTTTGCCATATTCTTAGATATTCATTCACACACTCTATCTCTAGTTTCCAACATTTCAGAAGCAACTGGAAAATTCTAATCTTCCTTTCCACTCCTTTTTCTTCTCATGAACAGCAACAGAAAACAAGTCAAAAGATCACAATGTGACTTTTTAAAACCTTCTGACTACTGAGCTAACATCACGAACTGTCTGGCAAGGGTTTGACTTGGGATTTATCCTTGTCTCAGCTTGGCAGTGTACGTGCTGGTCTACTTGTTATAGCAGGCAGATGTATGATTCTCAGAGCACTTTCCTGTACTTCTCCCTGAATTGGTCAATGCTTCACAGAAGCTGGGGGAGAGAAGTCCCTAAAAGTCTGTGCCTTGTGGAGCTGCATGCTTCTAGCAGTGCACTACTCATGGGAGGAAAGGGAAAAGATGGGTATCATCAGGCTTTCAGTGCAATCTGAACCACGTGGGAGTAACTGCCCTTGCTTAAAGGAGATCCTTACAGTTAGTAATAAGGAAACCAAAAAGCCCTGCAGAGTGGCTTACTCTGGAGGTTATGCCATGAGAAGCCATGGGCTATGAGCCTGATTAACAATAATGACTCAGAGCCAGGATCTTTCCTTTGCACTGAAGTCCTATTTGTCTCCAGCATAAGTGACTGGTGTTGAAAGCCCCCGACTGGATTCACTAGGAAAAATGCACTGCCTGCAGGTGGATCTAAATTGATGATGCACACTACATATCCTTGGGAAGGGAGGCAGGAAGGAAGGCAGGAAGGCAGGAAGGAAGGAAGGCAGGAAGGAAGGAAGGAAGGAAGGAAGGAGGGAAGGAAGGAAGGAAGGGGAATCTCATATTCAGGTATGGTCAAAATGGAAAATTATGAAGTGGGGATCATGAAGGGGTAAACAGTGAATTTGAGGCGCAAACAATGCATCACATTAACTACAGAAACAAATTTTTTTTGTCTTGGAATTTCCTTCTCTTATACAGATATTTTTTGTTTTCTTTAGTCATTTTCTAATCCCTATTTCAGGAAACCCTATGGAAAGCATTCCTGTTCAGACTGCCTGGCAGTCGCCTTTTCCCCATTGAGCTGGGCCTTTGTGAAAGGCTGGCTCCTACCTAGATCAGTTGCAAAACAAACAGAGCTCAGTTTTTGGAAGTGACTTTTTTATCCCATCACAAGCAATTTACCTTTGCAGCCATGTGGGAGCTCAATGTATTCTTGAGGAGGGAGGGAAGAACACTGTGCAGAAAAACCAGCTAGTGAGCTCTCCTAGGAAAACATGCCCCTGCTTCCTGCCCACAGCCCCACACTCATCTCTGAGCCCGGCCACGAGGCTGCACAGCTGCCATGGGGCACAAAGTCAGGGCTTCCTGTGCCATCATTTCTGCCACTCCGGGTTGCACTGTGGCTCAGAACTGCTCCCCGAGCAGCTCCATCAAGCTGCTAATGCCAACCAAGTAAATAATGCATGCCTCAACTTTGGGTTAAATATACATTAGTCTGATAGAGCGTAACAGCCACCAAGTCTGTTGCGCTAAGCAGTCCTCAGCTGTATATTTACCGGATCAATGGAGTGCTTAGAGCTTTGACACATAAATCAGTATTTACGTAACTTTTCAAATAGCTATTAGAAGTAAAAAAGCATTGCTGTCCATATATAGCAATTATATGGAATGAAACCTTCTTCTCTCTTGTGTTGTTTGTTTTTTTTTTTTTTTCAGGAGTCCCCAGAGCCCTGATCAGCAAAGGCCTTTAAACACAACTGAGTGAGATGAAGTCAGTGTCTGAGCTCCACTCATTTCAAGCATGACTTCAGCAGAATATGGAAGGATACTCAAAGGATCAAACATATTCCCTTGGTATCCTTTCAGAGCAGCTGACACTCCCCAGGGCACTTGAATTATGTCTTGTTTTTTGTATGAGAAGAAAATTAAAATAGTGTGATGCTGGTCTGCTCACTCTGGAGCACTGGAGTTGGAGGAGGCAAGCGATTCTGTCACTCAGGCCATTGACACAGAATAGGAGGTTCCAGTGATTGTGGACATTCTCTGGGAAAACTCTTAGGAATCTACATGGTGGATTCTGGACTGAAATTCACTACTATTGAGGCTACAAGTGATCTGGTCTTGCAGGTGAATCAGGTCATAAGATTTCTTCTTTCAGCCTTTTCTGTTAGTAAGTAGGATGGTGGTTAGGTAAAGAATTTCATCTCTTCTTTTTCCAAAGACATCAGATATAAAATTTGGAGTAGCAGATATCTGCAGCATTTTGAGTTTAAGACAAAGCAAAAGCTGTCCCTAAATTTCAGGGGATATTGCCATTTATGAGATGATGATTCCAGCTTGTCCACAATTTCTTCATTGGCTAGGATCTGGGAAAAGGTGACATGAAAAGAAACAAGCAGTCCAGGTCTCTTTGAGCTTGACTGTCAATGACAACACTCAACATTGCACAATTAACTCTAGGTCTCCAGAGTCCTGACTCTCATTTTCCATGTCAAAGCGTCAATTGTTTGATGTTTCTTGTTCCAGACCCCAGTTGTGTTGATTGTGGCCTTTGTACACTGCTCTGCTACAACCATTTGAATAATTAATGTCTTATACAAAGATTAGCACAATCTGCATAAATAAATAAGAAATTGTAATAAACAGCATGTCTGGCAGCAAAATATTGGTTTAAGAATTCTAATAATGATCATGATTTATTAATGCCCTTGTCAGCATCTGTTGCTGAAAACATTATGTATGCCTCAGTAGGATTTGCCTTTATTTGTTGAATGTAAGTCAGATAGACAACAATCATTTAATGAAACGTATTACGGTTTCTGAATCCCATCTTTTTAATGACTAAGGGAGAAGTTCCTCATGCCATCTCTGAATCTGCCCTTTCTGTATAACTTTATTATTAGCAATGAAAAACCTCTCTAAATTAATTTCTCAGTCTGTGTACTGTACTCTTTCAGCTTCCATGGTCAGGCAAATCCAGCCCAACAAAGCTGATTTGGATATTTCAATGCCTGATTGTGAATTGAAGAGTATCATGATATTTTTATATAAATCTCTCCGAAGGAGGAACAAGCAGAGGTGGGACTGCTCAGAAGTGGATAAACATCAGTTTTCCCATTCAGCTAGTCCTATTACCATTTCTAGGGAAACTACTGATGTTAAAAGTGGACTAAAATGAGGAATGGATCATGGTGCTCATTTAGTCTATTTTACAATCACAACTGATATTTGCATTTTGATTTGCATCTTTTTTACACTTTCAGATGTCCTGTCATCTACCTCGATGTTCTCTCCAGGCATTTACTAGGGATCAACAAAGGAAAAAAATCCAAAAAATCCAAACCCAAAAGAATCACTGTTATTTTCACACATGGTGGACAAGAGAAGCTAAATTCTGCAGAATTTAAAATTCTTTTTTTATTCTAATTTTCATTGCAAAAGATCCTTAATTGCTTTAAGGTAGGGCTGACTAAAAATCAAATTTTTACAGCCACTGTGGAAATGACACTTCTTATAACTTTTGCAGTATCTTCACTCCCCATGAGATGTAGCTTTTTTGGGTGTGAAAAAGTGCAGTGGCTGAAGTTTTAGATATACTGGATTCCCATTCCCTCCAAAAACTGAAATTTCATGGTTTAATCATTGAACATTAAGGCATGAGAAAGAAATGTCTTGTCCTCTCCTGTGTTTAAGTACTGAAATATCTTGGGTGGGATGGAGTCCACCTCTCACCCATCCTGCTACTCCACATTTCCTATCAGCTGTAGAGTACATTTCCTGTTTCCCCATCTTGCATGCTGAGTCTTGGCTATCCCATATGAGTTAAACTAGGTCCAGTTTCCTGCCAATCAGAAGAAGAAAAACCTTAGCTTTCCCCTCCCGAAGCAAGCACAGGTGTGGCATCCATAGCACAGCAGTGAAGAGTATAACATGAGTGAGAGAAGGTGGGAGCAAATATCCTCGGACACTTCTGTGTTGCCTTGAGGCAGAGTGCCCATAGGCTGATGAAAGTAGGATGAGCAGGAAATAGCAAATGGAAGGAGCCCTAAGAAAACTGATTTTCAGATGCCCAAGTATCTTTCAAACCTTTAGGATCTCAGCCTAGTGCTTTGAGACCAGGATTAAAAGTTTGCTGTCTTTCCAGCCACATCAGCAATTAGCACCTCAGACTAGAAAATGCTGGACAAAGTGATCCATTGATGTGTTAGTCAGAAGCCTTACAGCAAATCCAATGTACAGCAGAAGATTTTCCAATGCAGTAGAAGCCTGTTAAACAGATTGCACTGGTGTACAGAAATGTCATTTTCTTAAGAGCCTTACAACACAGATAAATAGTGGCTTAAGGACAGAGGTGGTCTTTGCTGAACCTCATACATTCTCCTGATCTCTGTGAACCCTGCTCTCCAGAGCTTTATTCCAGATATTCATACAGCACTTCTTAGATAAACAATAACAAAAAATTGGTCTTTCCTGGGGCACATCAACCCTCTTGTTACATTTATTTCTCTATATCTTTTGAAAGGTCTTTTTTTTTTTCCAAAGGCATTTAATGAAATACCACTTGGTGTGATAACCTCTTTATTTATGTATTGTACTTTACCTTTAGATCTCATGTGTGTTTAGACTCCTAAAAAGTTTATACCTTCAACAGATATTTTTTTCTTAAGGAGACATCTTAATTGTCTAATTGCTAATTATATTGTTAAAGATCTGATTTTTTAAGCTGTTGGAAACTCGATTTTTGTAGTAAGGAGCAGCAGAAACATTCTTCAGAAAAAAAAGACATGACATGTACAAGTTGTAGGGAAGTGCAATACTAAGACTGGCAAGCACTGAACATTGCTATGCTGCTCTTCTATTGCTGCTCTTGTTGAGGAAAGTCAGCAGGCAATAAAGATATGGGAAGATACAACTGGTGCTCAAATAAGGGTGATGCCTTTTCAGTATCTCAGGGAAAAGCCACCAAGCACATGGAGCAGAGGGGAACAGTTGCACTTTCAGTGTCACCAGGACAAATACAGCAACTACTGAAAAGGAAAGCAAAACAAGCAACAAGATTTAGCTGCCTTCGTTGTGGTTTTTCTAAATAAAATCCCCAGCACACAGATGAAATTGGAAAGATAAAGTAACAAAGCTTGTTCAGGTAACTTAAGAAAGTTTTAGAAATCTTGGAAGGATTAGTGGATAGAAGTAGACAATTTTTTACATGGCATTTCTCCTTGCATTGTGTTGCAACTGTTGCTAAGCAAAGTGCAAGATGTTTTATATTGTCATGTAAGATTTATGTGGTAAAATTTTATGTAGTGCTTGTCCATATTAAACACTGGAACTATCAATTAAATATCAAACTATACTTGACTTCAATCCTAAATGCTTGTACAAACACAATACAAATTTGGAATAATTTAGCCTTACTTCCCCTTTCTCCCTGTCTCCTCTTGCTTTCACATTAAAACTCATTATAAGAGGAGGAGCTAATTTTTTTTTTCTGCTTGAAGTCTGGTGATTCATTGGGCTTTACATCACCAGTTAAACATTCTTCCCTTTAAAATCAATGACTGAGGATTGAAGTCTTACTTCACTCTGAAAAGTCTGAAACTGAAGTTTTAATTATGGCTTGAAGTAATGTAATTGTGGATTTTAGTGGCTCGTACATCTATCTCTTTGACAGGTCATCTGAATTTGTTGAAAGTTTTGAAAGCAATGAAATCAATTTCTTGGACAGTTACTTATCAAAAAGAGAACACATTGATTGTAATTGGAATGTAGACATAATATCTCTTATACCTCTTCAGTTTTGTGAGATGTTTTGCATGTTGAGGTTTCTCACCAGGAGCCTACTAAGGAGACCATAAGAGGTGCCTGCTGCTCCTTCTATCCAGTGACATCTCATGTTCTGGATGCCTTGGTGAGCAAAGCAGCATGACTGAATGATAAACTCAGCATTGCCAGCCTGTCTGTGGGGAGAGGGAGCCTGGAAAGATTTCTGAAGGTTGGGATATGTTGTCTGACAGTTCATGGTACAATCATATCACCCTGTTCCAACCTTCAGTGCACACTTATTGAATATCTGCAATAGGGCTGATGTTGGCTAGGGTAATTCTCAGAGACACTAACCAAATCCCTTCCACTTGCTGTCCAGACAACTCTGCCATGCTGCAAGGGAAACCTGTGCCTATTAACATGCTTTTCAATTGTGATTTTGTGACTCATGTGAAACATAGAGCAACAGGACAAAACAAACTTGGAGAGGAAAAGATTTATGTCTTTTGTTATGACATTACCAGCATGTGCTACAGATTTGTTCAGTTTTGTCGGTTGTTTCTGTTGTCAAAAAACTTGGACTGAGTCTGTTCTCAAGAAATAGCAAGTCAGAAGGATTCAATCCTTCTAGAATTATTTTATTTTAACAAAAGGAAAGCCCCAGGAAGTACAATAGAAAAAAGGAAATACATGAAAATATTAAGCTACATGTTTTTTCTTTTTTAAGAAGAATCTTAAAAAACCAAGAAAACAGCAACAATGAAATGTTCTTTGCAAAAGACGCAGAATAACAGTGTGTAAGCAATGGATAATGGCAGTCAGAAAAAAGGCTTCTCAAGTAAATCTGATCAAGGAACACCATAGGTGTTTCAAGAGGAAGGTGGTATTCATCTCAAAGTCTACTTAAATAAATTTCAGCTTTAAAAAGACCTCCCTAAGATGACAAAAATGGCTTCTTTAAGTGATTTAATTCTTCAATATTGATCCACAAGAACTAAAAAGGGTTTAACTACCCGAAAAAAGTAAAATAAACTCAGAAGTATTCATTGAAGTGGCATCACACCTGTAGTTAAGGACCAGGCCTGACTTTCCCAAACAAAGAAAGGAGTCAGAGGGATAGTTAGATACTGCAGTTCTCTTTGCTGCCCTCATTGGGGTAACTTTGCTTGTCCTTTGGGACAAAATATTATGTGATTGAACAAAGAGAAAATGTCAGCAAAATTTGCCTGTGTAAACCTGATTTGACAGTGAAAGCACAGGGAAGTTGTGTGGCTATTTCAATGTACCGCAATGTTCAAAAATGAAGGAAGAGAGAGACCCAAAATCTCTTCAATTTTCTGCTTCCCCTGGACACGAAAGTCACAAGGCAGCATCTGCCAACTGTGGCAGACAAAGGAGCTCATGTCATTTTAGCTGCCCCTCATTCTGGACATATCAGCTGCTTCTCACATCAGGCAAAATCGCCTGACACATGGTCATTGCTGTCAGTGACTTTCTGATGTCAGATCAATAGCACAGCACTGCCTTGGAGTGACAGCTCAATTAGAGAAGAATTCTGACATAAAATTTCAGAGGGAAAACCAAATCCTGCAGTAGAATGTCACAGGAATGACCCTTTAAAGAATTAAATAGTATTTGTCAAAGACAGTTCAGATTTTTCTAGGATTAGCTCCTATCAGCTGATTTATACGGTGCCAGGAAATTGTGACAACCTAGAAACTATCAAAATTTGTTTCTCTTTTTGCTTCACAAACTCTCCTCCTTCAGTTTTGAACTTTCAGTTGCATTGGACAAACTCCATCAGATAACTAGATGCAAAACAATCTCTACTCTAATTCTGTTAAATAAAAATCTGACTTCTGGTGTGATACAACTTTAGGATGCCTGACTGCACCATTACAGAGCTAAGCATTTCTGTTGTAAATGCAGTAGTTCTCTCTTAACAGGTAATAACACAAATATACACATACATATACAATAAAATCTTTACATGGCTGCATGCCAACTATATAAACAAACAGGTAGTGAGGTTGTTTCATGGAAATCTTTGCAATGACTGTGCTGGAAAAGCCTGTACATCCAGAAGTGTAAGTTAGAAGTCAAATGAAATTTCCAGGCCTTTAGATCCAGCAGCATCACTGTGTTCCAACCTTACAGTCTTGGAAGAGTCAAAGTTCAAACTTAAATCAGTTCCAAACAGATCCATTTATATTTGATATAAAGGGAGAGTGGGCAGTCACTGCAGTCCACTTGAGCAGTCACAATTTAGATGTCACTGGATGAGATTTCTCAGGTTGTTTGTAAACTTGATTAGAATCTCACATTCTTATGGAAAGAGAGTTTAAATTCATCTGCAACTTCTATGTTCACACCTGACTGGTGGTGACAAGGAGACAAGGTGAAATTTCAGGGGTCTGTAATGAAACATCACACTGTGCTCTCAATCACAAAAGGTAGGACTTCCCTTTCCAAGAGCAGAAAACAAAGGTCTGATGTTTCATCACTGTTTCATCAGTGATTTCTTCTCCAAATTTAGACTGCAAGGAATATATGACTTTAATGTTTGAATAAATCCCAGGCACCAAAATTTATTTCTTACCTGCAGTATCAATTTCTCTTCAGACACCTTTCTGTACCCTTTTTTGCCTTGGCTGGCAAAGATCAAAACCTCTGTCAGGACAGAGACTGGAGACCAAAAGTAAAGCTGATGGAGAAGCAACATTCACAGTCCCTGGATGGCCATGTTTTCACTGTGTTGGTCTGTGCTAACAAAAGTCAGCCCAATCTTATTTACTTTTCTACTGAAAAACAAGACATTGAATTGCAAATCTTGTTTATAGTGTAAAAATCAGATTTGTTACTACCGCATCACCTGGAAACTGACCCCAAATTTCCTCCTGTGCTGGGCATGGGATGTTAAGAATCCCCACCAGAGGCTGCTCCTTCTGATATGCAGCTCCAGAGACATCTCTGCAGAGGGAAATTGCACAGCATTGCAAAATGAAGCTCTTTACCCTGGTAACCCAGGAAAAACTCCTGATAACAGCAAATACTTTGGAGAGGACCCTAGGGAAACCTAAGGCCAGTAAATTCTTCTGTCTAGGGACAGGAAACTAATGACAGAAGGGAAAAGCAGTCACCCTTGTGAATACAGCAGGTTTTTTTGATGTCTTGATGAGAAGCCTGTCTGGGAGGACACAGGACATGCTAAGATGGAGGAGAGCATAAGTCAAGTCTCAGGGGCTGTATAGACTGCTGTGGATTCCCAGCATGACATTGGGCAGGTCTGATTGAGAGTTCTTACAGAAGAAATGGTGCCCAGTGGGAAGTGTCCAGGGTATAACAATCTTTCTGTTTAAAAATTACAGTGATCTTGCAGTGCTATACTTTTCTGCACTCTGGGTTAGAGGACTGGCAGGCTGGGTTATGGAGTTGTAGCACTACTTGGGGAGCTCTGGCACCTGAACGGAACAAGAAAGCTCTCGGAATAACAAGGAAGACGCATCACCTGTGAAACTTTGTCCTGGTGAATTTGCAGTGTTTGTACAGATGTATGGAAATTGAAATGGAACTGTTTTCTGCAGCAAAGAATATATAGAGGAAAAATAGCTGGTAGCTAAGGTTCGTGCAATATCCAAACAAAGTTGCCAGCTGGTCACACACAGCCTTTGAAATCCACTTCCTAACAGGTTAGAAGTTTCATGCCGAGGGCTCTGTCATTATAATACTACATAGAAAACTCCTGGAAGGTTTCAAAGGCCAAGCAAGAGAAGATTAGCATCAATATCAAAGCAGAGGGGCTCATTTAGTCCAATGCTATTGATCTTAAATACAATCTCTTCTTTGAAAAGCAGCAACTTCTAAAAGAAAAGTAACAATAAAAATAAGAAAAAAACCCAAAAACCCTCATTGAAAAGCAAATCACAACATGACAATTGCAAAGAAAATGTAAGCACTGTATTTCAGTTATTCCAAGAGGCTTTGAGGAAATGCTGCCCATGATTTTGCATCTAAATACACTTTGAACCAAAGTTTTTCATCAGCTAGCCATACAGCATATTTCTAAAAGTCCAGATGAATTGAAATGCTTCCAAGTTGGTCAGCTATAGTAATACCCAGTGGTTCACATAATGATGGTATTTACTAGCTTGAATATTTAAAAAATGCTTCTACCTTTACTTTACATCTCCAAAACTTCTCAGTCAGATGCATTAGGTTCTCCTTTTACTGATATCAGGTAGAGATGAAACCGAGACTTTGAAGTCAGAGGCTTACTACCCACATGCTGGGAGAAATTTTCCTTTACAAATTCATCCTCATAGAGCAGGTTTTTGACCACTAGGCCCATGCAAGTTGAAAGTCATGTGTTTTTTGAATATCAGGCAATATCTTGGCCATGCTTTCACAGTCTGTAATATTAGTATTTTTTTTCATGGAGCAATGGGCAGACACAAGCACTGGATGTACTAGTACAGAACAACATACTGGGAGGTACAACATTTCCAGTGGACCACTGACATTATATATTGATTACACAGTGGCCCTTGTTCCTGCTTTATCTATTTTTCCATGAAAAGTGACTATATGATTGCAGTGCACACAAGTGTGGAGAGATATTTGGCTCAAGATGAGGAAATCATCACAAACTTCAGCTGTATTTAGGCCAGCTGAAAATGCTACATCCACAAAAGAAATGGGACCCTTCCAAAAACACCTGACAGAAGCAGGAGAGGATATCAAGAGAGTTAGTGGAGACCAAGGAGTCCTTCTGAAATAGGCCTGGAAGAGACCTTTGCTTCTGTGTGCAGCAAAGGAGGGCAGATGGACAAATGGAAATAACTATTCATAAATATTTTCAGTGAAACAATAGCACTGCTTGTCTGATCTCTACCCATCAACCACAATGAAAGATGTTTCTACCTGAGGTCCTCTGGGGGCGCAGTGTAATCTACAAGAAAATGTTCTAGGTGAGAATTTTGGAGATCTCCCTGCTCTGCCTGTCTCAGCATCCTGTTTTTTGTTCCAATGTCTTCATTCCCTTTTAGGATACTGGCCATTTTTGATAAACAGCTTTGAGATAATCAGGTGGGACTCACTTCAAAACAACAAAAATTGAGATGTGAGTAGTGCCACACTTTTCCAATGATCTATCTTTTCCTCTCATCTAAGATAAGCTACTATAGAACAAGGAAGGTCTGTTATATTCAATCCTTGCTGGCTCTGGCCATTTTGACAAAAGAGACTGCCACCTAGAGATTCCAAAAATCTGGATTTTTGGAAATGTGCATATGAGACTTGCAGCTGCTTGTACACCTTCTCACTACATTTGATATATGTAAGCAAAGCTTTCCTGTCCCGTCTTTTCCAGAAGCTCCCAGTGTTTATAACTGGTTTTTTCTGCCCCCCCCAAAAATAAAGAAAATGAAAATGAAAATGAAAATGAAAATGAAAATGAAAATGAAAATGAAAATGAAAATGAAAATGAAAATAATAATAATAATAATAATAATAAATCCAGATTGATATTCAAGGTGTAGTTCACATATTCAAGGTTAAAGTGATTAGACATTTCTATATAGCTATCTTTCCCTGGGAACATCTGTGCAGCCTCAAGTACTTTCAAACCATGAATGCGCTGCAAAAATCAATGCTTACAAACATCTTAAGACGTTTGTAAACTCAAGTACTATTACAAGACAGAACCAAAAACTTTGCTTTTTTTGCCAGCAAAAGATTAAAAGGAACAGTTTTGAGTGGCTGAGGAAAAAAGGACAATTATTCCTCCTCTGTTCTTTTTAACAAGGCTGTCATGTCCAGCAGACATAAATAGTAATAAACTTACAAGCAAATGTTTTATTCAAATATTTGACTGTGATCTGTGAATAACTCATAGAGTGTTCATGCTTTCCACATGAATTTAACATTACTAGCTTGGACTGAATATAGCGTCCTTAAATACTATTTTTCAATTCTCTTTACAGTTCCCAGGAACTCTGCCCTTAATATCATTGCATTTATGAAAATTTATGGGTAAGAATTCCAAATATCCTGCTAAATAAGAAGACACATTTTAGTTAAAGAATTTAAATGGATCTCTGAAAGACTGAAGCCAATCTTTTTCTTTTCTTTTTTTTTTTTGTTAAGTTTTCAATAAAGAAATATTATCCTTCAATAAAAACTACTTCACTCTAGGGGTCATGTTACTCTGTCAGTAATTTTTCAGAGACAAAGCAAAAGTTTCTTACATGATATTTGAAAATGGAAAATAGACATTTTTCAATCCAAAGGGAGCCAAAAAATACATGTATTTGTGGAAATATATGTTACTATAATATGTTTGCAGCAGTTCCAGTAGGAAAGAATACTGTGTGAATAGAATTTTAATGAAGGCAGCTACAGGTGAAAAACCCTTTGTGCTGAGGTTTTGATTAAAGGTAAAGAGAAAAAGAATCTAGAAATAATAACAACAATAATAATAAAATAACCCAAAGATACCTTGCTGAAGCGGAGATTCCTGTTTACTTCTCTGATATCAAGGAATAGACCAAGCCAATATTATTACCTAAATCAGTAGAGAATTCACATTCTTATCTAGGTGGGCAACTGTTATTTGACTAGTTTAAGTTGCAGCTAAACGTGGAATTGCTTCTGGCAAAAAAGTCATTAAGATACGTTAGGGCTGACAGTTGTACAGATGCCTACAGGCACTCCTGCATTATCAAGCTTTAATGGAGATGTTCATGATATTTGCTGAGTGTTTGCTGCATGAGTTACACACTGAGTCAGGAGAGGAATGAGAGGGTTTTCCATAACCCTAAGGTTATGTGTTGATGATCTTGCAGTTATAGACTGAAAAAGTGCCTTCGACTCAGTTTAATGACCCTCTTGGTTTAATAAGGCAGCATATCATCGTTTGCAGACATGAAACATCTGTTACAATCACATATCATAGATTCTGTAGTGGTAAAGAAATAAAGAAGCAGATGGATTCCCTAATGTCAATGGCGTTAGTGTTTATTTAGAGATCACACATTGAATCTCAGGCAGTCTTTATGTTTTGGTCCCAGCAGCAGGGTTTAGCACTGCAAATTCCAACAGCACAAAGCCTTTTTGAAAGGCTGGATGACAAGACTATTGATACACCCCTGGATTTGTATGTCAAAAAAACCACAACCCAACAACTTATTTCCAAGAAAGAGGTTTTATTCTGGGGAGGTTGAAGCCTGTACCTAGTATGAAAATGTTAATTTTTCAGCAGTTTAGACATTCACATATCCAAGACAATTCCAATCTGACTTCCAAGGTACCGGTAGTCATGACAGGGCTGCAGGCTTGACCAAATTTTTGACTTCACATTAAAAAACCCCAAAGAGTTTGTACCATGTCTGCTGATGGTGTGACATTAACTCCCAAGCTGGATTGCGCAGGGAAAGTTCAGGTACACCTATGTGTGAGGCAAAATTTTCTCCAAGATTAAGATCATTATTCCAGATAGATATTAGCATTTATTTTTATGACATTTATCAGAAAAATTTTACATTTTTATAGTTAATTTTTCCAGAAAAAGTCAGATTTTCCTTAAATTTTGAGTCTTTCTCTCCCATTAGTCTCTTCACCTTGCACTTTTCTATCCTCTACCTAAACTTGACACCTGCTAAATAGCTGAAATTTTCCTTGTGCTCATTTCTTTGCTTGTCAGAAATTTAAGATTTGAATGTCATGATCACTGAGTCACCACACCAGCTGAGATCAGATCCCTCATAATTTATCAGCTATGCAAATGAACTTATTTTACTTCATTATGTGGCAGGAATTTGAAGAGAAAGTGCCTCCAGATGACGGAAATTATATTGCCACCAAGCAGAGTAACTTGGGATTGTACGCTGGAGATGGCATTTAACTTTGCATCTTCCATCAGCAAAAGCAAAATTGCATTTATTACCTCTGTTTAAAAGCAATCTTATCTCTCACTGTTCTCCTTTTTGGGGTTTTAGCTCCATCAGAATTGCTGTTAGTTATCAAATTCTTGGCTGCATCTCACACTTCTAATTAAATTTGAGGCCTCTCTTGTCTGGAAACCAGCAGAGAATAGTTAAATGGGGCTTCTATAGTGACTGATGCAAAACAGTTGTATTCATGATGAAATACAATTAAAATTTTAATATATCTTATCTGGTACAGCCAGTGATCCAGTTGGAACAAGTCAGTTGCTGCTGCTGAGTATGTCCTTGTAAACAGGGATTCAGGAAAGTGACTTTGTCTTTGCTGAGTTGTGTGAATTGTGTTGCTTTTCTTAAAAAAGACAAAAAGAAGAGGGAAAGGATCAAGGTCCAAGATGTATAACTTCATATATTTTAATTTTGTGTACCCAAATTATTTTGGGTTTTTTCTCTTCAATATGTGAAGACAAACTGATTTATGCCACTTGAATTTCTGTCCCACAGGCTGTCGGAACAGCAATCAGACATTTGTTTCCAAGTCAGACAAAGGCTGTCGAGTTATGCATACTCATATACAATATATTTGCTAGGTTTAGAGAAGAGAAATCAACACAAATCAAAGCAGCAGCTACAAAAAAATATGATGTGCTTTTTCAGTCAATGTGCCAGAGTCCATTCCTTTCAGCAGACAAGAGAAGGTGGTTGATTATATGGGAGGAATTAATCATAACCACAAGTATGTATCTTTTATAGTCTGTGATATTTGACAGTGGCTAAATAGATTTCTAAGCCTTCACCACAGGAAGCATGGACAGAAAATCCCATGGGGAGCTTGAAAACTCTAGAAGAAATTAATTAAATGTGTATTTCCCACTGTATCAATCCACACACTTTCTCTCTCCTGTATCTGTATTTTTATATGGTCACCTTAAGGAGACCTATTCTTGGGAAATGAGGAAGAAATTCTCTTTTCTGTAAATGTGGTGGGAGAGGATAACGGTGTGAAACTGCTTTGCAATCTCTCTTGGAGCATTTAAAAAAATACCAATGACATTGAGTTGGAGCCATCTGCCTAAAAGTTAGATATCTATGCTGAGGAAATCTTGCATATACCACTTATATAGTCAGTAAAGCGTTTGGCATTACCAGCAAGAGATTGATTCCACCCTATGTTAGATACTTAAAGCAAATGGGAAAAATGACCCTCTGGAGATGCCTGTGTTTTGCTGTGGATAGCAGTGCAGCCTAAGCATCTAACTGCAGCTAAGTGAAATTAAATTCACCATACTACATAGAAACTAGTGTTAAAAATTCCCTGTTTATGCCCGCAATCCTCAGTTTCATTATTCATTGCAACCAAGGGATAGCTATTAAATACCCATGGGAAATGTAAGGAGATGGATTTGCAGGACTCAAAATGTCCCAAAATGCGAGAGAGAAGATCAGTGCTGGCACTGGGCTGAGCAGTGCTGCTCACCTTTCCCACAGCAGGTGCTAGGACGGGCAGTGCTCCTCGGGGGGAAAATCCTTTCAGTCTATTATCCATCCACCCAGCTGTCCCCACTCTCCTTACACGAGCTCCCCCCCTTATGGCCACTGAAGGCAGCTTGGCACTTGGGATAGGAATTCTCAGCTTGAGGCAAGTGTTTGGTGCCTCAGCACTCAGACAAGCAAGGGAAAACATTCCCTGGCAGTCTTCTCAGTGCAGGCTGATTTTAGCGAGGAACAGGCAGTTTTGATTTTAAGTGTCTGCGGTGAGAATAGGATCCTCAGCTCGGCTTTTGTAATCGGTAACAAAGGCTACAAAATATCTTGTTTTTAGAACTGATATTTTGAGGTCCAGCCTCTAGTTCATCTTCTGGATTGTGAGTCATGAACTTGTGAGTCATGAATAAAAGGCAGAGCCCTTTTGGTTGCTGTGGCTCCTTCCACATCCGCCTCCTTAGCACTCTGTGCTGAGGAGGTGTTGCCCTCACTCTGCCAAAAAGAACAACATTCCCTTTCCCAGACCTTCCCTGTTACATCCATGCAGATTTGTTAATTAAAGCTATAAAGGAATGGTTTCATTAGGCTCACAGCAGTGCCTCTAAAAGATAAGTGTTTATAAATCCCTATTAAAGCTTTTGTGAGGTGTCAGCCTGGGCCGGGGGGAGAAGAGAGGGGGAAAAAGGAGATGGGCCACCTGGTGGGGCAACTGGGTGATGAGTTGGTGGAAACTCCCACTCCTGTGTTCCCTGAACTGCTGCCTGGGGTGACAGCCTAGGTACTATGGCAGCTCCCACTGTCTTATACACCTAAAACCAGACTCTGTATTCCTCTTCCTTAATATTTCACGCAGACTGAACTTAGAGATGAGTTCCATGTGGCTAATTCTGGTTGCTGTTAAATCTCTTTACTTTGAGCATGAATAAAGTCAGCTAGTGAAGCTTTTTATCAGCTGGTCTTGCAGCTGGCAACACCCTCCCTCTGTTTCTATTACTAAAACTCATCAACCAGGATTTATATTACAGCCATAACATTTGTTTCAGTACACTTACATTTGTTACAGTAGGTTTCAGGCAGAGAGCACATGAATTAGCTATTTCCAGTGACACTGACAGATGTACAAAATACAGACACCACACATGAAGCACAAACAAATCTAATCATGATTTTTTCACCATTACAACTATTCATAGAGGGATGGGATGGATAGACTTCACAGTACTGAAATAGCATCACTCAGCTTTGTTTAAGCCCTGCTCCCTGCACTTATTACAAATGTTCCTTCTCATGGTGCTTGATGAATGTGCTTCAAGCTGGCTTTTATTTTTGAACCCTGACTCAGAAAAGAAGGTTTCCAGAAACAGTCTGGCTATAGAAACTGTTCAATTAAAAACAAAGCAAAACAAAATCCCTCAAAACCGAAACAAACAAAACCCAAAAAACAAGCACCAAAAAGCTCCAAGAAAAATTAAGTGATGGTCAAGTTCTAGATTTAGTTATAGTCAATACCCATAAATAGCTTTAGAGGATTACATTTTTTCCCAATCACATTTAATTTTATTCTGAAGGACAAGGGTATGAAGAGAGAAAAAGCTTTCAGATTTGTGTGAGCCAGGTGACAATACATCTATTTGCTTATGTCCATGGTGTATCCTGACCTGATACTGGACTGACCCACAAAAGGAGCTACCTTTTTTTTTTTTTAATGAAACAATTAAAAAAAAAATCCCAATAAAACATTTTCTTCTAAATATTTCAGAGTCTGAAATTGTTTCCATCTTACTTTATTACAAAAAATGCAAGTCACTGTCAAAATTAAAACAGGTTTGGACAGAAGAATCCTTACAAACTCTTGTTTCTGAAGTGTAAAGCCAGCAAATTCTAACTCCATAATATTCCTTTTAAAAAAACAGTGTCAAATGTCTTTTTGTTTTGAAAAAGATGTTTTTTACTGGATTTAGATTTTTCAAGAATGGAAAATATTGATTATGTTATTCTTTCCTAACCCTCAGACAAGATGACAACTTACTTGTTGAGCCCTGGATGAATGATTGTGGTTCCTTTCCTATCAGAGCCACAGAGCCCACATTTCAGAGCAAGGGATATATAGAGATTATACGGGAGAATCTCCTGGTGGTTCTTTGGGTGTTCCAGAGAAAATTCAACAATACCCAAAATGCATTTTCCCAGATACCAAAGCAATGCCAAAACATAAATATGTTATCTCACCAAATAATAATAATTGAGCATGAATCTTCATAAACCAGTGGTCATCTCTTAGCTATGTGTGTAAAAATAAAACAATAATTCCATTGTGAATCTATTCCTAAATTGTATTTGTACTAGTAAAAACATGTAACTGTGGAGTTACTTTTCTGACTAGAAATTTTTTTACATTTCCTAATATCTTGTTGATGTTTTTAGCTGTGATTGAGAGACTGAATGGAAATAATATAATGCTACAGGGAAGCTTCTTGATCAAGTCTTAAAATGAATGGATCATTCCTTGAAGAACAGAGAAAAAAATCACTTGAAATTTTCCTTTGCCCTGTAAGGATGTGCCACTTTAACAGCAACTTTGTTCCAACAATTATTTCAAATTGCAAGGAAGGAGAAGAATCAAGCTAAACACATAAAATTAGATGCTTTCAGCCTAGATGCATCTTTTGTTTCTGGGAGATCTGAAGAAATCAGAAGTATTTTGATTATTGAGCTCAAAGTTGATTGGCACTTTGGTGGTGCACAGCTACAGCTTGAAGATGCAGAAACGGGAGCTGGCTTCTGAGAACTGAAAGTTAGTGAAAAACAAACTCGCAAAGAACAACCAAAAAACCCCCCAAACCACGAAGGAGAAAAACCAAACCCTCCTGTGACAGATAACAGGCTGTGGCTAAACCCTGCTGAGCTCATTTTCAGTTTTGCTTCACAGACCTTGATTCAGATTACAGCACTTCAGGGACCTTAGGAGGTATTGATTGGGGAAGTTTTTGGAAGCCACGAAGTTTGTCTTGGGCTCTTGAGAGGAAGAGAACAGAGTCAATAGAGAATCCTCACTGGAGGAAAGGAATAAAGCACATGGACTTAGCATGAGCAGCTGTTGCCTTGTTGCAGGCAGTAGCTGTGTGACAAGGAAGGATTTACAGAAATGAAAGTAAGTAAGGGAAGAAAGAACTAATGACGCAGATTATCAAGAGCGTTATGCTGAAATCTTGGTAAGAAGGACGTGACTGTGCCAGTTGCAGTGTGGTGATTTCTCCTAGACTCTGTCCTTGAAGCCACCTTTAGATCTGAGCAGAGGCATTCAAACACCCTGGCATTCTAATGAGAACCTGCTTTCTCTGGAAAACTTTCTTAAGGACACTATTTTCCAAACCAGAATATTTCCTTAACTTTTATTCACATCCATTGCAACAGTTAAATCTGTGTCCTGTACTGTTCAGAAAATCATATTTTCAAACAGAGAACCAGGATATGCAAAGGAGACAAAATTTAATGCATAAACATTTGGTTTGGATTCTTTCAGATTTTGACAATAGTTGGGTTGGTTTTTAGCTGGTGATAGGGCTTGAACCAGAGCTTGATGTCTACTGCAGTGATCTGCCTCCTGTATGAAACCTTTGGAAACTCAGGTCGTGGGGTCATGTCTGGGCTCTGAGGTTTAGGTGTGAATGATTTAGTGTCTCTAGACAGAGATGTGATCCTGTGGTAAATTCCTGCTCAACTTGCAGGGTTTTCTACCTCCTGACTACATCTTGGTAGCTTGCCTCAATAAAGCTGCAATAAAGCTGCAAAAGCATTAGTTTAGCAGCTCACTCTGTCCTCCCACTTGATGCACCCTTGTTGCTCTGACTCTGACTGGGTACCTGAAACAGAGGGTAATACTTGTGTCTGCTGACTCCCAAAAAGGATGCAGTGAGTCAAGCACAGCCCTGAGGACTGGGTCTCATGAGTCTGTGTCTGATCTCTTTCTACTTAATGCAACTCACAAATGCAATTCACAAATCTACATGTGTTAATACTTTAAAATTTCATTTGGAGACGCCTCAGTGAATTCTAGCAGAAAAAAATGCAAATAAATGTGGATTTGTGTTATTATCAGCTTCATCAAAGCAAAGAGGCAGCAGAAGGGCCATTATTAGACTTTGATAAGAGTGGGTATTGGATGATTTCCCTAAGGAATTCGGTAAAACTCATCTCATTCCATTTCCTTTTATATAATAATATCAATTGTTTCACACAGAAACACCTGCAAACAGTGTTGTCTGACCTCTTTATTAATTTATTTTATTTCTTGAAGGGGAAAAAATGCAAGAACTGTTCTTTTTAAGTACTATATTGTAATTTCAAAATGTGAGAAAGAGTCTGGAATAAAGGTATTCAGACAGAAGCTGAGGAAAGTAGTGTCACAAATGAATAATCCTGAATTAATAAAGTAATGTCTCTGCAAAGAAAATGCTTTTGTGTCACGGATGAAGAAGAGACTGAAAAAAAAGGGAAGCAGGAGCTGAAGAACAAGAATTTCTTTCCTGAGAACAAATAAAATGAGGGTATTTGGTATGAATAAGTAACTTCCACATCTTATAATATTCCAGCAGCATTTGACAAGTAATCAAAGTTGATTTTCTTTCCATTCAAAGGCATCATCAGAATTATTAGTTTTTGTAATACCTATATATATGTAAGCTGAGACATGTTTATAACTCTATTTCAGTGCTGGAAAAAGTTCTCTTGAATAATACTCTACAAGGTCACCCACACAAAAAAAAAAATCATTCCTAGAAACAATCCTATCCCTGATGTAAAAAAAATTCTGCATGCATTTTATAGCTGATATTAAGCTGATATTATCAGCTTTGTAGAAAATATTCTTGCCAAGGAATCTATTCTTACAGTGAATGTTTGTCTCTATGAAGGGTTTGTGAGGGATTGCAAGGAACAATTTGCTGTAAGTAACAGAGATTCAGTGCAGCCCTCTGCTAGTGATTTACCTTTCTACTCCTGTGTAACCCTGCCAGACTCGTGGTCTAGTTGGTTGGCAGGATTTTTAGTAAACAGTGCTTGGACTGTGTTAAAATCATTAAGCATAATTGGTAATATAACCACCAGCAGTTGCATCTAATGAGAAAGGTGCAAAGATTTGCAAAGTCTTTGCTTTATTAGGTATGGAAAATTTTGGGAGAAGCTTTGGCCTGCAGAACAGAGAGGTGGAAAGGCATCACTGAGCCTAAGACTCTTCCACATCCTAACCATGAAGTATTTGATTCCCAGTGAGAAATTTAGAACTCTATTTCACCTTAAGGCTGATGGACCTTCTTACCTTTCTCTGATTCCCAATCTCCCTGACCAAAGTCTGCTCCACAGCCCAAGACCAGTAACAGACAAAAAGTTCCTCTAATTTTGAGTTACACAAGACAGATTACATACATCTCTTTAGGACTGCATCCTCCTTAGTTCAAATACTCCTTTTGTTCTGAGACAGACGTGATCTGTGACTACCCTTAGCACTGCCAGAGAGCAGAACAAAGGGAAATGGTCACAAACCATGCCCAGGGAGGTTCAGGCTGGACATTAGGAAAGAATTTCCTGAGTTTATTGTCAGTGACCACCAGGGAAGGTGTGGCATCCCCATCATAACTGTTTGATAAGATTTGTTCTTACAGAGCCATGGTTGACCTCAGCTACTGACGTTGGCAGTACACACTCAGGCTGGGGCTGGATGAAAGGATCCCTGGCAATGCCTTCCAGCAAATGAGTCCCAGACTCTTCCCAGATGTTTAATTCACAAATTTATTCTACCTCCTCTTGACCTTTGTTCCAGCAGATGAAACAAAACTAGCTTAGTGTCTCTAATGTCTTTACAACCCACTTTTTTTACAACTACTTCTGAATTTGTCTGCTCAGTTCCATATCCTTTCTACATCCAGTAGTCCAGTGTAAATGATGTTTCTAGGAAACAGCTGGCAAAAGGCTCTTCCTTTTTCTCCAATGTCTTTTCCAGAGACATTAAGTATTTTCCCCTGGAGAAATCTGTATATATCCAAATAAATAATTTCTTTTTTTTTGGCCATATCACCCAAGTGATGACTTATTTGTCTAAATATTACTTTTCATCTGCCATTTCCTAAAAAAGGATTCAAGAATAAATATGACTTATTTTCTATAAGGATATTGACTATACTTTCTGGGAATAAGTGTATGAACTTTAATAATCTGATTTCAATTAATACAGATCTTAAAGTAATCTCATTCATACTAGTAATATTCAGATTTTCTTTATTTTTTTCCAGTTCCTCTAACTGTGTCGTAGTAAATTTCATAAGCACAGCCCCTCTCTTACATTTCTAAAGAAATATCATCCTGATGCCAGTCCTAGGGAATTTCAAAAATAACTTGCCTTCAGCTAAATATTTCTTATTTTAACACATGCGATTGTAATCCCTTCTCTAATCATGACTTGCCTTGTAGTTATTCTACTAATAATGATTTTCTGTAGTGTAACTGCTACATTCCCATGCTGCACCATATCAAATGCAGCCCTGGAGTCTGAACAGGTTATTTCCCTTACCTGAAAGAAAAGAATGGTTCCTTATCAACAGAGGAATTAAGCACTAATGAAAGAAAGCAGTTTCCCTTATTGAGAATTGAAACTGTGATAGTTTAAACATAGGAATAAGGTGCCCCTTAAGGTATCCTCTGGCATCATGTCTGGTCACCAGCTACTGTTGTAGAATGTCACTGCTCTTCTGTGAGTCCTGTGTCATACCTGCCAGACCTGTGTTCCTGCAGTGGATAGCCCAGGACACCTCAAAGGGCTCTGCATGGACTCATTCAGAGCACCAAACTGAACCATCACTCTCCTTGTGAACTCTGTGCCTTTTACAGCACATATTTATGGGCACATGGGGTGTTTGTTCTGCTGGCTGTTCAGTGATGTCCACAGAATGACAGCTCCCTCTTGGGAAAGAGCTGGAATTCATTGAAGATTATGAACTTTATTCTACATATCTAGGTGAGAGATGATGTCTGACCTTCCAGGACAGTCAGTAAAGAATCTGTTTTGGAGACTGCAGAGCTGCTCATTTAGCCCACTGTCTGTTTTAAGACTGGAGTCTCCACAGACTGCAGTAGCTTTTTTAATATCTTGCCCCTGTGTAGGCATCTAGATGTGGATATCTGTACTTAAATCCCTTGATCTAGCGTAGATTCCCATCCTAAATTCCTGCTGCCTGCAAATGAAGTGCTGATGCCTGGATGTCTCCCTCCATTCCTGTGTGTCTGTTCACTCCCCAGCAGAGCATTTGAACAGCTCAGTGCTCCTCTCCAGTGTGGCTTTAAGTGACTTGTTTGATGAAGCATCCAGCTCAGGAGACTCTTGCATCCTCTAATGAATCTCAGTTAGGCCCTTGCTCACAGTACCTAACTCACATTTTTGCTTTGATCAGTGTCAGTCCATTAAACACATCTATCAGAGATCCCTATGCTCAGCTTTATGACTATTGGGAGATTATCAGAAAATGATCATAACCAAATAGACATGCCTGCTCCTCTGGGCAATGATGTCATGGTCATTTTCTGGTCTGACACATCTTGCTTGTCAAAGTGATCCAGCAAGAATTTAAAGGAAGGTAAATTAACTACAGTGTTGTCTTGTACTGTGAATTCATCCATTGTGGTGCTTTGGCTGACCACCTGCATTGCTCCAGTAGCCAACTAAATGAGACCTTTTACTGATGCAGCATTCTTAAAGTCATTTGGCCCATTGTTCATTATGTGCTTTTAAAATTGTTATAGTAGATTAACTAACTAATGGTGGCTGGGCAGGAACATTCATCCTCTGTAGGTTATTGCAGAAGCTGAATTTTTGCTTCTGCTATTGGGAGCAGCTGGTTCTGGTCATGGTTGGTGAGAGAGGACTGGGCCATTGGGCAGATACAGATTAGGAATGGCAGTGTGGCAAAGGTTTTGTAAATACAGAATGCAAATGCAAACATAATGGCCTCAGAAAAATGTGATTTCTCTGTGGTATATAATGGCATGAAACATCCCACATCCCTTAAAATTCATGGCATAGGAACTTCTGAACCAGAGCTGTCCTGGGAAACAGCCAATAAATTTTTAAATTGATTTCATCTATCTTGTTTGATAGATGATCATGTAAAAAGTTTCTGTGCATTAGAAATTATTATTAAAAATGTTTCTGAGGTATTTAAGTGTCAGAGAATAAACATTGTGCTTTCCTGGGGATATTTTGAAGTATTTTTACCTCTCCTCCCCTTTCACTTCCCTCCCTTCCATCTGCCAAGTAAAGGGAAGTGCAGAAGTAAAAGGAGAAATTTAGAGTAATTATTAATATATTTAGTCATATAAAGAGTATCTTGTTTCAAAAAATTAACTTTTTTCCTCCATAAACTAGAACACAATTTACAGACACAGCAGAAAAAAAAGTAATTAAGAAAAGCATACAAAATTAAACCAAACCAAATCTACAACATTTTTATGAGAAGTCTCTATTAAAAGAGGATAAAGACTAAGTCAAGTATCTATATAAAATATAAATAATATTGGAGCATGTAAAAAGCATTATAGTTAAGGCTGGTTGCATATTGATTTCCACTGGTATGTAATTTAGGTCTAATTTCCCATGGAATCAGAACTTTTAGTCCTTTAAATCTAGGGATAAGTGATAAAACACTGAAGGATTAGATGAAAGCATTCATGAAACAGAGATCTCCTTTTCAAGCCTTTCTCTCCACCCCTCCTTTTAGACAGAGAGAAAAAAGTTCCTCATCTGAGAAGGTGAAGGTCTTTGAAGCACAGGAGGGCATATCTATGCATCAGTCTTTCTGTCTGTCTGTCTGTCTGCTTGTCCATCTGTCTATAAAAGTCTCTGTCACACACACAGGGGTGCCAGTCAGGGGAGGAGGGCTGGCAGAGAGTCAGTGAGCACACAGTGACAGGAGACACCAGCCTTGTGTCACATTTGGGGACACTAAAACCCTGGTCATGAGAGGTCACACAGACTAATGAAAAAAATGCAGGTTCACCCCAAGCATCACTGGGAACGATACTGCCAGCAAAGGGGCATTCAGGCTCAGTGCTCCTTTTAAGAATTCAAAAGTGAAGCAATCTAAGCTGCATGCAGACGTGGGTTTCTGAATTACTCCCTGCCTGCAATACCAGCAGGGTTCAGGACTGTGTGACTTACACAGTTGTGTGTTTGTCTGGAACACCAGCAGGGTTCAGGACTGTGTGATTTGCACAGTTGTGTGTTTGTCTGGAACACCAGCAGGGTTCAGGACTGTGTGACTTGCACAGTGGTGTGTTTGTCTTCTGGAAGTGGGAAGTCTGCAAAAAGGAAGAAAAGTTTCTCGAAGGAAGGCAAGAATTGTAGCTGTTAATAGAAAAGGTGCATATTTATGAAGCTTGCCTTCTCTCTAGACAGCAAGGAACAAAACTGCATGAAATACAGTGTTTTCCCATGAGTTAGATCTTGATGATTATTTATAAGGAGTTCCCATAAACCACTTTAACAGTATTTTAATTTAATGCACTTAGTGCTTTCATAGTTGTTGTAAGCAAAGGGAAGTTTTATGACCCAGCTGAATGCTCACTGGGATACACATTGCTGGCACCTAGAACACAGGAAATGATGCCTTTCTCCAGAGCAGCCCTGCTGGGCTCACGAATGAGCTGCCTACACACAGCCCTCCTGAACCCCATGTGAGCTGATAAGAACAGCCCACTTGTCTCCATAGAGAGTCTTCTAAACAAAGCAAAACCAGTATTTTTGATTATTTTCTCATCTTGCTTTAGATGGAACAATGTCATTTGGTCTGGAAGAGGGCAGTAGGCTCACACTTTATCTGTTCCTTCATCTTGCCTGGTGTGCAACATCCCTGTGTCGGCAGGGTTTAACTGGTCACAGCTACTGGGGAAGTAACAGCATGAAATTCAGGGCCTGTGCTATGGAGGAGTGAAGACTGCAGAGTTTAGTGGTTCCTTTCATTGTGAAATCTTCAGCAAACAAATAAATCCCAGAAAGAACCTACTCTTGATTTGGAGGCATATTCATCTGGCATTATCTGTTGGGAGAAGTCTGCCTATTCCCAGAAGCAGCATGTTCCAGAAGAAAAAGCTCCTCCAAGGTAAATGCTGTGGTGAACAGATGGAGTTTGAATCTACATCTCTTTTCCAGTGTAAATGAGATTAATCCACCTGAAGCTTCTGTGAGTGTCTCCTGGCAACTCCTTAAATTCCCAATTGTTTTCAGCAAATCATGACATTAAATAGAAAACAATCCACTGAGACCATGGGCCACGCCACAGTTCCATTGCTCATCTATGTGACATTGCAGACAGCAACCTCATTTTCAGCACCACTGATGGTTGTTGTGTCACTGAAAATCCATTTTACCAGATTGTTTCTAAATGTGCCCTGCCTATCCTATGAAAATTCAGGTGCATGTATGCCCTGAGTAGAATCAGAAAACACTGATACCTGCAAAGCTGTGGCTGCTTTTCACCCCTCCAACCTACTTCCAAGAGCTATGAGCTTGGGGCCCATTATGGAACTGTAGCAATGCACTGTGGAAACTCAGTATTTTGAGCTTCCTATGTAATTCAACTTTGCCAAATGTTGTGATTGCTTACAACCAAGGTTGGTCAGTCTGCTGTCACCTCCACAGTAAAAAGCTATGGAGAAAGTGTAACCATTTGTAGCCACAGGCTTTTGGGAAGAATGGAGGTATCCTGCAGAGTGATTGTCAAAAGGAGAAATGGATTTCCCTGGTGCAGTGATAGAGATGTACAGCAAGTTTCAGCAATCTAATTAGTTTCTTGATCAGAGGAAGACAACTCTTCAAGGCAAATGAAAAGGTCATTGCAAATCCCAGAGAAGTATTCATGTGTTTTGTCATATTTGCTGACAGATATTTAAATACAACCCCTCACTTTTCCTGTAGATAGTCAGCAGATGCCAGACAGCTGACAAGCAGGAATGAAATTGTACCACTGCCCTGACATACCAACAACAAGGAAGTGGATAAAATTGCTAAGTGTTCTTTCTGTGCTGCAGGGAGGTAGATCTGTGGCAGCTAACACACACAGGTCTAAGTGATGTTTAGGGGACATTGTGACTTCTCTGATGTCTTAGCCTGGTACAAAATATTAGCAAGGGAAAGGAGAAGTGTTCTGTCACAGAAGCACTGTGAGAGGATGTGGGAGATGGGATCCTCATGAGACTTGCTGTATGACCTTAGCAAATTCTCTTAATATGTTTCAGGATTTCAACCTAACTATATATTGACTGCAAGAATGACTTCAGTTGTTGCAGATGAGGTGGGTTTATTCTCTTTCAGTTCTCTGTCTGTAAAGCAGGGGCAAGAGTACTTCCTTTCCCCACCTTTTCATTATCACTGCTTTTAACTTTAAAAGCTTCCAGGCAATTATGATGTGAATGGACATATCCACATTATAGAACAGGATCCTACGTACAGAAGATGTTGACATGAATGAAGTCCCCATGATGAGAGGAGTAACAATTTTTATTTCATGTGTAAACTGTACAACCAGGTTGCAGTATTAATCAATATTTTTATAGGAAGGCAAGAAAAAGTATTAACTGCTTCCCAAGGTATCTCACTTTTCAAAGAACTTGACCTTCTTCCACTGTCAGGATTATTCAGTGTCCCTGTTCCATGGTGTCATGCTTCCAGAACACTTTCCAATCTAACATGGAAAGGTATGTTTTGATAGGCCACATGGCCATTTCTCACAGAGTGGAACAAATATATTGATTTTCGTAGAGATGTTCTGACAGACTGAACAAGAGATTTCTTGGGGGGAAAAGACTTCAGCATTTAAGTTATGAACTTGGAGAGAGAGTAGGAGATTTTACTTGGACTTGTGTATTGCAGACAGGCCATTGTCTGCACTTAGAGACCTGGTGAATCAAATCCCAGGCTTCAGATTATGAGATGATAAATGCATAAATCAGTTCACTTACTAATCAGGTAGAAATGCACCTATGAGAGTAGAAGTTAATTTTCTTTGATTGGAAACGTGATGAAAGCAGGTTGTATCTCATAT
>JBBMKD010000217.1:24571809-24584634 GCA_037834095.1 Argya squamiceps
TCCCTTCCCTTCCCTTCCCTTCCCTTCCCTTCCCTTCCCTTCCCTTCCCTTCCCTTCCCTTCCCTTCCCTTTCTCCAAATTTCCTCCTGTTGGATTACACAAACTCTAACCCCTTGTGAATAAATTCAGCCTAAGAAATTGGCAGAAAACCAAGCATGGAAACCACAAGGAAAATAGCCCTTTCTAAAATTGTTTTTCACCTGATGAGTTCACAGCAAACTCACAAGATGCTTGTAGCATTGTAAAAGAAAGGGTCATGCATGGAGTACGAGTGAGAAGACAGAGCTGGGAGAAAGGTGGAAGTGTCCTCTCCAGTGGGGATGCTGGCTTCTCCCACTTGAACTGGCATGGTAGGTACAGCACTGGCTGGCTCAGCTTAGGTCCTACATGGACAGGTTGGGATGTATCTTCTGGATCAACTTGTTTATAGACATGAAAAAAGAGCAGGAATATTTTAAAGCCTGCCACCAAGCTGTCTGCCTTGGACACATGAGCTGTTTGAAGTGTCTACACTGGGGAGAAACTTGGTTTGACATTGAATGTGTCACTTCACAGGACAGCTTCCCCATCCTCCATTTCTGATCAGACCCTACCCAGGAAAAGACTTTGTAACCTGGTTTTGATACCCTGTCCCTTGCCTGTATGCTCAAACTTCTTTCCTTCCTCTGACTTTATGAAGTACAGGGCACTTATGTTCTTCTTTTTGAAGTAGGTGTGATTATTTCACCACTCTATGTATATGGCAACTGAGAGATGCAATTATGATGTGACTTATTCAGGTTGTGAACGTGCCTCCAGAAAACTCCAAAGCTTCCCAAGTGCCCTAGGTGTTTGTTTTCATCACAGAAGTGCATTTTCTCTGAACCAACTAACAAAAGAAATTAGTCTCTTTTATTAATATACCCATAGCACAACTCTTGACAGAAGGAATATCTGTTCCCAAATTGTCTTGCTTTGATATAAATTAACATTTGAACTCCACATGAACAAAAATCATGTCCATTTATGACTTCTCATTCTAATATTTATCATGTAAAAGCTAGCACAATCCAGATTATGGCACAAATGGGTTGTGACAAAGCTGTTTTTTTAAACTGAATAAATAAGTTTAAATTATAAACCTTAAATTATCATTTGAATTTCAGCTATTATGAAAAGAAATACTAAGGAAAACAATTAGGAGGTAGAAGAAAATGTGGTATTTAAATGATACAAAAATAGGGAGGTGGTTCATTTGGTTGTTTTTCTTTAAACATTTATATTTTGCTTTGTTCATGGATTGGAATGGAATCTATCTAAAAAAGAATCTGAGGTTAAACTAAAGTGACATTTATTTTAGTTTTAAGTCATGAATGCAAAACAAAATCTTTCTAGTCAGATCAGCCCACTGTGTTTGTTGAGTCCTTGTGGATTAAATAAATTTAAAAATAAAATCTAAGTATATTTCAAAGCTCACCAGAATACTGAATGTAGAGACAGGCATGTTTTTTCCCCCAGAAAATATTTAAAAAGACTGAAACAAGTTAACAGTCCAAAGGCTATTTTTGCCTGATTTCTTCTGCTAGGAACAGTGGCAGGAATATTCTCCCAGGAAGTTGTGCAACACAAGATGCAAATATTTTGGATAGAAGCTGAAGAAACTTTTTGTAGATCTCAAGCTGCAGAGGGAGTTCAGGTGCTCATTTAAAGATTATTGGCAAGTTGAAATCCCAGATTTCTCCTTACCCGATGAAGCCTAATTACTTTATAAGAGAGCAGTGGACTAAATTAACCTCTGGAGGTACCTATATCTCTCCATTACTTCCACAAGGAGTGTAGGGTGAAAATGCTCAACAGTTATCTGGGTTTTAAGTAGAATTTTCAGAAGTTAATCATATTGCTGAATCTTCCCCCCCCCCCAATTATATTGGTTGTATAATAAGTGCTGAGGATGCTGGGTTTGTGCAGTTTGGAGGAGAGAAGGCTGAGGGGTGACCTCAGTGCTCTCTGCACTCTCCTGAGAATGGGAAGTGGTGAGGGAGCTGCTGAGACTCTTCTGGTGGCTGATGCCTCAAGCCTGTCAGTGTTTAAGAGGCATTTGGACAAACTTCAGGGATGGCCCCAGAGAGGTCAGGCAGCTGAACTAGATGATGATTGCAGGTTCCTTCTAACTGAAATATTCTATTCTATCCTATATATGTGTAAGCTTGTATATATATTCACATACGTATTCCAAACTGTGACTAACACTGCATAGCTTTCAAAACGGAATGAGGCTCTTTCTTGTTCCTGGAACTTCCAGCTCCTCTCAACAGATAAGTTTACCTGACTTATGGAGAGATACTGGATTTATTTTCACCTGATTCATGCATCTTTAATTCAAACGCAACTGTTTGTGATCAAACGTCAGACACAAAAATTTAGATGCGAACAAAGTTAAAAAGGTACTCTCTTGCTTCCTTTGTTAACTACTCCAGGACTGAAATATTGCAGATTTTCAAAGGAGAGGCTAAGCCTGCAGCCAGGGGATTCATGCCAATGAGCACATGACCCGTTCTGCAGACAAAGAATCAGCACAACGCAATCAAAAAAAGATCAGTGACATTCATGGCAGATATGTTTTCAAGCCTCTTGTCTGGAAGAAGCTCCTGTGCACTGACCTTATATATGGTTTCTGAGACTGGGCTGGTATTCTGAGTGTTAAAATGAGAGGAGAAAGAATACTTGACTTTCTAAAGACTTTTGTGCCTTTGGTAACAGTTTCAGTTGTGATGTCTCTGAAGACTTGTCTTTGTGACAGTTTTGTCATTTCGAGTGGGCAAAAAAAGGAGGAACCCTTTAGTGAGATTTGGCTGCACCACTACACTTGTCAGATACCTTTTAGTATGCAAATCAAGAATGGTTCTAGTTAAATCCAATTCTGGTCTTTTTTCTTTCTACTTCTTGAAGTATATAAATCCTAAACTTTTTAAGCCCTCCAGACACACACATTCTCTCTCACTCACACAGAGCCAAGTCTTGCTTTAAAAAAGCCAAAATGACAACAAAAAACAAAGCCACTTTAACATTGAACAGAGTCAGAAAGAAAATTCTGCTTGTCTACTTACTGAAAGAAACAAACCCAAACCCAGAAAAATATCTATTTAATGTGAAGCTAAAATATGGATGTATGCACACACACACACACACATACACTGGTGCTTCTGTAAAAAATCTCATCTAAAAGGGAGAAGAGGCTTGGCAATACAGATACAGATATGTTATTTAGATTCAGATATACTCCTAAAGGTAAAGAAAGGTCATCTTACAGGTGAGCAGCACAGAGTCAGAAGAGAACTGACAGGGTCAGGGTTGCTCCCGCCATCACTCCTGTGACGTGTAGTTTTGCTGTTTCCATAATCCACTAACTACAGACATGCCCTATGGATTTGCCTGGAATATAACAGACCCTACTAAAATGTGTCATTTTGCTTCAATGCTTTCAAATACTTTCAGGTGAGGTCCTAAGGTCAGTTATTGTTTAAATCTCCATGGACTCTTCCTTCAGAAGAGGTAGCAGGGAATTAACAGGTTCCTGCCAGGAGTTACCTTCTCAGCAGAAGGAAATGCTATTGACTATTCAGTCCTTCAGTGTGTACATCAGCCTGTGAGCTGCAGCAGAAGGGAAATTGTAGTAAACTCCTCAGAATGCAGAAATATCCATGTAGGGCAGAGAGGACTGCTGGAGAAGATAATGTCTGGAATACCCACGAGTATTCCCAAATATCTGAGCACACTGGGAAGGGAAGCATTAGCCAGATCTAAAACAAACATACAGATCAAAATTTGAGGAAGATGTCTGTGTTAGCAGGCTTTGCATTTACAGAGAGAATCAGGTGCTCTGTAATAGGTGGAATGTCTCAGCTTGCTCTGAGAATTCCTAGCCCAAGGCAGTTTGGCTGCAGATGGCTCATGTCTATGAGCTTTGATGTGTTTGTGGGACAGTTTTTTTGGGTTTTTTTGAAAGCAATAACCTTGGTAAAACAGTTTCAAGATAATTTAGCAATAACAGCAATGAGCCATATGAGGAAAAAAAGCTAGTTTTTTGTTGAAGTGATCTTCAGTAAAAAGATTAGGCTGCTTGCTGCTTTGAAAACAATTGTGCAGGTGAAAAGACAGGAAAAGAAATTTGTCCTTTTTTTTCGTTCCAGGTTAATCAACACAGAACTAATTGACATAATCACTGTGAGCTGCTGCTGTTCTTTCAGTTTTTCCCACAGGTAGCTTCTTCCCTTGGTGTGCCTGTATCAGATGGGAAATTAAGAACCACTTGGTGACAGTGATGAAGGCAAGGGAATGAATGACCACTGAGCTGTTGCACAATCTGTTTGACTGGCATCCCAGGATGCTCAAGGGCTTTGAAGAAAAGGAGGTTCTACTGCCAGTCTGCATTACTTTCAATATTTTTAAAGAGAATAATTTTTTTCCTCCAAGCTAACAAAGGGAATTACCTGGACAAGTCTTAGGAAAGAACAAGAATGTTGAGTGTAATGGAATGAGGTACACCTGTGATTCTCACTTGTACTGAAGGGACCCACTGAACCCTGGGGAAACACAAGCAACTGGGACTGTGGATCAGGATGAAAAATCAAGGTGTTTCAGTGGATGCCTGTGTAGCTGTAGTTATTCCCCCAAAAAATAGTGAAAGTAAAAGTGGGAAAGGGACTTACAGCTGACATCTTCCAAATGAAAAAAATTACTTTGTGGAGGATATGAGACTTCTGAGTTGACATGATTGCTGGGCAAATATTTTGTATCTTTCATTTCAGGTTTGCCTAAATTGGGAACCCTGTGGATCAGTGCATTAACCTATGGGAAGTTCATGCCTTCTGCTCACAGTTTCTTTTGTGTTGGCCCTCACAGTTGAACATTTTTTTCTCATAGAACACATGGTTTTCTCCTCATCATCAAATGCCACAGAGACCCTGGGAAACTTAGGTTAGTTCAGACCAGGTCCTGTAAGAGATGAGGCATCTAGATGCCCATCCCCACAAGCACTGCAGCAGTGCAGGCAAAAGTATCAAAACAATCTTCAGTGTTTCAAATCTAATGGCATAGAGGCACCAGATTTTCTTATTTCTCTAAAAAGAAAAAAGAAAAGGAAAGGAAACAAAATTTTTGACTTAGTGTGAGAAGAACACAAATGTGGAACTACCAGAAATTTCAGTTTCTGGCAAACTTTAATAAGTGCAGTAAACATGAGCTAAATCTCTTTTCTTTTAGAGGAGTTGGTAGTTGTACCTGATTTGTTGGGAGTGAAAGATGTAGCAGCTATACTTTGGTCGTGTAAGGTATCAATTTAGCAGCAGGAGATGCCGGGCATACAGCGTGTTTATAACTCACATTTCAGATTGCTTCTTTGGTGGAGACAGAAGTAATACTCACCATGCCTCTTGCCAGAAGGTTTAACTCCAGCCATCCATTCATTATGATACTTTTGTGTGATGATTACCTGTACAGTGGCAGCAGCAGTACAAGTTTCAAACCCAGCTGGCTTCTCTCTGATACAAAGGAGACAATTCAATTCCACACCAGGATAAGCTCAAACTCTATCTCTTTGTTCCATGGCTTCTCTTTCCAACAGGAAAAAAACAAATCGTGTCATTTTTGTGGCAGATGTACATGAAAATATTAGAAATAGGGAGCAGTAGTAAGTGCTTTCTCCCAAATAGTGGAAATCCTGATTTTTCTCCCAGAATAATTTTATGAGTTTGAGGAAATCACAGTTTCTTTGCATGGTCTCCCCAGCTTCCACAAAGGGCATTAGTATCTTGGCATTTCAAATGTGTGTGACAATGATAAATAATTATTCAGACATGCTCAGGAAGAGGATGCATCAGAATTAGATTTATAGATAAGTGATATCAGAACTAAATTTATAGGTAAGTAATATTCATGTTTTTAAGCATCCATGAAAACAAAAGTGATTACATGACTTTGGAGAACAAGAAAAACTGTTTAGTTGTAAAGTTCTGCAAAACGGCATTTTGTGACATAAGCTTAAGAAATTAGTTCTCATTTTCTCTGCATGTCATGGAAGTTCCGGCTCCTTAATGGAAGGAACACAATAATTGTTTGACATGGAGTATTGTATGAGACATTTATATATCTATCCAGCTGGATTTTTGACTTTGTCCAGCATCATCCAGCATTCACCTAAACACTCAGAAACAAGAACCTCAACTCTTCAGTGTCATTCTACATACAATAAACAGTGTCTATGGTACACTTGTCTTCATCTCTTACACTGCTAGATCCTACAAGAGAATCTGCAATTGTTAGATGTGTTCTATATGGCCCAAAATTTGCAAGCATGGATCTGAATAAAGAGATACCCACCAGCATCTGCACACAGAGATGAGGGAGGCAGAATCTTTACTCCTTTCCAAGAGAAGCCCAGTTCTGGAATCCAGTGGAGCACTTTGTGGCAAACTGCTGGAGCCTGGACTCGCCTCTGTGTGGTCCTTTTTAAGAGACCTGCATGCCATTTATGAGGATGTACCAAATTAAATTTTGAAAATCTATACAATACGTGAATGAAGATAAGCCAGAATGATAGATTCTTAGAAGACTTTTGCTTGCTTCATTCTTACCCCAGGTGAGACAGCGAAACAACATGTTACAAGGAAAACTTGACATTATAATTTGTTTGCGCACATTCAGAAGTAGAACTTCAGTGATGGTAGGGAAGAACAATCTATTTAAATGTCCCACTATCACTGTTGGTAGTTATTGCTTAATGCTGCTGTGAATATGGGGGTTCAGGCTCCAAAATCTCTGGTGTAGAGGTGTGGAAGATGGAAGCGGAAGGGCAACAAAAGCTGATGATAAGACCTGAAATCTCTGGCAAGACCCAGGAAGATGTGAGGTTTGAGTGGGGATGAAGGGGTAAGAGACAAGATATAACTCAGAGTAGACTTATGCAGCAGTCTGATTGTCAAGAAGAAAAATTGTTGTTCTTGTGTTTCTTTTTCCTCTGTCAGAACCAGAGACACAACTAAAACAAATGAGGTGAAATACCGATCATAAAAGATCTCCTGCCTGCTGCCATGACCAAGATAAGAACGAAAGAAACTGACACGGGACCTAATTCAGGTCAAGTCTGGGGCTTTGTAGAATATAAAGCAAAATGATATAGGAAAAACAAAACTGGGATAAGTGATAAACTGTGTCCTCCATCCTAACCCTGTCATTTTTTCAGCTAATAAACATGAAGATTAATTGACAGAAATACAAAATTCACTGCTGTTCATGGGATTGTCAGTATTTGCAGCAGGTCTGCCCACCATGTCACTGATGCTATTCTTTCCTTCCCTGGAAAACAGAAGCAATTAACTCAGCTAAATGGGATTCCATTGAGGCTGGGTACTCATTATACCAGGGAACTATACACTGAACTGCTCTAAAGAAAAAAGACAACAGGCAAAAAATAGAAAATGAAAACTGGAAGGATTGCAGTTATTTGTGAAACTGTTTCACATTTTGCAGATAGTACCAGCACTTCTCCCTTGCACTGAAAAAAGGAAATGGTTTGTGGATAATTGATTTTTAAAAATTAAAACTATAACATTTCACTACTGTCAAATTGAGAAATAATACCTTAGATGCTAAAGCTCTCACAATTTGAGAATTTTAAAATAAAAAGTTATGAGTGTCTTTCTGTTAAATGAAAACTTGGCAATATGAAATGTATTAAAATGTATTTTTAAAATATATAAAGAATTTTTCAATGCCAAAATAAAATGAATCACTTTTTTGGGATTGAACACAATATCTGCAGATGGCTTTTATGAAAAATAAAAATGACAAAGAAGATATCTCCATTTTCATTTAATCTACAGCAAATTCTTTTCCTGATTTTTAAAGTCAGCCACTGAATAAAAGATCTGTTCTTCATTCTGATCTAGTTGTGATCTAGACAGGGTGATGTGAAGAGTCATAGTACCTTGAATTTACAGACAAAAAAGTAGAGCACTGAGAGAGCAGATGCCTTTCCAAGATCACATGTGACAAGTAGAAGGAAGGGAACCTAAAGACCATCTTAAATAATACCCTAATTTTACCTCTACTGCATGGGGAACAGCAAATGGACTTTCAGATTGCAATATATCAGTAAATTCCTTCTTTGTATAAAATAAGACTTACCTGTCTAGAAGTAATTTGCACAGTGTTTCAAGGTATCCAACCCAGGTGTCCACATTTGCTGACAAGGGCAAGTACCTGTGGATAAGACAGCCACAAATTTATCATTATCTTTTGTAATGACTGAAGATGAAATTCCCTTTTCAGCTCTGAAGTCCTTACTCTGCAATACATCCAAGAGGATGCCTAAGGATTTCATGAGCAATTTTGCCACCACAATTCAAATGAATCTCTTTGAGAGCCTGATGCTTTTTAACAGGTGTGTTGCCTAGAAGTCATTTATTTGGCAGAAACGATCCAGTTTCTTTCCTCATACCTCAGAACGTGGTCTTTCCCTTACTGTTGTGTAAGAATCTCAAGGTTAACAGCAACTGAGTGTTCTGCTCATACATCAAGGCAGGGAAGCACAACACTGAGATTAATGCACAGTCGAGAGGGGAAGTTTGAGCCCCATATTCACACTGATTTCAAGAGGAAATGGAAATGCTCTGAAAGACACTCACTGCAGGACTACACCTTACTTAAGTCAGGATTTCTTTCTGAAGAAGGTTTTTCAACTTGAGGCATAAGTAGTTGGTTGCTAATGAGAACAGAAATGTGATGCAACAAGACAGTTCTGCAGGATACCAGTCTAAATTAAACACTAAGGGCACTGAACAGCAATGGGCATTCAAGGCTTTTTGGAATTTAAAGGCAATTTGCCTGCTGCTGTCTTTGCTTTCCCAAGATGCACATGGAGAACAGAGAAGACACAGAGTGAGAGCTGAACTGATCTGGCCTGGGAATGACAACAGAATTGAACTGTGCTTACACGGCTGAAACTTTTACATTGGTACACTTTAGAGGACAATATTGGACCCTGGTCAAGTAATGGTGCTTTTGTTGCCTGCTCAGGGCTCTCAAAACCTAATCCCATGTTCTTAGTCTGAAAAGCATAGATTGCTCTGGGACCAGTTACCCAACATATATTCAGTCTCTCTTGAGTGGATATATTGTTCTTACTCAAAGTCACATTAGTAATGTGAGCATCAACACAGTGAAGTGCTCACATAAGATGACTATTTAATTATCAACAGACACAGACCCAGCTGCTGTTGCAGTTAGTGGAAATTTTCCCTTACTACACAATAGGAACTGCAGAGAATCTATATTTTAGCTTTCATTTTGGCATTCATTCAGTATCTTGTAATGACCAGCATAAAATCTTTCAAATCACTAAAGGACCACTCACTGCAGGGGAGGAACATCTGTACACTTCCAGAGAACCATGACCTTCCTGTACTAAGATCAAGAGCTTATTTGACTGAGATTTCAAGCCCTTTTTAGATAAAGGAGAGGCAATTACTCCCTGGCTCCTCTCTTTTCGGTATAGAGGGAACTTTGGCTTTCTGAAGCACCAATTAAAAAGCCCCACAACTCTCTCTTTGAATTGCTTCATTACTCCTGTTAATTGTCTCGTTTGAGTCTCTGCCAGAGTGAAAGTACCTTGTTACAGAGCTATGAACCTACAATCAACTTTGAAAACTTCCACTTTACAAATGCAATCTCAGGCTTTTTTTTTCAACCCTAGATGGAAGGGGAAAAAAAAATAGAAAAATATATTAGGTGTTTCCTAAATCAAAGTCTTTAATTACATGTTAATCTAAGTTTTTATAGATTCTAAAATGCAGTTATAGACAGCTGAATTTTTTCTATGACTTACTGTCAAATATACAAGAGACTGTTTGGAAAGTCTGTAAGTACTGTAATCATGGATAAAATACATTCTGCAAGGGGACTTGAAATTTGCAGTAATTATGTACCATTTAGTTAATCTGTCTACATTATTTATGAAAAGTATTTTGTAGTTAAATACTTGAAGAGTTGACAGGGTAATGTGCAACAGCTACTTGGAACAGAAGTGATGGAGAGGCAGTAAAAAAATAATTTCAATTTTAAATGACTCTGTGTTCATTTCCATGTTTGTTTCTAACTCAAAGACATAGTGTGAGTCTCCTTTTTTAAAGGAAGATAAAAATAGAAGTGTGCTCTGTGTGTGCATAACTTCTGTGTACATCTGTAAGCCAACACCCACTTTGCAAAGACATAAATAGCGTGGGTTTTTCCAGAGACCTCAGCTACCTGTCCTTTTCCACACTCAGCTCCGTGGATGCAGCTTCCCACACTGACTTTTCATTTACAAGAGGAGTTGAATTGGATAGAGGTCAGTGTCACAACATGTTTTTTGCATCACATAACAGATATAAATATACAAACATGCTGAACCCTCATCCTTACAACCACAGAAAATGCAGAACAGGAAAGAAAACAGGGTGCAAACATGCCTGGGCTCTTTTCCTTGCCTTTTTCCCACTGCCATGCAAGGGGACCAGGACAAACCACCTTTCTGCAATAATACCTGTAATCTGGGAAATGTAGGAAGGAGAGGTGGCTCCCAGATGGAGAGAACAATGAGTGTAAATAAAAGAGGAGAAAGTGTCAAATATACACATGTTCAAAAGTGGGCCTGTTGGATAGAAAGTCAGGTGAACAGTCCCCTGACTTCACAGGAATTGCTGTTGTACATTTCTGAATCCCCTGGGGCTGGAAGGTGGGTGCCTGTGTGAGGGGAGTGGAGGGGATTGGGTGCATGAGTACAAATCCTCCCAAAGCACCAACACTACCACCAGCTGGGACAGGTTCATGAGTTATTTCCCTTTGTTTTTCTCTACCTCCTAAACCCTGAGATTAAGGGTAATTAGAACAAATTCCCATCTCCCTCTGGGGTTTCCTCCACAAATAAAATCTGCTTTATTGGTCCATGTGAGCTGTCGGTACAGAATGTATCCGATTCATGTGTTGTTTATAACCTTGTGAGACATGACATGCAAAAGCTGTTCCTTCAAAATAGAATTAATGCCATTCATTATAAGGTGAGTGGTGACTCACCACCAGATGACAAGCCTGTTGAACACAGGATTTATTCCTCATGCAAGTTAGTGGCATGAATTCTTTTTTTTTTTTTAAGCTTCAGGTGAGTGCACTCACTCTCCCAGAAGGGAACAGTCAGCCAGTCAATTTTATCAGGTCTCACTGAACATGCAAAAGTAATATTTTTGTGATTCACTGACATCGGTGATTATAATAGATGCCTGTAAGGCACTGCTACTAAAATAATCTTTTTAGGAATCAGGTCTCTGTGCTGCTTGGGGCTTTTTTATTGGTTTTGAAGCAAAGGGCTTAACCATGTGGTATGTGCTGTGGTATGTGCTGTGGCAGTGGCTCGACCCACATTTGGCCAACACAAGGAGTGAACAAACAGCTGCAAGTTTGATGAGGTTCTGGTAGCCTGAAGGGAGATCAGATTTGCTAGCAAAGTTCCATAGAGCCATAGGCATTTTGCATTCATGATTTATTTCCTGAACTCAGAGGACTGATTCCACAAAAAATCCCAGCAGGGTTTTTCAGGGAAAAAAAAATCAGGCAGCTGCACAAGACAAACACTTGTCAGAGGAGGAGCATTACTTTTTCTCTTCTGATTCCTTGTCCAGAAATGTGGGACATGTCTTGTAAGTTACTTTCTACGTTCATTTCTTCAGTAAAATGCTGTGAGGCTTACTGAAAAAAAGCAATACATAGTACTTCCTTATGAAAATAAAGGAAGGCTAGAGGTATAATTTGCTGATGGGAAGTACACAGAGTCCTGCCAGGTTCTGCAGGACTTGACACAGGAGCTGCCTTCTCTTTCTCATCAAGGAGTGAACTCTGGGAGTCTGTCAGAGAAGCACTGTTGTTATTACCCAGCTGTGGTAGGAAGGATGCAGCAGAATTAACTCATCCAGAGACTGCATGGTTGGGAATGTGGCAGTTCTGCCACTGTCATTCCTCACACATCAGAAGAAGATGGCAGGTTAGTGCTGCCTGATTGCACATGTGCTGCTGTGGACCTGCCTGAACCCTTCCTTGACATTTTTGCTCTGCAGAAAAAGGTGAACAGCGAGGAATCTTGTTTTGTATATGTTGTTTCCCAGCTTTGGATCAATCATCCTGAGAGACAACTCCAACTTTCCAGGCATGATCCTTACCAGAGCCTGGAGGTGAGACATACAAAAGGGGCAGGGACCAGCTTAAGTGAGGAGAGAGGGTGAGGAGACAGAGAAAGATCTGGGTCTGGCTACAGTGCACAATACTACAATACACTACAAATAAGCAATTCCTCTTAAATTTGTTGTTTAAGTCAGAAGAATTTCAGCTAATGTTAACCTCTCTAGTTGAGGGCAGTTCTGCAGCATAGCTGCAAAAGGACAGAGCCCAGAATTGGTACTCTGGGAGCAGTCAGGTGCTCCTTGGGTTTGCTGTCAGTTTTGTTTTTAAACCATCTTTGATGTGCCTTTCCTCTGCAATGCAGACATGAGAGAAAGGTTACTTTATTCTGTAACTAATGCAAAAAACACACCTGAGACATTACTGACTGGTCCCCTTCAGCTTCTCGTCACCTCCATCTTTGCCATCCTTGGCTCAGCTGCGTAACTAAGTACAGTGCTGACTGAGGAGAACGGAATCAGCCCTAAAAACGTTGATGAGACCTTAGGTACCTTAGGTTAGGGTTAGGGGTTAGGGCTAGGGTTAGGTTTGGGGTTAGGATTAGGAGGTTAGGGGGTTAGGGGGTTAGGGGGTTAGGGGGTT
>JBBMKD010000217.1:24584734-24629040 GCA_037834095.1 Argya squamiceps
GTACCTTAGGTTGGGGTTAGGGGTTGGGGCTAGGGTTGGGTTTGGGTTTAGGATTAGGAGGTTAGGGGGTTAGGGGGTTGGGGGGTTAGGGGGTTAGGGTTAGGGGGCTAAGGTTAGGGTTGGGGTTAAGGTTGTGTTAGAGTTTGGGTTAGTGTTAGGGGTTTGGGTTTATGTTTGGGGTTAATGTTAGGCTTAGGGTTAGGGGTTAGGGTTAGGTTTAGGATTAGGGGTTCGTGTTAGGGTTAGCTTTCATGTTTTGGTGTTCAGGTTAAGGCGTTAGTTTTGTGGGGTTGTAGTTATGGTTAGGTACTGTTTCTTTTAGGTTTTCTTTTGGGTTAGGGTTATGGTTAGGCTTATGTTTTGGGGTTAGGGGTTTTTGTAGGGCTCGGTTTAGGGTTCAGAGGTTCAGGTTTGTTTTAGTGGGTTAGGGTTCTGGGTTATGGTTAGGGTTCGGGTTTGGTTTCGAGGGTTTGGGTTTGGGGGTTGGGGTTAGATACCCATTCTTTCAGTTTTTTTTTTTCCCCTTGTGCTGTTATACAAGACCACTGATCATTATAGTGACATGGAAAACAAGACGCTATACAATTCACAGTGTTACACTCCCATTTGATTTGAACTCTCAAATGTTATACTTTTTAGTTTTTCTTCTCCCTTCGTGGCATTCAAGGCAAGCAGGATACCAGGAGATCCTTGGCTCTTGACCAGGGGGCCATCCTCTCAGGAACAATTGACATTAAGCACAGGTGTCAACAAAGACTTTGAAACATGATTCCTTTCTGACTCACGCTGTGCTTTTCCTGAAGAAGGTGGGCGTTTTAAAAAACGGAATCCCTTAAAGGATCCATGACACATGCAAGCAGTTTAGTGAAAAGGAGCTGACAGGTTTCCATCTGCTAAGCAGGACTTTCATGGCGATTGCAGAGTGATGAACACATTCAGATGCACCGACTACACACAGTTATTGACACTCACTGATGGGCCATAAGTGCCACCTGCTATGGCACTGCTCACTCGGTGCTGCTGCCAATGCAGGATACCCTCAGACCAGGTGGAAGCAAGGCTGTGCCTGACCTGTTATGAGGCTAAAGAAAGAGTTGATTGCTAAATGCACAGATGATAAAAACCTGTTTTCATGCTGGTCTCTGAAATCCGAGCAGGGCTACCTGCAATGTATGAAGTCTGGTCTGAAAATCATGATTCTTTCTGCAATTTCTGATATTATATTCAAAATGAAAAGCTGTAATGGGGATAATTTTCAACTTTTTTTTCTAAACATTTTAAAAAATTCTGATCTTTTAATTTTTGAAACTAGTTAATATGTCCTTTTAAAAATAATTAAATCATATTTAAATACTATAGTAAAATGAAATTATTACATACTGATTACAGTATGAAGATAACACAAAATCTTTATAATCTTTTTAAAAATGAATCTTCTTCAAATTAATTAAAGTAGGAATGTTGAAGTAATGTTACATTTCTTCATATTTTACCATAGGAGATGTTTCATGTTCAGAAATGCAAACTGGATCTAACTTTTACATCAGGTGAACTTCTGTCTTTCAAAATAGTGAAGAGAAAGGAAAACAGTTCATTTGATAGGGTTTTAGGCCATTTTTTCAGCAGAAACTGAATACACTTCTCAGATTTGCAAAGGAATAGGGAACAAACCCACCAGCTCTCTGGGGTCTTGAGTGTGGCTTTGACTTTCCTATGGAGTCCAAAGACAGATCAGATATTCAAGGAGGGACATGCCCATTCTGTAAGCAAATTGGAGAGTCTCAATTATACAAGGACCCTAAATGACTTTCAGGGAGAGGCTACCAGCCTTTGGGCAAGTGAAGAAGTTGGACTCAGGCCATTACATACACATACCATGACACTTCTGATGGATAAAAATTACAGCTGATTCACAGATATTACCTGATTCTTATTCACTGAACACATTAGGGTTGCTGTATAAGGATGGAAACTGAATGCAGACCTAGGAGGCATGGTACTAAAGTTATTGCAGGCAATTGGAGTTGCTGCTTTCTTTTTGTTCCTTTTAAAGCCCCCTGCTTATTCCAGATATGAAAATCTAATGAATAGTGAAAAATAGCAAGCTTTGTTTGTCTCTTTTTTTTTAATCTCAAAGGAGTGCTATTTAAGAATGAGATTTACGAACACTGCTTCAAAGTCCTTTCACCAAAGGGCTTTAACAGGGAACATGACAGGTGCTAGGATAACTTTTAACCCAGACAAATAGATAAATAAATAAAAGATTTTAAAATTCAACTTTGTTCTGCAGTGGACGTAAGCAGTTTGACATTTCAGACCGGAATCCCAGATTGCCTGTTGAACTCAAGAATTAAAGAATGACAAGTATTTTTTCCTTTCTTGCTTTTGTAAAAGTGCTCAAAGAAAGCAAGAGGCACAGTCCCAGAGAGCTGTAAGTTAGTGTAACAACCCATTTAAAAGGGCAGAGAAGAAAGAAAACAAGGAATGTGCTCCCTCCAGAGTCTGGTGTTTTGCTTCTAAACTGACTTGAGAGATTTCACCTTTGTTTTCTTTCTGCATTAGAATCAAATTCAAAGCTTTAATGAAATGGAATTTTGCTGAAATTCCCCTTCCCACAATAAGAAGGTTGGAGTTTTGGTGAGCTTCAAAGTCCTTGGAATCGTCCAAGATGTCTTCTCTAGATCTTAGGAATATTTCTGTCTACAGTGCCATTGATCAACATACTGTTAAAACCTGGTTTGATCCCAACAAAGTAACATTTGAAAAAAAAACCCCAGCGTTTGTGTTCTGAGCAGCCCTACAAAGGATCCTGTTGGTGTTTCGTGAGTGAATCTGTGTTCACTCTCATCTGCCTTGGTTATGGGTCTGTCACCCCAGTCACCTTCCTACCACCAGGAAGGATTAAATTCTTTATTAGGAAACTCCTTCAGGCTCTGTTCACGTAAGACACCTCTGTGGGTAGTTGTAAGGAGCTGTCTTGTCTCCTTCTTAACATGGATCCCTTTGAAATGCTTGACACAACCCAGGCCAGAAATTTCAGCATTTTGGAGGATCAGGTCAATAAGCAGCTGATTGAACTGCAGAAATTATCATCTGGAATTCTGTGGCTTGTGCTCTGCAGGTCACACTGGATGATAATAACGGCTCATTCCAATCCTAAAATCTAGAAATTTATGAGCTCGGGCACACTACTAATATGTAGAAGCTCATTCTGGACCAAGGCACAGAGTAGCAAAAAATAGAAAAAAAATCAAAGAATTTAATTTCTTGGTGCTTGCCCATCAATTTATTTTGTATCTTGTGATTGTTGTCTTTTGCATCAAAATTAAGATGGACCCATATGAACTCCTGCACACATTTGATTGTCATTAAAGATGTTTATCCTGAAGGGAACAATGGTGCTGACTGGTTACTTTTTTCCTTGCTGAGCTGTTCCACTATTTGACTTTACCACCAGTGTTGCTTATAAGCTGAAAAAGCAAATGTTATGGATATTTCTGTCCTCCTGAAAGTCCTTCCTTAATTTTTTGGTTGTTTTTGCCATTGGTTTTAACATAAAATCTGAATTTTGGAACCAAACCAAGTGCATATGACATTTTATTCTAAAACTAAATAGTCACTCAAAGGACAAAGAGATTTGAAACGTTGATGGATAAAGTGGGAAAAGGTTAATATATTTCCTTCACTGCTTTCTTTGAAGAAAATAAAGTCTCTCCAGTGTGTCTGTGTGCCTGCCATCTTGCCCCTCACCATCATTTCTGAATATGTTTGACTTGAACCATATCTGACTGAGAAGTCGCCGGGGAAATCTCAAGATAAGTGGCCATAAAAATGTGAGACAGGGATTGTTCCACAATAACTCAGTGTACTAAATGTGGGAATGTTGGCCTTCATGCTCTAGAAGATCGAGAGATAACAGAAAAGAAAATTCTTACAGATGTCCAAAATGGTGGGCAGAGCTTTAGCTGTGCTCTCAAGGCACCAAAAAATCTATATCCAGGACCTGTCACAAGCAAGTCCTGGCTCTCTTTCCTTCATTGTTTTCAGCACAGATTGTCCTAACTTTAAAGTATATATGAAATGTTTTCTCTCTTTTTTTTTTAACTCTATAGTAATTTTGGTAGTGAAAATGTTGAATCTGTCTTCTCTAAGAACTGGTGGCCACACTAACAGCTGGAGTGGTTATCTCAGCCTCAGTCCTCAGTTCTCTATAACTGACTGAGAAAACTTCAAGTTCATTTGAATAATAATAGCCTACATTTTTCCAAACAGCTATCTAAGTAGGTACATGACCTTCATTGTCCAAGGACCCCAAAGCACACAAAATGTACTAATTAACTAAATCCCACCATTGGTAAGTACAATAAGCATGAGACTGGCATTAGATTACTATTTCTAATTATATCTGGGATGCCTAAGGTATATTAAGGAACACTCAAAATCTATTACAAGTATAAAGATTAATCTCACTTTCCCAAAGGCAAAGCTGTGAAAAAAACTCTGGATTCCTGCCTCCTGCTTCCTGGCTCAAGCCATGCACATGATTCCTTTGTTTAACTGTTTGCCCATTAAATCCCTGATTCAGCAATGTCCTTTACCACAATTTTAATGTGAAGCCTACAAAAAAATTCAATTAACTCTGTGGTGCATCTAATACTTTGAGACAGGCAAATACTCTGTAGAAGACCTGGTTGATTAAAGCAGTTAAGGGTGTATTTCAGGTCTTCAGTTAACAAATTCTCTGATGAAGGCATTTTCCTAAATCATTCTGCAAACTGGTCTAGTAATCACCCTGCAGTGCTTCCAATAATTCAAATTCTTTAAAATATGTTGCTAATATATTGTACTTCAGTGCAACGCTGATGTGTTGATTGGTTAGCACATGTACAACTCTACCTCCACTAAATAAATCACAGTGTAGAGCAATGTGTCCACCAATGTGTCCACATTAGCACTGTTCTGTAGTAAAACCAGAAGCAGCAATTTCTTTCTCTCAGTAAATATTTAACGAAGAGCATTTAATGTGTAGCGCATCTTTTGAGATTGTGTTTTTATTCTTGTGCCGTAGCTTTAGAATTGCTTTGCTCAGAAGCCTTCAGCTTTGGAGGACCCACAATACTGCTCTGTCAGGCCTTGCCCATCAGGTGAAACATTGACTGGAAGCTGCCAGTGCCTGGGGGCGAAAGGCAGATGCAATTCTGCAGTCTGCATCATGTGATAACGATTTCATTCGTTTGCAGAAGGACTTTGCTCATTAGAACCCAACACGATTTGTGAAATCACAGCTCCATGTGGTTCATTCACAAATGCTGCTTTTCCTCATTCAAAATACAAGGAACAGAACTGATATTACATGAGGCAATGCTTGGCAATCCCATACTGGATACCAGATTAGACAAAGCCACTGGATCTCTGATCACTGGACCTGGGCTCCAACAGTGAGCAATGCCAGAGCACAAGAAACACTTTCATGACAAGTAGAAGAAAGACTGGGTCCCCACAAATTTGTACCACTTGATTTGCTGACAACTTGTAGAATAGAGACTTCAGGGATGCTTTTCTACAAAGTTGTGCTGTTATTTATGAACAGGCAATGGGATCCCTTTTCATCTGACAAACTTGAATAGAATTGATCAGATTGAAAGTTACTGGTGCGAAATGGAAAACCAAGCCAGTGGGATGTGACCTCTATGCACATGCAATTACATGTGTGTGTGTGCGTACACATTGTACAATACACACAACTATACATTTGATTCCTCAGTTTCCCACTGGAACTGTATGTTGAGAGAATGGCTGAGTATGCGAAAGATAACACAGCTGGATTTTCCACTCTTGGCTGTATACAAGGAATTCTGTGCCTTGTGATAAATTTACTAGGTTTACTTGTAATATCTTGTAAATATCCCCATTTACTTGAGGATCTGGAAGTATTCTAGAGTTCAGTAAAATCATTTCCCAGAATTCTCTCCCATGGTGGTCCCTCCTCTGTGGGAGTTCAGTTCTGTGGCACAGAGGTAAGAGGGGAGGATGGTCGGAACTCTGAAACTGCAATTTCCCATGCAGGTCTCTCCCTGTCAGTGCAGAGAACAGACTCACTCTGTGTGTAGCCGATCTGACCTACGCTGCAATTTCCCTCAGTCTGAAAAGAAGTTTGCCCTGAAGCACCATTGTGGACGACCAAGGGTAATAGCCCGGAGCAGGGACATCACTCATCGTTGGGCTGAAATAAGGATCTCTGCGTGTGACAGAGTTGGCACCTGTAAACGAAAATTTGGCTCCCACACTTTTCCAAAAGTTTGCTGCTTGTGTTCAACCACATGGGCAATTAAAACAGTGCCAAGGGCCTTTAGCACTTCATGAAAGGGAAACAAAGCCGCAGAATGGTCCTTACACTTAACAACAGCCATCCCCTCCTGTCCAGAAAGGAGGGCTGCTTACCATCCCTTTGCCCTGTCACAGCTTCTGGGAGGCAATCTGTGCCCGGGGAGAGGGGAAGCTTGGCCTCTCCAGCTCAGCTGGCAAGAATCCGGCAGTGGGAGACCATGGGGCAATGTCTCTACACCCTGTGGTCCCCAGGTTGCCACTTAGCTGGATAGGGAGGTAAATCAATCCATTAACTTCTCCTAACCACGGTCCTAATTAGGTGCATATGTACAATCAGCATGCTCACAGGCCTCTCGTCGGGGAATAGCGGGCTGACAGACACAAATTTGTTACTCCTCATCTGCTGCCAGATTTGGAAATCTGAAGTTTTTGAAAATGAATTAAAGCAACAAAACCCAACCAAATTTGCCAGCTGGCAATGTTCCTCGTGAACAGATGGCTGGGAACACCTTTTGTGAGGAAAGCCCCTTTTAATAGGAGGACAACTATAAGTTCACAGTTAGGATGAAGTTATATCTGAAGTGAGGACTAGAGACGTTTCTCTCCCTTTCTGGGAAAGAGGTATGTGCATCATGAAAGACAAAGAAGAGAAGAACTCAGTGCTTTGATTCCCGATACTATGCAGAGCGTAGGGTGGGGCTTCAATTTTGGATCCAAATCTTTTATATAACCTGACTGAATTTGCACACTGAAAAGATGCTCCCAATAACAATTAACCCTGAGAATGGTAGGTGTAGAGGCTGAAAGTCAAAGTAATTCCCTCATTTGTGTTAGAAATTATTGATTTTGTAGCTTACAGTGATGTTTTTTCTTTGCAGCATGATTTTCATCTGAAACCCTAATGTATTATTGAACTACTAAAGGAAGCCTGAATTGTTAATAAAGGAACTTGTATAGATACACTCATGGGCTTTACCAGTGTATCAAAATTAGTGTTCTTATTTTATGTGATTTTATTATGTATTTTTATTCAATATGGATAAAATCACAGCTTTTCTTAGAACTCCCTAAAAGTTTTAATCATGTGCCCTATAAAGTTTATCCTTGCTGAATTACAGTATTAATGTATTTTCAGCTCATGTGGTTTTTGTTGGCTATTATTATTTTTTCTTCCCTGAATGCATATTGAAAGGAAGAAGTTATCTTTATGGGCTCACTTATATTTGATTTTCCATAATTACAGGCTATTTTGTGATATTTTCCATGGTGAAAGACTCTTCAATGATATGTGACCTTTTTTTCTGATCTTTTTATCTCAGTTGAGTACTTTACATATTTCAGTTATGATTAGAAGAAAAAATATGCACAGAAGACTCATCAAAATAAATATTAATCTTTCCTGTAAATCTTAACATAGTTGTTATTGACTAAATGGGAAATCTGGAACCATAACTAAGACCCCAACACTATAAGCAAAAATATTTTTCAATGGTGACAAGATTCCACAGTTTAAAGCTAAGGGAATTTTAACTAATTTTAACAATATGGTTTAATCAGTTCAGTAACAAAGCCTATGTAGAAAAAATCTTGGTTTTTCTCATTAAATCAGACAGTGAACAGGCATAGTTTTGAACGAGTTACATGAAATAATGTAACATTTTAAAAAGATAGGTGTTTTATCTTTATTTTTGAAAGGCAAATGTATTATTACATTTTCTTTCTTTTCACTGAGGAATCTTGAGTTAGAAATTAGTATTTTTCCCCAAGGAAATTTACTTTCAGTTGAAAACATTTCCTTTTAGAAATGTTTATTATTTCATGGCAGAAAATAATTAGTTAATCTCTAAATGTTCCCTTTGGAAAAATGAAATTCTATAAGACCTATCTCAGCAAAGTTTGGGACAAAATCTCTTATGCTACCCCAGAGAGAAAAGGTTTTATAATTGAGGTAAAGAGTTAATAGTTCTCTGGAGAGAAGCCTGATACTTAAAAAGTGGTCAGTAATACTCTTAGCAGGATTTTTTTAATGGTCATTTTCAGAGAAAAAAATCTAATTTATCCTAAAATTGGAAGCAAATTTATCATCTGGTTGAGTCACTTTAACCAAGTTCTTTGCATCATCCTGTTTTAACATTAATCATTGTTCAAACAGTATCCAAGAAGTTATTTCAACTAGAAATGATCAAACCAAAATATTAGAAGATGAATTCTGGTCACCAAACTTCCTCTGGACTTTAGACAGACATTTATGAAAAATATAAATGTTTAAATTTTCCAGTTAATTTTAGAATGAGTCATCTTGGGTCATATTGATGACAAAGAAATATCCACCATGATGACATTTCCAAGGCTGTCTAAACTAAACTTTATAGAAGCTCTATTCTTGAGCAAAATATCATATTAAATCTCTGACTTTACAGGCGTTCATTCCATATGTTGGATATAAAAGAGCATTGGTTCTGCTCAGAACCTGCTGGACATACCAGAGTGAAAATACATGTTGTATTAATAAGGATTAATAGCAATGTGGCACAATGAGAAGTAGATCCTTCAGAGAACACTCAACCCAGAAATACACTCAGCCAGACCTTTCATTGTGAAGATGAAATAAAGGTTGTTGAGAGCTCATCTCCTGCCCAGGGCTGAAAGCACTGAGAGAGCAAACCATGCCAAGACACTCAAGTTAATGTGCACAGCTGGCAACAGGGAGATGCAGGACCTGTCCTTATTCAAAGGGGAACTTCATTCTGGCCACCCACCTGCCCGTCTCAGCGAGCTGATTGTCGAGGCAGCTCCCTGAAATCCATTGCTGAGATGAAGGGGAGCAGCCCTGGCAGTGAGAAATGGTGGATGAAATCTCTTTCATTCACCCTTGTCTGAAATTCCATATGATTTGAGGGAACTTTTGTCCAATAGACATATTTCAAGAAAAGAAATCAGTTTCAGCCTGTGCAATGCTCTTCCTCTTCAAACATCTAAACACTTTACAGAAAGGAGAGTGGACAAACAAGCTTTTATTATTACTAAGGGAAGAGTGGTGATTTAGGAACAGAATGGTGTTCTGCTGAGAGTCAGATAGCAGTGGAGATCACAGACCAACCCACGAGTCCTGCCTCCTAGTCCATTTCTTCAGCAGAGTTGTATAAAATCCTGTATTCCTTCCTGCATTGTGTGAATGGTCAAGAGACTTTCAAAAGGTTTGAAGAATTAAAACATATTCTTTGCAGATAATTTATGTGTTGATTTCTTCTCTAGAGAAATTTTGGTTATATGTGGCTGAGAAAAATTAAGTCTTAGAACCCACTTTCATGGGTTGTTTTTGGTTCTATTCTAATATTTTGTTTGACAAAATAAACCTAGTTTTCATGTACCTTTATCTGACAGGATGCCTCCTTTGGTACCCACTTACAATCTGTACTAAAATATAAAAGCGCTTAACCAACTTTTCATTTTTCCACAGATAAGGCCCATGATGAGGGCAGAGGAAGTGTTTGATGTTTCTCAGTCCATTTCTCAGTCATTAATGAAATCCCCAATGCCCTGACATCTCCAATTAGTACACTCATCTGTTACCTCTGCTTTGCCCAGGAAGGCTGATATATTATAAAAAGAAAACCAAGGCAAACTAGTTTCTGATTAAATAATATTGTGCTCATACAGAAGGGAGAGTTCAGGGGGCAACAACAGGAAAACAAACAATCAGGGGTGTTAGAATTACTGATTTAGTTAATCAGCAGTGCACAGCGTCAGGCAGCTTCCCAAGCCCTGGCTGTGGGGAAATACTCTGACCAGTCATTCTGGAAGTCCTCAGGCAGCTGTAAGTAAGCCACAGTTAGGTATATTGTGGGAGAAGGCAGCAAAGATGAAGGCACTTGTAAAATTTTCTAGAAGATTCTTTTCTTGATCAGGGAACTCACGTTTGTCTGCAAATGAAGATTTGTCAGTCTAAACTCACCTTCAATTCTGAGGTTCTGTGAAGTGAGTAGATGTTTATAGTAATTTCTCAGCTCCCAGATTTATTTTTCTTTGCTGTCCCCTTACAGGCAGTGGCTTCAGACTGTGACAGAAGATTAAATAAAAAAAACTTAAAAAAAAGAGAAACAAGAATTAGAAAACCTATTACCTAAGATTTATATGGTGTTAACAAGCATGAGTACATTTGACAGATTCAATATAAAGGCATCCTTTTTTGGCTTACATTCATGAATCAAACCCTTAGTTTCTGGCTCTGAAATTCTGCCTAGTAGTAAATTTCACAGTTCGACTTGGAATAGATCCTTCGTGTTTTTTTGAAAGGGTCTTTAAACCACAGTCATATCTAAACTGAGAAAGCAAAGCTTTCCTTGCAATGAATAATTGCCTAAGTGATACTAAAACAAATACATGCTTACTTGCAATTCCCAGCCTAATACAGTATTGTTGGGAGAGCTGCCAATAATGCAAATAATGTAAATTAGAGTGAGTAGAACCTGTGTGTTATGAACCAGGTTTGGAACAAAGCTAGTGAGCTTATTTCACTCAATTTTGGTGATAAATACTTCAGATCATTATTTAGCTTCTTTGGCAACCATCATCAAATCAATAGTGTAATCAAGGGTAAACGCCGAAGAATACAGCTCAGCCATGTTTAAATTAACCATATGTATAGGAGACAGAACTTCTCCCTGTTGGTTTGGGACAAACGGGTTGGTAGGTTTACTCACTTATTTTCTGAACCACTTTACTGGTATTACAGTGAAATTTATCTTTGTAGCACTTCTACAGAGCTACCTATATCTGAAGTGTAAAATAGGGGCTACCTACAAAGGTTCCCTCTTCTGTGGGTAGAATTAGGTTCCTCTCACTAGACATTTATTTTAGGATAGGACTGTTCAGCCTACAGAGACTCTTCACCTTACAACTGCTTTACAATAAATGCCTGCCTTTAGTGATGTAAGATGTGTCTTGTGGTAAGACACCATGCTGTCAAACTCTTTCTTCTGAGTTACCTGCCTTAATTATCTGTTGATTTTGAAATGTAGCTTCTGTTCTGGGTATGTAATTAGTTCTTACAGTTGTCTCTGTTCATGGTAGTATTTTGCCTTGCAATCTTTGAATTGGTTGAGCTAAAAATCAGGATGAAAATGACAGAAATATGTCAATTTACTGAATAATTCAGCTTGGAAGAGCCCTTTAGAAGTCTCCTGCTCAAAATGAGGCTCAAAGTTAGAAAAGCTCACTTGGGGTGTTATTTAGCTAAATTCCAAAAATCCACATGGGAAGCATAAGCCAGAGCCTCTTGGCACTCTGGTAGAGGGGTGCTGCCATGGTGGGATTTCTCAAAAAGTGAAATTCCTGTTGCTGCAGCTTGTGGATCTTGTTCTTTTTCTGCACCCTAAAGTCTGGCTGGTTTTTTGCTGAAAGCATTGACTGCCCAACTCCTGTTTAAAACAACAGGCAGCTCTTTTCTTAACCTCCCCTTGTTCAGGTTGACAGATTCATCTCTCTCCTCCATTTGCATCAGTGTGTCCATGTCTCATTTGCTTGGGTGGCCCACAACCAGATGCTGCTTCAGAGGTTAATTTAACCAAGTGCCAAGTAGCAGAAAAAAAGAATTCCTTGGATTTGGTGTTTATGTCCACTTTTAACCCAGACCAATACTCAGCCTCTGCTGCTATAAGGATGCCTTGCTGAGAAATATTCATTTTGCTGCCCACAGGCATTTCTGTGCCCTTTACTGCAGAATTCTTCACTGTCCAGCCCAATAACCTGCTTACATTGTTGCATGGAGGTTTTATCTCCTGGTGCAGGACATTGTGCTTGAAATTTTTTAACTTCCTGAAATTCCCATTGGCCTACTTTTCTATGACCCCTCTGAATAGCAGCCCTACCCTCCAGGCTTTCAGCAGCTCCCTCCCTCTCCCTTGCCTTGTGAAACATCACTGAGGGTGTGCTCTCTCCTGTCAAGCAGGTTGTTAATGAAGATATGGAACATCATTGTTCCATGACACCCGAGGAAAAACACCACATCATTTAGACTTCAGACTGTTTGGACAATTTGAACAATTCAACCAGTTTTCCACCCACTTTGTACCCCACCCATGCTGTCCCTCTCTCCCCAGTTTGGCTGCCAGGAAGGAAGCTCAGATGAACTATGGTCACCAGTCACCCCTCGTCTACAGAGTCAGTTGCCTTGTGAAGGACAATTTTCCATCATCTGGGTGTGGAAGAGAGGGAGGGTAAGGAATATTTTCCATCAGGAAGATTTGCACACAGAGAACAACTCTGGTTTCTGTTTCCCAGTTCATCAAAAGAAACTCACAGCCTTCTGCTGAGTATGTGACAAACTCCACATGGGAAGGGTTTAATAAGGCCATTATTTATATGATGGACAGCCCAGAGCAATTCACAGTAAGTGACAAAAGGTAGCTTAGGACTGTGAAATCTACACTTTGTGGATCTGACCCAAAGAGACTTCTAAAAGCCTTATCTTGGGTCTCTAGCCTATCATTAGAAACAACTCTGCTGCTGGAGGGGAGAGGAGCAAAATGAAAGTCCCTCTACCTTCATGATCAGTAAAGATCCTGTGCTACTCCCAGGGCCCTAGGCCCATTTGAGTACAAGTCCTTTGTCAGTTTAAAATATCCCCTGCAGCTTCAGCTAAAGATCTGTCTACTTTTAGACTCTGCTATACTGTGCTCTGTTGGAGATTGTTGTATTCCTGTGGGGTTCAAAGTATTAGCCTTCTAGGGAGCAAAAAAAAAAAAAAAAAGCCAAAAGAAAAACATTATTGGTACATTCCAAATGTTTATCTCTGTTCACAAAGTTTTAACTATCCTTCAGAGAACAAGCAAATAGAAAAACTCTGATTCTAATTGCAACTAATTTGCTATAAGGTGGATGCTTTATTATCATTGCTTTCATGTGAATTAGTAAAGTTTTACACATATTGAAGTGATATCTGACCCAAGGAATCTGTTAATAAAGGTGTTGAATAACTCTATCAAGAGCATACCACAGCCTAGTAAATGATCAGGGAATAATATGGCATAAACCAGCTCATAAGGCTAAAATATTCTTTGAAGCTTTAAAACTGAGATTTCCCAGTGCAGTGACCTGACTGCTTCCATCAATCACTGGGAGAAGAGTTGCTTCTTATGTGCCGGGCAGTTGCTTCATTTCTCCCACTGCTTCTGGAGGGGACAGGGAGTTGCTTGTGCCTCACCAGGAAGATGTTTCCTCAAGAGATTGTGGTTTATGTGCTCTGATCAGGGAAAAGTGCACAGCCCATGCAAAATCATCTGCCGCCTGGAAAAAATCAGTGAGTCAGGTGACCTCAGTCAGACTGAAAGGCTCCAAGGCAAGGGTGTACATGAATTTTTGAGAAAGGTGATTGTCTCTTTGTTTCCTGTGCTTATTTTTGTTTGTTTGTTTTTAGGGGAGAGAGAGTTTGTGGCTATTGTAACAGCATTACAAACCCTTTTGTAACATTTCTGCCTTCCCCACCAGTCTCTAGTCCCAACTCATTGCTTTAATTTGCCTCTTTCAAAGGCCCGTCCTGGCTTATCATTTTGTACTTCTCTCCTGATACTGCACCTGTCAGGTGGATAGGGACCTATCCATGTGTCTGAGATGACTCCTGCTCTCCTTTGAAGAGGCTGCAAAGACTGCTGAGCTAGTAGGGCACTTTCCTTTCTTCAATCTCACTGCAAAGGCCTTCTCTAGTTCTTTTACCTGCTGAATCCACCCTTTGAAAGCTCTGCCTCAGTCACTTTACAACAGACTGGGGCAGGAATAAAGGTTTTTCAGATGATCTCCCCAGTGGAGCTGGCACTAGGGGATTTTGTAACAACCCTTTGAACTGTCGTCTCTGTTATCCAAGAGGCTCCAAAGGACTTCTAAATTCATTAAGTCCTGATCCACCAGCATTGTTGTCACTTCTTGGAGATAAGAACACCAAGCCTTAGAACAAGCCCTGCAGGTAAATGACAGACCAGGGCTGAGAATGGGGTTGTGTAACCCCCCATCCTTCAGCAGTAACAACAAGAAAACATGGCTTTATGTGACAGCCTGTTGATGTGACACTCTGCATTTTACATAGCTTTCACATAGCATTACCTGATTTATTTTAGTGCAAATGTTCATGGTAAAGGTACATAACTTGCAATGATCAAAGGAAATTTATGGTATTCCTAAGGCAAAATTTTAATAAAATATAATACTAAATTATGTTAACAATCTCGATTTATATTGTACATAGTAATGAGGCTTTAGTATGTAAGGTAATTGTATAAATGATCTGCTTGTCCATCTCTCTATTTTGACTTTTTAATTGCAAAGTGTAAAGAAAGAACACAAAGTAGGGGGAAAAGAACTTGCATCTCAGTGCTAGTGATGTATCCTCTACCACGCTCCTGACAGAGATCACTCAATCATGGTAATCCATGTGGGCTCAGACAGATGTTGATGCTTGACAAAATTGACAGTAACCACAGAAGGTCTCTTTGTTAAGATATACAACACTGCAAGAGCAGGAAACTGAATATTCTAGGAAGCTCATGATGAAAGGAAAATATAAATGTCCTGCACGGTCTTGCTTTGTGAGCACAAATCAACAGGCTGGAGGCTGCTTGCTATTCCAAAGTCTGTAATAGATTTATAGTTTGACCTTGGGAATAGCTCTTCTTGTTTCCTTTACTACCTTTTGCATTACCAGAAGAGAAGTGCATCAGAGTCAGATGAAATTATAATATGATTGAAAGCCAGAAAATGGCCTTTTCCCTGTCATGCCACCCAAAGCATAGTCTGTCCTGGTTATTGGGAAAGAGGCAGAAATAGTGCAGACCTTCTCTCTCATTGTGTAAGTTTATGTTGCCTACTTTAAAATAGCAACCTCCTCAGCTCCCAGCCACAAGCCACTGCCGCAACAATAAAAAATCAAAATGATGTATTTGCCAGGATTAATGAAGTCTTGCACAAATAGAAATGGCTGCTCACACTTCCAAGTAAATAGACTCATGGACAGGCAGCAAGGCAATTGCTCAGCTAGAGCTCAGCACTGAAGGTTCAGGAGGAAGCAGGAGAGTGTGGCTGGTGCTGCCCAGCCCTTCCCAGGTGTGACCTCCAGCTGCCAGCCCCTCAGCCCTGGCTCAGCTGCAGGTGCTGCTCCCTGTGCAATACCACATTCTGTGCATGTTCCCTCTCTCCCTACAAATCACTTTGGGTGAGCCAACAGCCATTTCAGCCTTTCAAAGCAGCTTGTTCTTGTTCCTCAAGAAAGTGTTTATAGCTAGGATTTAATAACTCTGTAGTGCTTTATATTTCAGAAAAAAAAATTCACATTCTGCCAAACACAAGCTATGTAAACAAGAGCAGTGATTATACATTCAAGTGATGAAATGAATGTAATGTTTATACAGTAGGATAATAGAATATTTCTGATTCAATTGGTGGTTATTTGTCATAACCAATGGAATTTTTATTTTAGTGCAATAGGCTCTGACATTTTCACCCTGGAGTAATTGTATTCACAAATTTGGTATCTCTCCAGTCTATCTCCTAGATATTCTAGCCCAAGATTCTCATGCTGTGCAGCAATTAATTTTGTGAGGCTTCTATGTGTGTTTTGTTTTTTTCAGAATTTCACTCTTTATATTCCCCTCACACAGTTTTTCAGCACAACTGAAACTGAACTGTGTTGGTATTAACAATAGTGCAAGGCAATCTTTCTCAGCTAAAGTTAGATATCTGGTTTTCTTCTTCCTTAAATCACTCTGATGATGGCAACTACATGTAATAAAAGTGGACGTGCGGTAATAAAACAGTTACTTCTTTACTGTCATATCATGTTTCCTTTTTCATCTCTCTCTTCATTCCTTCCTTCTCTCTTGTTTTTGAAATATTCTCTTTTCCTTTATTCAGTCCTTATCTGAGAGAAATGAAACACCTCATTCTACCCTGCCTTTTTTCCTCCCTTACTTCACCTTTACTCTCTCTCACTGTAAGACACAAAACATCACGCTCAGTAGGAACATTTAATAGGGAGACAGACAGGACTGCCTAGAACCTTACACATCTGAGCAGAATATGGATTAATGAAAGACCATGCATTGTGGTTGTTTGCATATATTTTTTTTTCTTTTCAGACAACAAAGAAGAAATCAAAGTCTTCATTATGGGTATTCCATTGGACAAATCCAGTAAAACACCTAACAGACACATCACACAACTAAAGCAACTATCTGTTCTCTTTGCTGTCTTATATGCTTAGAAGGAGCTGAGAAATCTGTAAAAACAGCCAAAAAATCACCAGAATGTCTAAAGCTGTTTTGTCTAACCAAGTAGAGGATGGAGCCTCCTAGAACTTGCAGGTTTGAGGTCATGGGAGAGACAAAATGTTCTGAGAAAAGGCACATTAAGGATGTAGAATATGCACTCAACAAAGAATAACTTTCTGCTGATTCTTTGGTATTGTCTTAGGTATTTATAACTACATGGGGCAAAGCAATAAACTTCTACCACATCTTCCAGGTAACTAATGTGAGAGATCAAAAGCACTTCCCACCAAAGAGGTTTTATTACTACCTTGTCACTATTGCTGTAGGTCAGAGACTTTATATGACCTGAGACGACCCTCCTTGTGCTCAGAACATTTCCTATTGTGTCTTAGTCTCCGGTTAAGTCTCTTTGTGGCCCCTATAGTGGATATTTTTGTTTTATTTTTAACACTTCCTCTTCATACTAACAGGAGGATTGCAAAGGTGTACTATCTGTAATATCTATAAGAAAGCAATAAATCCAGGACCCAGAACAAATGCCTTTGTTTTTTATCTTTTCATTCTTTCTTTCCTTTTTCATATAGAAAAAATTTGTTGTACAGAATAGATGATGAAGATACATCAATGTATCTGGCTTGGTCCATGCACAAAATTCAGGGCTATTGTGTATACAAGTGCCAGCTTTTGTTGTAGGAATATTTAGACTATAAATGAAGAACTAAAAAAAAAAAAAAATCTGGGGGCTAATGAATGTACATGAGTACTGTGGATTTAGTTTGATGTTTCTGGAGGACATCTGCCTTACAGTCTGTTAATGAGTGAGAAGTTACTCCTGCCAGTGCAGAAAATATTCATGCTGCCTTCCACAGATGGGAAAAGTGACTGTGAAATGTGGGCATTCATAAAGGCTACTCTCACAAGAGTAATACTACTGTTTTACTGCCCAGAGCATAACCTAGCATGGGTTTTCAGGGTGACTCTTTAGAAAAGTTTCTATCTTCCTTTTGACAAAGGATAGAGTATAGAATGTAGATTTTGGGAGCAACCTAAGACAAGATCTCTTTTCCTGGCTCAGTTCCTAGATTTCCAGGATGACAATTGACAGGATATATCAAGAAGCTAACTTTAATTAAAGAAAGCAAACAGGAAGAAAGTCTTATCAGGCGTGGGTGAACAATATGGTGCTGTCCCCCAAATAATTTCGAGAAAACTTTAAAAAGTATTTTTACTAATGTTTCCAAGGAGTACATAGAAACTCAAAACTTTAACCTAGTTTTTAAGTTACAGTACACCTAGAATGGTTTTAGGCTACAAAACATAACAAAAATTTAAATAATTAATAACAAAAAATTAAAATTTTTGTTTAAATGTAAACTTTTGCATGGCCCCTACCCTTTCATGATTATTAATTTTGAACTACTAAAATGGATTGTGTGGTTCAAAAAAGAGCACAAAATCTTTCTAATGAAAAGACTATCATAGCGCTTTTTTCCTTCATGTCTGTGTTAGGACTTGAAGACAAAGCAAGGGCAGACGAGGTCCATAAGGTAAGGATGACTCTATTGTGTGGCTAAATCTGTTTATTCATCTGTATGACTCAGAGGACTTATGTCAATTCATCCTAAATAGGAGAAGACTGTTAAAAATGAGTGTTAGTCATATAATGTGCCGGCATGTGTACCACTTGTTCCTCTACTGGCTGATTTGCTACAAGATAATAGCCTATTATTGTTACCAGCTGCTAATTAGCTGCTAATTAATAGGTTGATAGACTCTGAAGCCTGGAGGGACCATTAGCTCTTACAGTATGACCACAGAAGTTTTAACCCATCTCACCCATGCTACCAGAACTTGTGACAGGCTGCTAAAGCCAGTCCTTGGCAGCTTTACTGTACTTATCTAGAAACTGAAAATCTCCTGGTGCTTTTACAGTTATTCCAGTATTTTATCACCATGAGGGATAAATATTTAGACCTTGATTCTCTCTGAATGTGTTTGCAGCTATTAGTTATTCTCCTCCAGGACAGAGAGCTCTTTATTATCTGGTGCTTTCTTCTGACAAAATTGTTCACTTATTGTAAACAAGGCACCTCTCCATCATAAGATTCACAAACTAAACAGGTTGTTCCCATTGACCCATTGACTGTCTGTCCACAAAATTTCTCATTAATCTCTGAAATTATTTCCTACACTCTCTTCACAATTCTATTAACTTTTAAAAAAAAGCAGTGAGACCAAAACATCCGGGAGGTTTTACTAGGTGGAAGATTGAAAACAAGCTTTATGCATCCATCACACAGAAATGTCATCCAGATATTGTCTTGAATTTGTTAGAGGTGATGAGGTAGTTTGCCACACTATTAGATGCTTCACCATCCCCATCATTCAATCTATTAAGCAAGATCTTCATTTAGAAGAGATTCTTTTTGAAACACAAAGGAAGGTGATATACCCTGCACTGAAAATGGTTTTAGTTTTTCATAAGAACATGCAGATAATAATTCCTCTGTCATATCCCAAACAATGGGAATGTGTCTTCTGTTTCAGTGTGTGATTATGACGTGATGGAAGTGAAGGAAAAATTTCCCTGGAAGCAGACTGGGAGAAGCACAGCACAGTAACCCTGGATCCCCCATTCTTGCTCAAAGGTACTTGACTTGGCACTCTGATTCCTTAAGCCTTTATTGTATCTTCCAGCAAAGGTCACATTTTCATTTTCTGTGACATTAACTCTGAAGAGATACAATGTGATTTCTTTTTCTTACTTCACGTTCTCTTTTCTTCTCACTCCACCCCCTCCTAGCACTGGTTTATTTTATTTATTTATGTGCAATTTATGGTATATTTTTAGGTTAATGTGTGGCAAGTTATATATTATAACTTACTTGATTGCATGTACACTTGTGTGATTATAAGAAATGAGGCAGAAAAGTAGATTGGTTCACAGCTTCTTTTCTACCACTGTTATCATTCTCAGTGTCCTAATATCATGTGGAGAGGGGTGACACCAAAGGTACTTTATTTTGCGTGCATTATTATTATGAAACAGACATCACAATATCTCTGCTTGGGTGAACTAAAACACAGTGCTGGGAATGCAATGCCAGATAACACAACCAGGAACAAAAAAAGGCACATTCAGCAACACACAACAGACAGGGTGACTACAGGCTCTTAAAGCTTTGGTGCACTGTTCTTTTAAGCCAGCTGGATACTGAATGTTCTAAAGAATCCATAGATATTCTCAACTTTGATAATTAAGAAACTTTTCATCACAAAGTAAATTAACCAGCAAGTCTAAACCATTGAATGTTTTATTGTAGTCCTTTCATAGCTTCTCAGCTCCCCATTTAGATTTTCTTCAGCCATAGAGGAACATACTCCCTTTTCTTCAGAAAATATAAGAAATGCTATCAGTAATTTAATAAATCCCGTAAGATCCTTCTTTAAGAATAAATATATATTCTGGAATACACATGTGCACAGGGTTAGCTTATTAATCTGCTTTTGTGCAGACTGGTTTGGATTCTTCAACCTGGCTTTACTGTCTAAATGTACTTATCAGTCACCCGTTTTCTGGACCAATCATGTGAGCTGAAGCTCATATAATTGAAAGCTATGTGTGAATTCTGGGAGTACAAAGCCTTTAAAACAGACATGTGCTGAGTAAAGGGTTGTACAGTGACTACCATGGTGTGGTCACCTCAGCTGACAGTCTGAGTGCTGCCAGTGCTGTGGGCTCAGATCACTGGAGCTCAACATCTGCTTTCCCCACATGGGCTGGCCTCAGCTATCTATTTCCATTCTTTGGAACAGAAACAATTAATATGGTGCTGCAGACATTACTGGGGATAGCAAAACATAAAACACTAACTGCATTGTGTGCAATCATTACTGGTATAAACAGCCAAGAGCATTTCCCAGTCCACTGGCTATTTTATTAAGCTGTAAGATGCCTCTTTTGTCCCAGTTTTTGACAGCAAATCCCCCTGTCCCCTTTTCATGATTTCGTGAAACACAGTGGTGCAGTGATTCACTGGGTTCATGCCAGAAGCTAATAGAAAAGCCAGAAATTCTGTTTAAATCTTTTGTACCCAACTAAATTCTTAATATAGTAAAAGAGTACTACTTGCTGGTCCATGGGGACCTAAGAACAGTCCTGAGGATGTGTGGTACATAATTAAAGAAAATCCTAAGTGATGGGAATTGCCCTGTACACCTGGACTGTCTGAAAAAGACCCACATTCATTTGATCTGATCCACATCTGATCAAGACCCACAGGAAAGGGCATGGGTCAATTAGGGACAATTTTCTATATTATTTCCTGATGTTCCCTCTTTGAGCTATTTTTCAAACAGTTCCTCTAAAATGTTGTTCCTGAATATTGTGCAAACATTTTTTCCATGATAAAACATCCATTTTTGGAGCACAATAACCCAATAATTCCCAACAGAAACCCCCACCATGTTTATGTATATATGCATATAAATATAAACATAAATACACATATATAAACAATTTATTCTCTCCTATGAGTGGGAAATAACAAATTTGGACACAGGGGAAAGATGTTAAGTGGTTTTTATTGCATGTCTTTTAAATATAGAGTATGCCAGTTCAGCTCTCAGAGGCATTAACTGAAAGAACCCCAAAGCAACATAAACAAATTCAAGCACAAATAAAAACAAATTCAGCACTCACAAACAACCCCACAGTAACCTGACTTCTATTTCCAACTCAGGGTTGTGCCCAGAAAACCTAACATTTGAAAATTAATTTTTAGGCTCCTTGTATTTCCCTGTTTCTGGGTATAACATCTCAGGAATTTTGGTTGTTTTTTTTTTTTTTTTTGACAGCAAGAATGAGAGTTTTGTCCTTATTTGTTGCTAGATACTACGTAGAAAAGAAATGCCAAAGGAAAATATTGAAACTGTTGCAGAGAATGCAAAAAATAATGGAAAACTTATTACAGCTGCAAGGTTCAATAACAATAATTAAGGACCTTACTGCTGATTATATTACAGAGTTTTAATCGGTTTTTTGTACTGAATGCTTATGGCATGTACTTTGTCTCTGTAGTACCTATCCCCTCTGTGGGGAAACACCAAATGTATTAAAGTAACACCAAAAAAAAGAGATAGAAAAACTTATTATAAACAAATTTCTCAGATCACCTAAAAAAGGCTCATTACTTCCTAACAAAGTCAATAACAACTTCACACACTCTGCCAGGAAGGTCCCAAAATTATTATGACTAACATCAGAAAATCAGGTCCTTTAAATCTCTGAAAAAATCTGTTCTTTCTGTAGGACTTGCTGGCCTGGCTTTGAAAGAAAATCATTACCAGCCTTTTTGAAAAGGCAGCCTTCTACCGTAGCAATAATGCAATGCTCTTATGTTTGCTCCAAAAGACATCTCCTGGCACTTGCTCCACTGCTGGTCTCCAGATTGTGATTTTCTGGAGCAGATTAGTCAGCAAATTGTCATTTATAACAGTAAACAAAAGAGATGGATCAAACCTTGACAGAGGAAATGGAGAGACATATACATTAGTGGGAATGGGGACAAAAAGCACAATGTGTTTTTCAATAGTAAATTAAAACTGGCCAAACCTGATGCTTTTCTGTTATTTTTAATTAGAGAATGGGTTTGAGGTTTTGTTTATTTGGGGTTTTTTTTAGATAGAAATGGGAGAGAGACTAAGAGAAAAAGCCCTAAATGATTACTCTCTTTTGTGTTGCCCTTGACAACCTGGGCACAAAGTCCTGCCATAACTGATATCAGCAGCATTTGGTTATGATGCAGACATAGAGAGAAATGCAAAGTTGGGGCAGAAATATGTTCATTTTCTGCCTAGGACTGAACATGTGCAGATTTTCCATGCCTGTTCTCCTGGCTTGGGATAGGAAAATTTGTAGCAAGTTAAAAGGAAGGAAAGAAAAGGATGGAAAATATTTGTATGGACATTAATTACATGACATGCTGGAGATTTTATTGTGCACAGTCCAGTGGAGACATATTGCAGAGATGCTGTCTCACCTATTTAAAAAGGAATGGCTTGCAAAGAGATTCAAATCAACCACTGACTAATCCAGTGCTTATGTTAGGAAACTGGAATATGAGAAAGCCAAGTTTAGTTACTGCCTTGGCATCCAGTTACGTATATGATCTTAGACAAATGAAGGAATTGCTCTGTGAAGTTCCTCATCGATTAAATGGTGCTAGAAGTACTTCCTGATTTTTTAGTAGATGTTGTGGGAAAGAAACCATTCAAGTTTACAGTATGTTCATCTCCTGTTTTAAAAGGCTCTATGTGAGCATCATTCTTCCAGAACCTGCCACTGGATTTAGTGGAAATGGATGATTTCCAGTGAAAAATTAAGTTGTTGTTAAATTTATATAAACACTTAATGGGCTGTGTATAGTTTGATTCTAGCTGCTATATCTGGGAAACCCAGTTTATTATATTATTTGGTTTCTAAGTTTTTGCTACCTGCAACCTCAGGTCTTATATTGCTTAAACACCCTTCAGTTTCTAGTGGTCCAGAAAAAAACCTTTACTGCTGAGGAAGTATATCCTATCCATGCAGGAGAGGAATCCTGCTTGCCCATTTAGGGCTGTTGCTGCTGAAGAACACATTTGTTCAAAGTGTGCAGTTGCAAGGCTGAAATTGTGCCTTGCCCACTGCCATAGCTGATGCCTCCCACACTCATCCTGAAACTCATTTTAACAAAAGTGTGCTCGCACAAAAGCTGGGGATCTGTCAGCTCAGCACTCTCCTGGATTTAATTCTAAAAAATAACTACTGTTAAAAGACCACAAGAAATAAGTGGAATTGGGACAGAATCAAAAGAGGGCAAGGAGAGGAAAACATCTCCGAACCCTTTTTCATTTAAAATGTGCACTTTGGGGAAAATGTCACTTAGTGCAGATAAAAATGCAGTGCATTGCTGAGCAGGTGTAAGTAATTTTGTCTAATTACTACAAATGGGTTTTCCATGTATGTGAACCAGCTGGGATTACTGAATGGTGAAAACATGTAGGAAGAAGGTAGATTTGGAGAAGGCGGAAAGAAATGCTTTTAATAGCTGATTACAGCAAGTACTCTGGGGTAACAGAGACATTGAAAATGATCTTAGGCAGTTTTATAAAAAGAAAGTATTTCAGCAAGATATTCGGAATAGCCTTTAGGAGGTACGTGAAAAAAAAGTAACATCTGCAATGGTTTTCTAAATCTCTAAGCATGAGAAATCCACTAAAGCCAGGAGAGGCATGGCAAGTCCCACGACCACCAATGTTTCCAAGAAGTTGCCTGGCAATGTTTCCAAGAAGTTATCAGGATAGCCTACTTAGGCTACATCAGAAGTCAGCTTTCTTATATTAAATTATTAGTGACAAAATTTAAAGCAGAAAAAAATAAGAAAACCTGTTTTTGCAGTAATTTGATTTGGTGGAACTCAACTGGAGACATGGCAAAGGACCTTATGTGTTCTTGCAGACTTCTATGATTCAGCAGTTCCTCCTTTTTTTTTAGGAGGAAAACTTTATAAAAGGCTTTAAGAGAGGGAATCAGCTGTTTGCAATTACACTGATCATAGCAGCTAGAGCAAGTATTATTCATATGCATGAACTTTTGGGGAGTCCATCAGAACTTGAAGGACCAAAACCATACAGTGATCAAGCAGGAGCCTGGTAACTTTTACATGAAGAAGTTAGGCACTTCTGATCTTCTCCTACAGAGGATGGCAACCATACACCCTTTGGCCATCATCCTGCTCTCTTTGGCTTTCTCCTCCAGAGTTCCACGTTTCACTGTCAACTCCTTAGTGCTGTTGAAGCACTGAGCAAACAGCATCCCCCGTGATAAAAAGAGGTGAGCACCCACCTCATGCATGGGCTGCTTGGGACTTTGTGTGTGGTTTAGTACCTCGCTGTGTCCAAGCTGAGATGCCCATCAGCCCCTCCTGTGTAGGGAGTGCTTTAGGAGCACAGGGCTTACTCTGTTTGCCTGACATTTGGACATGCAGAGGGTGTGATACATGATTCTTAAAGATCAAGGACAAAAGCATCTTGCTGCAGGTGGGTAGACATTAACTCCTATGTGTGATGCAGTGCTGTCAGCAGCACTAAAGATATGTGCTGAGGAGAGGGGTATCTATGTTATAATCTATTTTATCTCAGCTGAGACAGGTGATGCATTGGTCTTTGAACAGCAGCACAGTGGGACTAATCCTTCATGCACAATAATGCCTGAGAACCATTTCAATGGTTTATGGCATCTCATAGAAAGTCAAAATTTGGTGGGGAAAATTGGAATTGGCCTGAAAAACAGATTGGTTTTATAAGAGGGGAGAGACAAATTATGACAGATGTGCTGTGCATGGTGATGCCAGAGTGTTTTAGAAAGCCACTGGTCCCCAGCTAGAAGCTGAATTTCCTCTTCACTTGAAGCATAATCTTTGATCATGTGTGCATTTCCAGCTCCTCACACAGCAGAGCAATCTGGGGAGGATTACACAGCTGTTTTCCTCCTTGTTGCTGTGCACAAAGAGCCATGTGCACACTGGCAGCTTCTCGTGCCCTCCTACTAAACCACTGGGACTGAAACTGCAGCATTACCACAGCAAGAGGTTCCTTGGGTTTTCTTTACAGATACACACTGAGCCCTGTTCAGAAGGACCCCAGACACTCTGAAAACTTTATCAGGGGTGTAGGGAGATCTTGGAGCAGAGGATAGGAGTATGGACCTGCAGCAGCCTTCCAGTTATGCCAGATGTGCTCTTTTTTTCCTTTTTTTGTAATGGCAAGACCACCAGCACTGTGACAGGTTGAAAAGAAGGCTTTGGAGTACTCTGAAAAGCAGCTTTCTCTGGGATGGATGACTTGACCTACGAGTGGATATGCAGTGTTGCAATGTCAGGTTCAGAGGGCTTGAGGAAGGAAGGATTTCTCAGCCCATCAACCCAGCAGGGAAACAACAGAGCAGCGGGTAGTTCTTGAACTTGGACTGTCAGAAGGCAAGGGTTAGCTCTCCTTCAGTTTCCTGCTTTGCAGCTGTAACACCATACACAAATGTGTCTCAGGGAAGCAACTACCTTCACTGAAATCCTTTTTTCCCTCCTAAGCTGGAAATCTCTTAAACCATTAAGCTGTGAAATAAACTGCATTGTTTCTGCTGCCCAAGGCACTTTCCTTGACCTTGGCTAGAAGGAAAAATTGTCCTATGGATCTTCAAAGGAGCCATAGGGTGGGTGTTATGCTGACCATCTATAGTGGTGTGTCTCCTCCATGGGCTTCCTTGGCATCCAGAGAAGTGCCAGACCCACTCCTCCTCCTGTGCCTGACTCCCACAGCTTCCCCTCTCCCACCTTACAGAGTTGCCAAGCAACGTCCTGTGAGAGGAGTGAGCAAGAGCTGTCAGGTTTATTATTTTTTGTCTTAAAGTAGCAATGTCTCCTACAAAACTGAAATGTTATAAGAGAGAATTAATTTTTTGGTTGAATATCACAATTAAGCCTCATCTCCTTGCCTCTCCCCATTCCCTCACTTGGTGTCTTGCACAGTTTCAGAGGGCCCACGAAAGGGTTGCACTTGAATATATGGAATGAAATAAAGTTTGAAGCCTACTCTATTTTTCAGATTTGCAGCTGCTTTAGGAGTGAGTGGACCAGCAGGGTCTGCCACACTGTTGAATTTAGAATCTGAAATTCTGCAAGAAATTGAAGCCACGGGGAGGTCATATTTTCTAAAGGCAGTGAAATTATATGTATTCAAAACCAAAACAAGATGTAGATACAGCTACACTGTATTTCTCATAGTGATTGGCGTGTCTAATCTGTGCTAACTGGGATTCTTCTGATTGACCTCAAGGTGACAGAAATAACTGTAGAGCAGGGGAGAGGTGGCAGTGACACTTGAGGTCACCTACCATGAAGTAGACTGTGCTCCGCACACACTACATCCATGCACAGGTACACAAGGAGTCCACACAAGATGATACTGAGGTGTAGGTGCAGGTCCAGTTTCAACAGTGGGTCACATCTGGGGGCAAGCAGCCACCATGTCCCCTTCACCCAAACTGCTGCTCTAACTCCTGACAGGCTCCTGGGCTTTGTCTGGCCACAGAGGGAGTATTATGAAGATTTCAGAGAAGTTATATAAAGAGACATCATGGGTAAGATTAATAATATATAGAATGCAACTGAGTCATGAATCAGGATTTGATAAAACTGTCTGAATAAGGAACAAACATGTTCACTAGCACACTTATGGACCAACATCTCAAGTGTCATTTGCTGCTATCTTATGTGATTACAGTCTTTGCTTACTGGTTTTATTCAAACAACTGATGGGTAGTAATGGAAATTCAGGCTTGTGATTCACAGGCTTCATGAATTTGCACCAAGTCTGAGTTCTCTGTTCATTACTTGTCCTTTTTTAGCTTCTTTGGAAAACAAAAAGGAGGTTAGTCATGGAAAAGAAGCAAAAGTTTTAGGGCTAAAACTACACCAGTGATAATTATGGAAAACAAATAAATACCAAGTGAGATCACTATTCATCCAAGGTAAATGAGGGAGTGGGAAGGAAGAGTTTTTGAAATATTCACAAACCTGGGGGGGAAAAGCTTGATTTTTTACTTTGTTTTTCTCCTTTTAAATCAGATTTACTGGGTGTGCATCATAATGAGATGGTAGTGCGCTTTTTTTTTTTTTTTTTGAGCTAGATCATATATTTCTTACAGTAAGGAACAGACATTAACAAAATTCTTCCTCAGTAGTAGCCCTCCTTATGTTTTTCCCTATCTGTGCAGGGAGTTATACAATTTTCAATCTAAACCTGCAAGAAGTTCAGGTAATGATAGAGCAGGTGTACCTTGGGAAGATTGAATTATGGGAGTCAATGAACAGCTTTGGGGTAGTAGCTGGACAATTGAAATAATATTAGCAGCACTAATAGTTACAGAAAATAATGATTTTCTGCTCCATGTGGAGGTCTTTTAATGTCCAGAACATAAACTTACAGATTCAACTGGTTTTTTTTTGGTTTTTTTTTTAATTTGAAACTTCATAAATAAGACCAATATTGTGTTTATGTGGCCCTGGGTGCTGTATTAGACTCTGGTAAGATTTAGTCTTTACAGTATTGAAAGTTCACAGTGTGACAGTAGTGGACAAAGATGATGTTCATGGAAGAAGATGGAATAATTTACATTTCAGCAACATTTCCATGGTGCCATCATGACTCTTAAACCAGAAGAATTCGCCACTGAAGTCTAAATATGTCTGGTTCTGGACAGCTGTGTCTCCTCCTGACAAACATTAGTGTGTTAATCTCTTATATATCAACAAGTGTTTATGCAAAAGGTGGAAGGAACAGTCCCTCTGCTGGGGACCTTAACTCTTCAGAGTGTCAGAATTCAATATAATAATGTTTCAGAAGTGACTGGCACTATCTCAGCCCTTGTTATGGCAGGGTACATTTGTTTTTTCCACTTGTGGTTATCTGGTCTCATTGTCTGTTAACAGTGTCTTTAGTGAAGGCATGAGCAAGCTTTGGGGCAAACTGTTAAAAACAGACAGCCCAGGAAACCATTTTGAATGTCAGGAATACCAGTGACAGTGAGAGGGAAACCCTGGGCAACATAGCACTTTGAGAGAGGCATCAAGATCATTAACAAGAATAGACGAAATATTTTAAAGAGGGGGGTATTGACAGCAATTTAGGCATATTCATGTAGGATTACAATAAAAAGAGTATTTTTATTAGGAGGTTCAGATGAAAAATAATCTGTAATATGCAGGGCTACACAATTTAGAATGTTAATGAAAAAAGTGTCTAAAACTGATGATTGAATCTTGTACTTAGGCCACAGGAGAAATGAGCTCCCTCAGCTCTTTCCTTTTTGCAGCCTCTGGAGTTTCCTTCTGTCATTCAGAATATGAGAACAGATTCTTCAAAGTGTAAATCTGGGCGTGCAGTGCCAGGGTATGAATTAAAATAGACTGAATGATAGAGGTGATTTAGGAAGCAGTTGATCAGCTTTGCTTTTCTGAGCTCGTTCTTGACGAAATAGACCAAAACAAGGATAAAAAAGTGTAAAAGCAGCTAGAAATGAGGATGATCTTCTGACAAGATATACTTGATTCTACATATTTCTTCCCCAAAGTTCAAAAAAGGAACTGTCAATATTTGGGGCATTTGAACTTGCTTCAGGATATATCTTATATCAAAACCTCCTGTCAAATTAGGACTTGACAGCCTTGACTGCTCAATTGCTTTCAATCACTTCTAAAAGTCTAAAAGATTACTTATAAAATTAAAAAGATGTCCAACATCTGGTGACTGAAAGAAGTGAAGAGTGGGTACAGTACAGCATACTGATCTATTGATGACTCCAGCTGGAAAAGATTTATCCAGGCCTGTTATATGATCCATTTCTCAATTCTCTGCAATACTTTATTAGATAAAACCTGCAGTGGGAAAAAGAAATCTCTTTCAAAATGTTATTTTCCCTCTGGAAATCTCTGCCTTGAACAGAGGGGTGTCCTTTTAGAGATGAATCTTTGGCAGGGGTTTCATTATCTCAGAGGACACACTTTGGGGATCAGGACCTCAACTAACAAGACAGGATTTGTTATCACCTGGAGATGGAAGCACTGCAGGTAGCTGCCATATGAACTCATCAGCAAGATTGCATTTTTGGGGACAAAACACCTCTGATTTTGCATATTGGCATCAAGTCTGGATCTAGGATGTGTTCAAAGAGAAGTCTGATCCCATGGGGCTTGGTTATGGGAGCACTTCCTCGTGATGTAGATACAGGACACCCTTTGGATCACTCTTTGTGCCAAAGACAGCAAACTTCACCCAGCAGGCTGAGGTCTGATGACTTGTTGTAATCAGCAAGAATTCCAATAAAAACTAGAACAGTTCTCAAGTTCATGGACAAGCCAACACTCCCTGATCAACTGAGAATGGATAAGAAGGCCTCAGCCCTAGTACAGATGACAGTGATCTCGCTGATCAGTCACGTTAATCTGGAACAGCTTTTTGAAGTTGGATGCCCAGTAGCACATTGCAATGTGTGAGAGATGTGAAAAGGCTGTCTGCAGAGTGAAAAAACAAATACTGCTGAGCCACAGACTGACTTTGAAGGTTAATTGGACATTTAGTTTTAGCTGCTGTCACAATAGATCAGTCATGTCACACTGTAATCAAAACTAACACCTTCCAGCAGGCTTGTTAACTATTCTAACATAGGAGGCAATTGTTTCAGTAATAATGGCAAAGGTAAGGAGTATTCCTTTGTGTGTTACAGACATTTATAGCAGCAGCACCACCTGTCCTCTGGAATTATGAGCTGTTCTGTTTGTGAAGGAATGACCTGATTTTTTTTGTTTGTTTGTTTATTTGCTTGTAACACACATAGAAGTCTGGCTGAATCAAAGTAATTCATGGTAAAAGGTCAAAAATTAAGAGCTGCTTGGTCCAGAAGATGTCAATAAGAAGACTTACAAATAAAACCATAGCCTGCAAAAGATTGTGGCTGTATTTTTTAATTGAAATATATTGTGTTCAAGTATATAAAAAGATAAGCCTAAAAACTTCTCAGACAGAACTGAGGATCTGAAGATAAAACTATTCCACAAAGATGTGTGTTCAGGGAAGACTGAAAACAAACTTCACCCCCACCCCAACCATGTTACACAAAAAGAGGCTCATGTTTTGGACCAAGGGGCACAACAGAAAGAAGGGAGGCTACATTCCTTTTAGCTCCTCCTCTGTAGAGCTCTGCCCAGGAACACCTCCCAGTGAACATCTCCTGACATTCCCAAGGCTGTATAGTGCACTCTCCTTACCACTGATACTATGACAACAGCAGATTTTTCAGCCCATCTATTAGCCTTTTCAGGTTCTTCTCACTTCTTACCATGATTGGAAGGTTTCCATGTTTCTTTTGGCATCAATTGTTCAGGAAAGACTGAAAAATTAAATGTGAAATACAAAACTGAGGAGAAGTATAGATATGAAAGGAGATGCAAGTGAAGTTTTCATAAAATTTTAATACTGATTAAAAATATTTTAACAGGTTATGACGCATCAAAATATTGTATTCTGGTGACTCCTGTGAATTGTGTTGTTGAAAGTACCATTTTCCCAATATCTATATGTACCATAAAATAAGGACCCAACCTTGCTTATGGTATATTCAGTGTGAAAAGACTTCTTTACAGAAGGAGGTATGGCAGGAAAACTTCGCACAAAGATTAAGGAATCAACCAAACAACAGTTTTCAGGAAATTCAGTGCATCCCACTGAAAGACATATGAGTTTGTCTGAAGATGCTTCATCTCCATGACCAAAAAAAAAAAAGATTTACTAGAAAAAGAGAAATCTTCATAAATATTGTTTTGCTCATGACTGCACTTTCAATTCAAAGTGTTGTATTTACAGACATATATAGCTCTCATCTATATGTGGGGGGCATATATATTTTGTGAAACTATTGCAAAAACTGTTAAGGCAATTGGAAGAGAATTACTGTAATGAAGTGGTAAAACTGTGTAATATAGTCTGGTAAAAAAAGGAAAGAAATAAAGAAATTAAGAAAAAGCATGAGCAGAGAGGAAGAAATTCATAGAATAAAGATGCAATTCTTCTTCAAGACTGAAGAAGGAAGAAAGAAAAAGCCATGGTGAAAAAGGTAGTATGATCTGTATTTAATCAGACCATGTTGCTACATAGCCGTGACAAAAGAATTTGTGTTTTACATCCAGTACCTTTAGGGCTGAGCACTCTTTTAGCCCCCTTCATAAATCTGTTCCTGAAATTAGAAAAAAAAAAGTCCAAAGGAGTTTTGGTCCTCGAGCCTATGATTCAGGTGTTGTGCATTCCCCTTTCCTTCAGGCTGTTTTCTTTGGCAGCTGCTCAGTGTTCCCACTCAGATTTGTGGGTTATAGAGAATGCTGCTGATAAGTTGCTGTGTGCATGGCTGGCTGGGGCATCTGCTGCTTGAACCTGTTGGCAATTTTCTGGTAGGGAGGGATTAATTCTCCAAAGGAAGGAACAATCTGTGGTTTATAAATACATTCTTTACTACTCAGCCTGTAAGAAACTTAAACTAGAAAGACATTTTTCTACTTTCTTCTGTACAAACTCGTTGCCCAGGCTTTTTTTATTTCACTATCAGTAGATGCTTTTCTCAGTATAGCTGCAGTTGTGCCCGCTTGGGTGGGTGGTGTCAGACTGTGCTTCACCAACAATATTCTTGATGGTTTTAGAGCAGGTGTGATTTCTTTGCTGGACCAGGAACATCAAGTCTCTCCAAGTGTAGAACAGCAGGGACAGAGATCAAGAAGCAAACTATAAGCAATCCAACCCAGAGCTTTCACCTCCACCTCCCCGTGAGGACTATGCCTTGAAGCAAAACCTTCCATGAGCCATCCTCCAGAAATCTGGCTGCTCTTTTCCTTGGGCAGAAAGTGCAGTGTGCCATGCTGTGGAGCCCATATTCCTCTGAGATGTAAGAAGAATTATTGGCCTGGGAAAGGCAAAGGGCTTCTCTCTGAGCCACAAGCTGGATGGCAGCCACCTCCAGTTCATGTGAGTCTCAGGCAGAATCATAGAATGACTTAGAAAATTACCTTTAATATCATTGAGTCCAACCATTAACCCAACACTGTTAAGTCCACCACCAAATCATGTCCCTTAATGCAGCAGAAACCTGTTCTACTGAACATACCTGGGCTTAAATTATTGCCAACTGAGATCCGGGGAATCTCAAGTGCTGATTTCTCCACTTGGTACCTTCTCCATCAAGCTCCCTATCCCTCTGAACCTGTCTTAGCTTGAAAGATTTGGCAGGTTCCCTCACACACTGCAAGGCAATCCTGCCTGTCATGCTCAGTATTTAAACTGGTGGATGGATGGCCAGGGGCCATTGGTCAGGGACTGACAGGGCATTGGTCAGTGAGTAGTAATTGCATTGTGCATTGCTTGTTTTTTATATTCTAATTCTATTATTATTATTATCATTATTATTATTGCTACTATTATTATTACTATTATTATTGCTGTTGTTCTTATCATACATCTCTGTTGGCACCTGCAAAATGGTTGAAAATTTCATAACTAGAAAATTCCCAATCTCATAATTTCTAGTTCCCTTTGCAACAGCAGACTCTGCAAAAAGACATTCTCCCTCCAACTGAGCCTCTAAGGGACAGAAAAAAGAGAAAGCGGGCAAGCATCCCTCTCTAATCAGCAATAAGTCTTCCCTGTAAAGCTCTGGAGAGCCTGATTAAAAGCAGATATGGGTAATTCTAATGAGGGAAAAAATTACAACTTCTAGAAGAATTAAAAGTTCCATGAAGGCCCCTTGACTCTCCAGCAGACCTTCACACAGGGTTAATAGATTTATGGCCAGGTAGCAAGCTATGATTTTATGGTGCTTTTTCTTAATCACAGGAGCTGTGTGTTGCACTGCAGGATGAGCAGAGGGGATGTGTTAAAGTTCATCCCTCTCTAGCTCTAAAATTGAAACTGGGAGATTTGTCTTCCAGATATCCATGTGATGGCAAGTATCCCTTTTTTCAGTGTGCAGTATCTCCTTGAAAAACCTGAGAGTGGAAGAGAAGGATTATGCCCAGTGAGCGTGCTAAAAACAAACCTTGGTAAGGGGGGACAGTTTTACTCTTCCTAATTGTCAGTGCTGGTGGATCTCTGCCAGCTGAGGGGCTGAGGGGTGACATGTTCCCTTCAGACCCTTCTGGCAGGGAAATGGCAGCAAAAATTCCAAAAGTAATTAAAATTTATCTTCAGCTACAGGAAAAACAAAACACAGACAGAATGCCTTACCTGGTAGCTCTGTGAACAGGATATTTGTGTTTATGAAAAAAAAGAGCAGTTCACACATCAGCAATGGAAGGAGCTTCAAAAAGCTTTACTGTGGAAAAAATTACCCTTCAAGACTCTCCAGCTGGAAACTTTTCTCAGCAGATAAATGCAGTGTATTTTTGACTGCTTTTAAACTCCCAAGTGTTATAAGAAGTCTCTAGAAATGAGGATCTAGTGTGGACATGGAGTTTCCATGGACACTTTTCACATGTATGAACTGGCATTCCCTCAGGTGCCTAAGTGTCTCAGTGTAACTGTAGATCAAAAATTGCTCACAGATCACAGAACTCTACTCTTGCATTTGCCTGATCTATTTAATCAGTCTCCACATCAAAAGGCCATCTGAACATCCCTGCAATATGTACCTCCTTACCACATTCCCATAATACAAAGTGATGCTTCAGACCATATTTCAAACTAGATGTTTCTGACAATCATGAATAATTTTCCATAATTTTTTGTCACTAAAATATCTTTGTCCAAATTGTTTCACTATTAAGAGTCAAGTGACATGAGATGACATGACATGGTTAAGAATTTTCTCTAGAAATTTTCTCTCTAAAGAATTTTTTCTCTTTCATTTTAAAATAGAGTTTTATTGTAACTGTACTTTTAACAGAAGACTTACTTTGGATGAATTTTTAAGCTGCAAATGGGCCAATGTTGTCCAAAAGATTGCTTTGACACTCATTAAAGGAAGAAAAAAGTGTTTCAATTTGAAGTGCCTTTATATTTAAACATTAAGCCAATTTTAGTCAAGCCTTTTTTTTTTTTTTTTGAAGTGAACATCTAAATGAATATTTTATGATTTTCATTTTGATCCTTTTCAGTGGGCCCTGACAGAATACATTTCAGTGTGACCAGTTAGGGGGAAGATTTGTGGTTTGCATTTTTCAGGTTTAAGTTGGCATTTAAAATAGCACCTGGAGTTTGGTTTTCTTCAGGGGTGAAATTTTGTTTTCCTGACTCAATTTTCCCTGTCTTGTTCACGTGGGAGATGGTTAAATAAACAAAAAGGCTTTACTATTTCAAAATATCTCCTGATGTTCATTGTAAGTTTTTTTAAATGGCCTCCACACCGCATAGCCTTACAGCTATGCAAAATGGAGAATATTTTTGCATATTTGGATGTGCATTTACATCCTAGTTAAAGTGATTTCTTTTCTAAGGTAGAATATACTTCAGAAAATCTCGAGGAAAGAACAATGGTCTCCATGGAAAATGACTCTGTGCACCTTAGATTCCAAATTTGTAAATAGTTTTAGGAGACCCTTTTTTAGTAAGGCATGCATCTGTAAACTTTGGGGTTTTGTAAACTCATCAAAAGGATCATGGATTGAAAAAAAATGCATCAAAAAGAGTAGGAAGTCTCCAGAAATACTGTGCACAAACAAGACCACCTGAAAGAAAGCCTTCTTGAAACTGTAGAGAGGCTGTTATGAAAACATGTGGTGATCCAGAACGTCTGTGCTGAAGCTAAGTGCATGCTATTTCCCAATTTAAACAAAGGGGAGAATTAAGGAAAGACACTGGAAATGAGCCCAAGCTAACTTTATAAATGATTAAGTGATAATAATTCAAAATTAATTTTAGTCTGCATAACTTAGGCAAATAATCTACCCACTATGTTTTGTTCCTCAGAGAGCAGTTCTTCTGATGTAAGCACTTGAGCTTCCCCATCACGTCAGCAGCAGGAGGTGTTCTTGAAGAGCTCCTGGGTGATGTTCTCTCCCAAAATGAAGCCTTTTGTCTTCAGCTTTTTCATCTGCAGACTATTTCAACCAGTGCCACTGCTGGGCAGAATAGTTACTGTGTTTGCTGTGGTTTTGCTGGTGAAGGTACAACCACAAGAAAACAACAGTGCAGATTTGGTGTTTATCTGCCCACAGCAGCTAGCAGAGCATTTCCTGCAGGATTTGTTGAAGCAGAGAATTGAGCAGTTTGTTGGCTGATATTTGTCTGCCATGCAATGCAGCTCATTCTGTCTAACACAGACACATTTACCTCCCAACTGTGTTTACACATCAGCTAATTTCTACTTGCGGCTCCTGCTGTATAAAAGGAAAACCAAGCAATTGTTCCTAACAATTCTCTAAAAATAAATGTGCTGCCTTTACTGGGGTAGTTAGAATTCTAAATAGTGCATTTCATGATCATTTATAATGCAACAGCCTTAATGAACAGTGCCAAATCACTCTTAGTATTCTTGATCTACCCATTGCGTAGTTCCTCTCTCACTTTCCATTGCCTTTATGGAAAGAATAACAATAAATCCTGTTATATTTATAAAATTCTTTTTTAATTCAGAATTAATCAAAAGGATTAGCAGCCCTTCATATTGTCCTCAAGCCCTCATTCTAGAAAAAGAAAACATCAGCCATGACAGGAATTAGAGCAATTACTGGAGCAGGATTTATCAGTATTTATTTATTTTTGATGCAGACATCACAGAAGAACAGAGTAGGATGTAAAACATTCTGGGTCACAACCAGAAGTGCAGAAGAGAATTTGCTCAGCTATTTAGCATAAATCACTGTCCTTGAAGGAAACTGACACGAGCTTTTTAATGACATGAATCAAAAATTCTTTTTTAAAGGCTTCTCTGAAAGGTAATAACCTCAAAAGATGTGGCAGTCTTTGGATATTGACTCAGTGTGGATCTGTAGGTTAAACAATCCTCCAAGGCTCAACAGGACCACTTACTTCTTTTGGGAGAGACTCCATCCTAGTCTCCTAACTAGCTCTGTGATAAAGGTTACATACCCTTCAGCATATTTGATGTGAGCTTTTCACTAGAGCTGAAGCAATTGAATCCAGTGCTGTGAGTTCTTCTTAAAAGGGACACTGGCTGAGAGGAATGAATGGTTGAAAGATATTGATGAACAGTGTTGGATGGCACAGTGTTTAATAAAAATGAGTCACACCTTGGCAGCTCTCATGAATGACCCTACAAATAATTAGAAAATTAAATTTACTGGAAAAGAATCTGGTGCAGTCAATTCCTGTTTTTTCTTCTTTTACATTCAAGGATTTTTTTTTTTCAACAGCACTAAAGTTGCTTTCAAAAAACCCAAAACCACCAGAGTTAACCACTCCAGATATAACACTACACTGCTGACAATTTACTTTTTCTTATTTGGTATTTTCTCTTTTCTTTTCCATCAGGCTTGGATTCATCTGTTTGGTAGAGGACATCAAACATCTTTTCCAAGTTTCCTCAGGCTACCAAACTGAAAGTCCTATGAGGAATATCCAATGAAGAAGTTTATTTTTAAAATCCCTTAAAATACAAGTTTGAACTTTTTCTTCTTCTCATTTTATAGTGATTTTGGGGGGAGGGGGAGAAGTGGAGCAGTTTAAGAAGTTTGCAATCCTTTATAAAAGGTATTGGCTTTGATTGGTAAGGTGTTGGTAGCTAGTGGCTTCTGAGGGAAGCTGAAGCTGAACTACAACAGAATTAAAAGGCTGAATCAAAGTTGAAAACCACCACATATTTGAAATGAAACATGGCATTGTTGTGCTATTTCAAAGCAACTTCTCAGGTTGGCATACCAAAGGTGTTTTTCTCTTTCATACACACACTCTTTTTGCTCAACTATAAGCAATTATTACTTCTCAATATTCCATTTGGATATTTCAAATCAAAATGGCAGCTGTTCTGGGCATCAGTTTAATCCAGATGATCCATATCTTGAATGGGTGAATTTGTGCAGAAGATTTTTTAATCTTTGCTGGATTTCAGAAAACAAAGCATCACAAAAGAGAAGAGATGCTGAGAATTAACCGTGTCTAAACAGTGTAAAATCCCAGCAGAGTATTGAGATTCCACTGCCTGCAGGTTTATTGTTCAGGCTATAAAAGACAAGAAAGCATTGACATAAAACACACGTTATGATATTTGGTCTGTGGCAACAGAGGAGCTGAAAATAAGGAGCAACTCAGCACATTGTTTCGTTCTCCCTTACTTGCATCCTACCTGTTTGTAACACACAGCTTGCTGAAATTCAGCTATCCTCCATCTGCTTATCTTAGAAGCAGAAGTACCAGAAATATCAACGTGGATGAAACATATGAATCATCATTACTAGTAAGCATCTGGCAATGCTAAAAGCAGAAACATAAAAAAAAAAATGTGCATAGTGATCATTTACAACTAATACAAATGTGTGTGGAGAAAAAGAACTTTATAAACAAATTCTAAATGCTTTTATTTTCTTCAGACTGAAAGAATCTTGGAAAACTAAGTGCCTCAATATATGTTCAACCAAGCATGGAGGGAAGACTTTCCAACTTCTCATAGTTCAGAAAAAACTTTCATAAACACCCAAGCTAAAACAGTGATTTTTGTATATATAAAATATTGTTCAACATCAACCAGCAATAAACCAGTTTTAAAATAAATAGCAGCAGACAGTGAAGAGCAGTTAACATCCCATGAGTGATGGAAGAAATACATGTTTGTGTGCAGATTTCAGCAGCGAGACAGACACCATCCCTTCCATTCATCCTTTTCTGCTTACATATTCATTTTTATATGCTCATGGTGTATTACTTGCTTAGTTTTATAGTCACATATAGAAACACAGATTTTCCTTAGCAGTGTCAAATTGCATTAAACACAGGCTGTTTTTAGCTTTGTGACAGAAATAGACATGAAGAAGTCAAGGATATGGCAGGTGATGATTTGAACTGTATCCTGGACATGGGTGTAGCAGTGATTTCTGGAGTAAAGAGCAAGACTCCACACGTAGTGCACCTGGAAGAAAACAGCCTTATCCCCCTTTGCACCCTGACACATTCTTTAAACACACATATACAACATATAGAGAATTCATATGGGAAATAAACACATCATTCCTGGTGAACCACTGCAGAGGCAATACTAATTCCATTCAGTGAAGCAGAAAAGTCCTGGGAGGAAACTGAGCTAAGGTGGCTGTATAAAAAGTTAAGCTTGTGGTACAGTGGCATAAAGAGCTGCAAAGAGTAATTAGTGGGAGGGGAACTCAATTAACTGAGACAGACAACTGATTGTGCAATTAAGGAGCACCCTGTAAATCATTGCAAACTTCTTGTCATAGAGCATTTCTCCACAGTCCTGCTGTACTGGCCTGCTCAGTCAGCTAAGAGTTAGGGCTAAGCTGCAATCATGTTTTGATTGCTGTATTATGAACCACTAATGATAATGACTTGTGTACTTTCCTTAATTACTTGAATAACAATGCACATCACTAACCCTCCATCTTACTAATATTTTTACATATGGATTGTGTAAAAGGAAGAGTGTAGGAAGTTATACAGAAATATACAGCCCCATATATAATAGTTACTGGTTTGCATTTGTACTTTTTGTACCCAAGACCAGCCCTCCAAGGGAAGGCACAGAGCTCCTTTATTATCAGGTCATTTAGCCAGAACGCAACAAATGATTATATTTTAAGTTTCAAACCCACTCAGACATCATTTGGAGGAAAACTAGATTTGCCCTTCTTTGATTATAAGGCTTGCTTCTATTTAGAAGAGATAGAAAGAGAGAGAAGAAAAGATCTCATTTCAGTATTATTCAAAAAGAGAATAATAGAGAAAAAAGGGATCATACAACAAAGCAGAATAGTGATAGTGTGTGAGAAGGGGAAGATGTAAAAACTAAGTTGGCACAATTGTCTAGAGAAAAGATTCCTTGAAACTTCACCTTTATGAGCTTCCTTGCTGTTGTTTCACTAATTCTTTGTGATGAGATTGCTGTGTTGGCTGAGGATATTGAGTGTGTTTAGTCTAAAGTTTCAGTAAAACTGCATGCAAGATTGGTAAGAGATGGAATTAAAATGTTCATGCTACATTTTGTCATGGCCTTCCAAACGACATGAAAAATGTTAATGTAAAAAAAAAAATCCTGCCATTGTTCATCTGAATTTCCTGGGGGGTTTTGGGTTGCTTTTCCTTTCAATCCTTATATGTCAAGAGAACTTTGTTACAAAGGCAGCAGTTGCCTTCATGGTGGTTGGGCCATCACTGTCACCTGGAAAAAAAGGAAGCCCTGTCCCCAACCTCCTTTCTGCCACACTGAGATGCATGAGCAACTTCTTTCTGAAAGCACAACCACTGCTATGTCCCCCAGCACTGACGACTGCTACTGACTGCTCTGAAGAAATGCCATCTTTTCCCACACTTTTTACAGTACAAACAGCTGTTTCCTACATTCCCTTGCTAAATGCATTTTTGAACCACGTTGGCAAAAATAATCTCTAAGGGAAATTTGCCTTCTGTGGCCCATTGGTCCTTGGCTAGGGTTTAGAGAAGCCACTAACGAGGCAGGTGATTAGTGACAATTCTGACGACAGTACGTATGGTGGGAACATCTGGCTGGATGCTTTGAACTGGATGCAGACCCTCCAGCCTGACCCACCATTTGCTACTGTGCAAATGGCTTTATATTACAGAGACTGCTGGGCCATTTATCTTCATTAAGCGACAGTCCCCAAACCCAATAATTAATGACAACTAGTCTGGGAATGGCTGTGCAGAAATGTGAGTACTAACGGAATAAACAAATTCTAGTAAGAGGAAAAAGTGCAGGCTGGAGGAAAAAAGATGTGAAAATATTTTCCTCTCTGAAAGTTCTTGGGATCCTAAGGGGACATTTTAGTGTGGAAAGAACCACTGGTATTTCTTGACCAAAGTGATGAGCCCAGTGGCTGTGTAAAGCTGCCTGGATGTGTGAAAATGACACAGCTGGTAGAGGGGAAGCCTGGCAGCTTTCCTGGCATCTCAGGCATGGGTTGCACTGGCCTCTTGCTGCTTGTCCCCTGTTATTGCCAATAAATATGAGAATCACAGCTGGGATTCATATCTACAACAGGAATAGGAGGAGAGTCTTCATGTGAAGTGTAGACAGGATTTAGGTTTTTTCCTCTAAGTTTTTCTGTGCATCCAGTCCCAAATTCCAGCCCATTCTAGCTGCCCACTTTCCTGGGCTATCTGAATTAAATTTTCCCTATTCCTGGAAGCAGGGTACCACTTCCCAGGTACCTTGGTTTTCAGTCTTTGTAAATAAACTGTACAAGGTATAGTCATGGGATGGTTGCCATGAGTTTCCCAGAAAGAAATCTTCAGTGAGAAAAAGCTGACAGCTTCTAAGAAGGACAAAATAGTGACAGAAGTCTTAAAAATACACTTTAGAAATCCAGTGGACTCAAGGAGCACAGCAGAAGGAAGCCTAGTATGCAGCTCTGCCCAGCATCATGGGCCTCTATTACAATTTGCCCTAAAAGCCCCAGTGACCATAGCAAGAAAGGTGATTTCTAAAAACTGTGTTTTAAGGTAAGAGGGAAAGTGGTTTCTATTTACTCTTGTATTATGTTAATTCACATAAATACTTGAGAATTGAACTTTAAGAAATATTGATGGGAATTGCTGATGGGTCTCGTCCAGTCTGTACAGAGAGGATTTTTATAATTTCTAACCAGCATTAAGTCCCAGCACTAAAATTGCGCTTTCACCCCCTGACCCCACTGCTTGACTAATCATTTTTCATTACTTCATAGTCCTTTTGTAAAGAAAATGGAGGAAATCCTCTGATATTCTTCTTCAGCATGTTCTGCAAAGAATAGCACATAAAATCCCTCTTCTCAGGGCTATGAAGAAATTTTAACTTTAAAATGAGCAGATTTCCTTTATCAGCAAATCCCAGCAATGTTCCAGTTGGACTAGTGGGGGAGAAGTTCTAACTCATTTAAAGTAGCCTTGACAAGTTTATAATGAGCTTGTATGAGGAAGCAACCTCAGGTCACAGAGGCCTGGCCTTGATCCAATAAATATGTTTTGGTTCCAAGTTTTAAATGTGCTGAAGGCTGTTTTATATTTTAATGAAATTTAGTAATGTGCGAATACCTTTTCTTCTGCTGTTTTGGTGGTTTTAAAACATGAGTAGCACTCTGTACTTACTGAGAAAAAGTGCAAGTAGGTAACAGCAGAAGAAGCAGAAGTAAAAATGATAAGGAAGCAAAGAAATTAGATTTGGGCTTATTCAGAGGCCTCTGTTTTTTATAGTGAGGATAACATGCATTGACCAACAATTCACAGGCTGCTGGTGGTGTGCAAAATCATTGTAAAAAAGTCTCATAACTGCAGGAAGCAGGTCAGCTTCCTGGGGAAGCTCAGTCCTTCAGCCTACACGTCTGGACACTGCCACAGGAAGGTGTCTGCATGGTGATTCCCTGCACTGAGAGTTGATCACCCTGCAGTGCCAGAGCCACGTGTGCTCATCCTCACAAGTGCAATCCAGAGATCCATTGCCTGGAAGGGAGGGAGAAAGTCCCTCCCTATGTGCTGAGTCTGGGTGATCACCTCCTGTAGTGGTTGTGGTGCCTTGGTTTGCAAAAATACATGGACAGAGGCTGGTGTGCAGCTCTGGTCTGGCCATCTCCACACACCAGTAAATGATGGAATTCTGCTAACTCATCTGGCACCTGATGGATAGAAACCAGCATTCCTATTCAAAGGCATCCCCTCCCATGGGGAAAATGAGCAGTGTGACCCTGCATGAGCCAATTCCCTTCATCTGTGTGTGTTAAATACCAGCCATTGTGAAGAGACAGTGAAAGCCCCCGGGCGCAACCACAGTACTAATAATTTCTTTGCTATAAAAAGAGGTTGCTATGCATTCCTGCATAAAAATTCAGCACAGTTTTGTGAACTTCAGCCTCTTCCTGCTTCTCCAATGAGCACCAAATGTCAGAATCTGGTCACTGATCCTCTGCTTGTTAGGAGCAAAATGCTCAAACAATAATAAACAGGAAACCTGTAGGAATGCTCTCTGCTTTAGAAGGCTATGAAACAGATGGCCTGGTTATAGCATTGTTTCCCTGTGCAATAAAGGTTTTGCTTTAATTCTGTAAGTACAACTCATCTGTCTCAGCCAAGGGGATCCTAGAGGTTTTGTCAGTTTCGTGTGTCTGTTTGGGGGCAACACAGAAACGTTGCTCGCCATGAAAAATTAATGTCCTTCAATACAGCAAAAGAAGGAGGAGAAAAAGAGACACATTATAACCAAGGAAACAATGATTTTTCATGCAGGGTAGGAAGCAAAGCATAGAACAGGGTATATGGGGAAAGAGGGCAGGCAGAGCCCCATCTTGTGGCAGAAAATCCAATTCCTGTTCCTCCGGCTGTGGATGAGTCACAGTGTCCCAGCGACAATGATCTGGGACATTGCTCTGTGCAGCTGGCCTTTAAATATTTAAATGTATTGGACTACAAGAAAGATGTCTGTTCTTTGCCAAGCAGCTGCCTATAAACAGCTTTCTAAATTGCAAGTCTAGACCGCACTGGTGTAAGCCGGAAGAGAACAGGAGGGATTGTATGATTAACTTTTCCCTTTTTTTTTCAGAAAAGATCCCCTTTGTGCTGGGCAGGCAGGGATGGGCCTGAGTCTAGAAAGGAACTGAAGTGATGCTGAGCTTTGTTGGTGTTTGTTTGTTCAATTTGGGAGTTTGCTGTGGTTGGGGGCAGGAATACAGCTACATGCTGACTGCTGGCTGCTCTCTTGTTAAAGATAATTTCTCCAGCTCTCCCTGGCACCCAATCCAGCCATCAAAACAGACATTTCTTCAGGTAATTTCATATCCCAGGACAGTAACCCCACTCAGCTAGCTGCAGGTAGGCAGCAAACCATCAGTCAGTGACCACGAGTTGCTATTTTGAGGTTTTCATGGTCCCAGAGCTGCAGGAGTGCAACGTAGAAGTCTCTTCAATTTGTGTCCTGGCCACCTCTCTTAGGGTTTCCTTCTGTGAATATACCCCAGACAATCTGCTGCATGTTGAGGAAGACAGGAGCAAATAACTTACAGCAATGAGTGTCTGAGTCCTATCCATGGGACTGTGAGAAAGAGATCAGAGATGCATTCACCTGATTTTCTAACAAAGATCCAGACCTTTGAGAGATTTTGGCACATTGCACTGATTGCACTGATTCCAACAGGAGCTGAACTTTCTCCTGACTTTTGCTAAACACCATCAAATCCTGAAGTTTCATGATAGGGGACTTTCCTGACATAAAGATGGATTTGTCTGAATAAAGCTTACCTCCTGCCTTAAGTCTCCAAAAAAGATTGGAAATCATTACAAAGTTCTCTCCTGAGCCTCCTCTTGATTTCTCATCTCTGTTAATGTGCTTTTATACATGGAGAACATGTTCTCTCATGTCATTTTGTTACCTTTGCAGCTAACAATTAAGTAAAATAAGTACAGAAAAAGGTTTTGCATACTCATAAGTTTATTAGAAACTTTTGTCAAGTCAGATATTCCATTATGAACTTGGTCCAAAATTTGCAGACAGCCTGAGTTCATCCGGGTATCCTTATGAAGAACTTCCTAAAAAGTAAATTGATGAATCATTTTGTCCATTTATATTTCCAGCTCAGATAAGAGTCTATGGTGGCTCATTTCTGCTTTGCTGTGCGTGAGAGTGCAGTAAAGAGCTGACCAGAGTCCTTCACCTCCCACAGAGACCCATGCTTGGAACAAAGGTGCCCACAGGTCACTTTTTAGCAGCCTTTGCCACGTGGCTTCTTCACATTCTCAATTCAGTTCCTCAAGGGTGGGCATTTGTAGCAGAAAGTTGAATGACAACTTACTAGAAAACTAGCAAATGGGATATGGACCTGTCATGGAAAAAGTGCTCTTATATTAGGATGTCTGTTCCCAAGGAAATAATCTTAACTTCTTTCCGAAGAAATATTTTGTGGTGAAGTGTCCTGGGTTGTAGAATAAGATATGCACAAAGTATTCTATCACCCTCTTCATCATCTGTTGAAACCAATTGTT